>OZ001351.1:6361669-6687001 GCA_963924055.1 Drosophila limbata | reverse complement strand
TATACCGTGCCATGCTCCTTGCGATCTGCAAGTGTTTTGTGTGTTGTTGTTTGTTGGTGTCTTATAGACATTACTAGACCTCAAGTTAGCTAAAACTTATTTCTACAATATAGAAAGGTCGCAAAAACAAACATTTTTAAACATAAACGGACTACACGCCGGAATCATTTTGGAATAGTAACAACACTCTCTTGTTACTGACAAAAACAGAAAACAAAAACAAAATTGTTATTGCAACAAAAATGCCGATGGCATTTGCACAATAACGACGGCAACAACAACACACAAAGGGCTAGATCAGCTTCACAGTTATTTTTCACTTTTGAGAACTAAAATTCACAACTGGTTCTGGCTTCTCAAAAGTGACATTAGGCTGAGATCGCTGGTCAAGTCAGCACAACGGTACTGATGATAGAGATTGGCATCTCTTGAAACAGCTGTATACCGTGCCATGCTCCTTGCGATCTGCAAGTGTTTTGTGTGTTGTTGTTTGTTGGTGTCTTATAGACATTACTAGACCTCAAGTTAGCTAAAACTTATTTCTACAATATAGAAAGGTCGCAAAAACAAACATTTTTAAACATAAACGGACTACACGCCGGAATCATTTTGGAATAGTAACAACACTCTCTTGTTACTGACAAAAACAGAAAACAAAAACAAAATTGTTATTGCAACAAAAATGCCGATGGCATTTGCACAATAACGACGGCAACAACAACACACAAAGGGCTAGATCAGCTTCACAGTTATTTTTCACTTTTGAGAACTAAAATTCACAACTGGTTCTGGCTTCTCAAAAGTGACATTAGGCTGAGATCGCTGGTCAAGTCAGCACAACGGTACTGATGATAGAGATTGGCATCTCTTGAAACAGCTGTATACCGTGCCATGCTCCTTGCGATCTGCAAGTGTTTTGTGTGTTGTTGTTTGTTGGTGTCTTATAGACATTACTAGACCTCAAGTTAGCTAAAACTTATTTCTACAATATAGAAAGGTCGCAAAAACAAACATTTTTAAACATAAACGGACTACACGCCGGAATCATTTTGGAATAGTAACAACACTCTCTTGTTACTGACAAAAACAGAAAACAAAAACAAAATTGTTATTGCAACAAAAATGCCGATGGCATTTGCACAATAACGACGGCAACAACAACACACAAAGGGCTAGATCAGCTTCACAGTTATTTTTCACTTTTGAGAACTAAAATTCACAACTGGTTCTGGCTTCTCAAAAGTGACATTAGGCTGAGATCGCTGGTCAAGTCAGCACAACGGTACTGATGATAGAGATTGGCATCTCTTGAAACAGCTGTATACCGTGCCATGCTCCTTGCGATCTGCAAGTGTTTTGTGTGTTGTTGTTTGTTGGTGTCTTATAGACATTACTAGACCTCAAGTTAGCTAAAACTTATTTCTACAATATAGAAAGGTCGCAAAAACAAACATTGATAGTTAAGCTTAAAAAACTAAAACTAACAAGGGGTAAGTATAATGATGAACTATATAAAAAAGTTCATTAATAGAAATAATCCGTAAAGTTTTTTTTTGCCATCTGGGGCCCCATATGTATTAAAAAATATTTTTTAGTTAGTGTCACAATGTGCCGATTTCTCGATAATTTTGTGGAAATATAGCGCAGTATAATCAATACAATCAGTCTAGCCACTTGTCCAACTTTCTATTTTTCTTGACAAAAAGATTCTTCTTCTATTATAAAATTCTCCCCTTGATTATTATTTTTTTTTGTTGAATGTTAAATTTTTATATTTTCTTGAGCTTGTCTTTTAGCTTACAATTAATATTCTTATCACATTATTTAAATCGTTCCCCTTGGAATAAAATACCTTTGTCGGATCTGGGGGGAGAGTACCCCCCTTCTGCCGATACCTGCGTACTTCCTTGACTCCTCTACATTTGCTTATTCTGGTTGGTGTTTTGACGGCGTTTATTGTCAGCGCCTAATGAGCCATGGAACTTAATAAGCAAGCACTTGTAATGACTTCTTTCTGCCCTCTTCCTAAGTGTGAGAGTGTGGAGTAAAGTGAGTGTGTTTGTGTGTGTGTAAAGTGTATGTGCCGTGCATGGAAATCAGCAACGAAAAATGTTCAGACGATGGCTCAGAGCCATAAAGTCTGATTCGTTGCGCCTGACTGGGATTGAGGGGCGAACGGAGGAAGGAAAGACGAAAAGGAGAACGGACCATGCTTGAACATGGGAGGCAGGGAGTATGGGGCAAATAAAGGGGACAGGAAACCGGGCAGGACTCGGTCGTAAAGCGCGCATAGTAAATTGAATTTTGTAGCCTTTTGCGGCAGCGGCTCCTTCGCATTTTGATGTACGAGGGAACGTAATGTAGGTGTAGTTGGAGCAATCTAAACATTTCCTTCCACTACCCACTCTCGCAGTGATCCCTCCGGCTCCCTCACTCGGTTGCCTAAGCTGAAGTGACGCACTAGAGAGCAACAGCAGCTGTAACGCACATTTTGTTGATACCCTGTGCCGAGGGTGTATTCTACTTGTGAACATGTATGTAACAGACTGACAGGTGGCGTGACAGACACCATTATGCATAAATATTTTAGATCAGTATTGACGTCAACCCGAAGGAATAAGTCACAGAGATGGTAAGAGCTAGAAGCATCAAATTTGGTATGCAGACTCTTTTTTCGAGTAATTCCAGGCAGATAAAGCTTATTCTTTAAAATTTTTCTCCCCATAAAGCATGCATATTCCTGATTGGGTTCAACAGTTAAGTCGGAAGAACATATCTCAGAGATCGTAAGAGCTAGAAGTACCAAACTTAGTATGTAGACTTCACATACAATTAAGTTTATTTGAAATCATGATATAGAAAAATAGCAATTGAAGTCCATGTCTGTCTAAATATCGCGAATTAATTTAAGAAACAATACCCAAGAAAAGTGAGTGGAAATATTTTTAAGGGTATCTAGGGGTTCAGATAGAGGGTGTTTTGAAGTAAAGCACTTTCGACTCAAGCCATCTTACTTGTTTTAAGGTAAGAGAATAGAACATCCTTTACGCTCTTTGGGCATATTATGCTCACATATAAAGAAAAGAGGAAGAAGCAAAAGAAGTTGGAGAAAAAGAAGTGGAATAAGTAGGAAAAGAAGAGTGCCAAATGTCTAGAGATGCATATGGGCAAGTGTATGTGGCAAGCATGTCGAGACGAATTGCTCATAAAGATATTCCGCTTAAATTGCATTTGCGCGCATTTTTTTCTTCTTTTCCCCCCTTTTTTTTTTGGGTTTTTGAGGTTAAGTTATTGTGAGGTTAGTTTATGTTGCGTGTGTGCATAAAACTCAAATCAGATGGGCAACACATCTGTGTGTGTGTGTGCGTTGGGTTAGTGTAAAAGCAGTCGCATTAGCAAATAGTTTAGCTATAGAGGTTATATATAGCACTTGTGAGGTTAAGTTGAATAATAACTGAGAAAATGTTGTGCAAAATAAGAAAAAATTAGGTTTTCATAAAACATATGTAAGTAATAGGTAAATCACTAAGTATAAAATAAAAAAGTCACATATTAGTGAATAAATAATGTTCAAAATTAGGCTAAAGTTAGTTGGTAGCGTTGAGGTTATGTAGATTATAGATAGACAAAAACCAAGAATATTTTGAAATTAATGTCATTAAGTTAAGTTTTTGTAAGTTTTTTATTATTTTCTTTTTTTTATATGAAGAGAAGTTAACTTTTGCGTTTCATTCCAAAGAACTTAAAAACAAATGTTTTTCTTAAGATATCAAAGCCAAACTCGCAGATTGTATATTTGTCTCTTACATCCTGACCAAATTTGGTCAAAACCGGATTACTATATCATGTACCTGTCATAGGAACAATCGGATGCAAAATAACCTTTAGTATTAAGCGGAGTCCCCTAGTAAAGTATAAATGAAGTACAAGCTAGTTATTATGGTTGAGGTTATGTTAGATTACGATTAATCATTAAGAAAACAATTCGATGAGAATTATGAAAAGCTACGTATAAAAACTATGTATAGTAAAAGCTAGTAAATACGGTTCACTTCAAAAATGCTTAATTTTTTTTAGGTTATATTAATAGTGAGGTTATATGTAAAATGAGGTGAGGTTATGTAAATGTTCCTACCCTTGTGGGTAAGAAATAGACTTTGTCACACCTGGCTATTAAATTCCTGGTATAGAATTTGTTGTTGTTGCTTTTATAATTAGACGGCTGTAAGCCACTGAGATATGTTCTTTTTTGATAGAATGTGGTCGTGTTTAATAAATACACCTTCACATTGGTAGAAACATTAAATTAGTACAGGGCAGACCCACTAGGAATGCGTGGGGAAGGAGTAAATAAAGATAAGAGTGAGCATCCACTGACTAAGAGCGGGCTTCTGCTGGCATATATTATATTACAATGCTAGGTCGTGGATATATAAATCATTGACTAATAGACGACCCGAAGGGGATCTTCCTAATCCAGCTATCCGAAATGGTCTGGCCAACCTTACCGCAAGGATATTGTATTGATTGAGCATACTGACGTATGGGCATTGAGAACTGAGAGTCGGGCACAAAACTGTAACGATCACTGTAATGCCCTCTACGATTGCACAGTGGCCATAAATACTACTAGTGGTGATATTGTAATACAATTTTTACCAAAAATCTAGAAAAACATTTTAAAAATATAATGAAGAAATGGGTCAAATCGTACGACTTTATCCTATAGCTCCCATATAATCGATCGGCACAAATTTTAATAACTTTGTTATTTTCTAAGATTATTAATTTAACTTAAATATTTGGCCTCTTAATGAGGAGGCTAGTGAAATCTTGAACCCCAACGGAATTCTTGGGCATACAATGCAATTTTTGTGGCGCCATCACAGTCAGGAGTCATTGCCCTTATATGAAGCTAGCGGCCAAAACTACTTCCAGTAAAGATATCAGTTTGACTTTTATTTATAATATCTACATTCCAGTAATATTTTAAGAAATAATGGGCGTGATTTTACTAATATCATCAGAAATACAAAAATTCTTTACAGCTATAAATGAATAAAAACAATCATAAATTCAAATATTGCTCATCCTTATCATCTAAATCAAATTAAATGTACTACCTCATAATTTTGTCTTTTGTATGCAAGGCAATTTTCATCAGTGAACCTGTGTCACGCATAAAAAACGCTGCTTTGAAAATATGCAGGCCTGTTTCGGTTTTCACTTTCGGTAAGTTTTTTCTGAATTGAATTTCCTTAACTTGCTCTAATACTATTTCGGCGAATATCTGCGGATTGACTTAAAGTCCGATAAAGTGAAAAACGATAATTTTTAAATACTTATTCTAAATGCAAAGTGAATAAATGCATTTCACTAAATGCTAAAAAGGATTGTTTATGAAATGCTACATGAGCATCAGCAATTTTCAGCAGCTCAACTGAATATTTTTATAATCTTAGCATATTAACAAATAAAATGCAAAAAACAATTTTTAGGGCGAGAAGGGCAAAACACTTAAGACTTTAACGAAAGACTTGCAAGACAAAAGAAAAACCAACACAAAACTTACGTTTATTAACAACGATTTACCCAAAATAAAACACATATTATCCATAAGTTTAATTGAAGAAATAAAGTCAATACCTTTATGTACGATATTCATTTTATACAAGTTGAATTCAAATAACTTTCTTATAATTTCTTAATTAAACAAGACAAATACATGCAGCGTGATGCTGACACTTTGGTCACACTTTCGATGCCAGTTTTAGGAAGTACCGTTAGAATCACAGCAATGTCATTATGTCACTATAAAGCTTGGACAATCAGCTGTTTATAAAGTCAGGTGTTGTTTGAAATTTTTTTAATTTATTCTGTGATTTTTGGCCTATTCAGCAACCACTGAGGATTGGTAATAAAGCAGTTGCCACGTTTGGCTTGGCTGTGACTCGGTGTATGGTGTGTGCACCAATTTGTTGCATACTTAATGGTGCCTGCTGCTGGTGCTGGTGCTGGTGCTGCTGCTGCCACGGCTGCTGATGCTACTGCTTCTGTTGTCTGACACCCAATCGACAGCATACGCTCGACAAATTTCAATAACAAGGCCTCGTCTCCCTGTCCGTTCCTTCCGCCTCCCTACTATAAAGGTCGCCAGCTGGCAGAGAAAATCAACGACGTGGTTGCCACATGCTGCATGCCCCTATTTCACCCCCCTCTCTCCAAACAGCCGAACCAAGAGCAATTTGCGTGGCTTGTGATGTTTGTTGCTGTTCTTTTTGTTGTTGCTGTGTTTTCCTGGCTTGCTGTCTTTTCTATACCCTTGAACCTGAGAGTTTAATCAAAAGTCGCGTCGAACACACCAAAAAGTATATTTGTTCATTATCAGGCTGAGTCTTTACATGTCCGTTTGTCTTTATGTTTTCCTGTTTCTATGCAAACTATTCTGTCTGTTGTAAATCTACATTATTGTTGGGGTAACTTTTAGAGAACAGATAACTTTTTTTTTGCTGAAGGCAGTACATACATATGCATATCGGAACTGATCGGCTCGGATTACTATATCATATAACAGTTATAGGAACGTTTGATCGAAAATTATCTTTTAGCATGAAAAACATTTTTGTTTCTTGCGATATCTTAATCAATATCTCAGAATAAGCATTCGACGCCGTCTGATTTATTGGAATCGGACAAAATCGGACCACCATATCCTATAGTTAAAGTATTAGAATTTGTTTGGCTTATCGCACTACTATATCATATATATAGCTCCCATTGGAATGATCAGTCTGAAACTTGAATTTTTTATGAAAAACTTGTTCGTTTTGCATCATAATATAACTGAATTAATTAAAAATCTGCTAGGGTATTAAATCATCGGCGTGTCGCAGATAAAATTTCTTGTTTTTTTTTTTTGTCGTTGCCTTTTTTTGGGGCAACAAATGTAGAGCATGTGGGAAAGGGGGAGGTTGTTGCCACCTGTTTGTCAGGTGAAAATCAGTTGGCGGCGAAAAATGCAGCTGATATTTGACTGGAAATGCATATGATAGCTATCATTGTTGTGGTTGCTTGCATTTCACAACTACAGATTGTAATTGAGCATTTTACTGCATACTTTTAGGCGGGGAAGATGGAGTGAGGAAGAGAGACAGTGAGAGAGCGAAAGAGAGATACAGATATATACTACTGAGATACATTAGACCAAATGGCGTCTTCCTGCTGTGGAGCTCCCACTCCTCTCGCCACTCGCCACTCTCCTCTCTCCTTTTACCTCTCACATCTCTCCTCTTTCCGCTTCCTTCCCACTTGTCTCTCCATCCGTCTGTCGCTGCGTTTGTTGCCTTGTTATTGCTTCGCGTCCATATGTCGCCAGCCATTTGGACGCTTGGCCATAAAACTGTATTGGCGTCGTCAACGGTTACAGTGTCTTTCGGTCAAGTGCAATGGCCATGCCAATCGAAATGCGAATGAAAATGGTTATGGATATCGACAATGGTTCGGGGCTCTATCGATTTCGGAGGGGGTGCTAGTGGCACGGGGAGATTGTTTCTGCGTCGCTGTCGCCACTGTGGGCATTAACCATGGCAATCGCATATTTGCCAGAGTATGTTGCCAACCAATTCGAATCGAATGCGCGCGGCATGTTGCATGTTGCATTCCCCTTCTTCCCTCCGCTTTCCCCTCCCCCTTCCCCCATTCCCCCACTCCCCCCTCCACTATTCGCCTGCCGCCTTCAGCTTCAGATCGACGCCTGCATCGTTTTGCATGCATTGTCGTAATAAAATCAGTTGACTTTATGAGTGCATTTCTCGCTTGCCACAACGGCAATTGCTTGCCGGCAAAGACGTGCCATCGTTACCGATATTTTTCCCTTCATCCGGCTAAAATAAATCAGATTAAACATCAAAGTGGTGGCAGTTGCATGCAAAAAGTACTGAACAATTTCAACAAAGTAAAAATCTTAAAACTATTTAAAAAAAAATCCTCTTTCGAATATAAAGAAAATAGATTGTTTAAAGAAACTTGAAGCTTTTAAAATACAAAAAAAAAAAATATTTTCAAAAATAGTTGTAAGCCGATCTTAATATTTATTAGAATCAGTTTCGAATTTAAAATAATAACACCAAATATTTTTTAATAAATATATCAAAACATTTGCACACATTTTTTTCTTTGCATAAAATTGAAAGAATACTTCAAAACAATTGGCTCAGGCCAATTTTCAAAATAGAAAAAAGTTAATTGTCGAAAAATTAAACCAATGAAAGCTGAGAGAATATTTTAGTGAAAAATGTGAATACATGGAAATCTCAATTAAAAGTTCTCTAAAACTGACAAGAAGCTAGCTCATCGCGTTATTTATATTAATTGAATATCAGAATTGAGTGAGAATTATATAGAAGACCAAGTAGGGCATAGAATACTTCAAAGTTAAGATGGTCACTTTACTTTGAAGTATTCAATGAGAACTCAATAAATATATATAATGAGCAGGGTATAAAACCGAAACAAATATAGGTTTCAGTTACGGTTTTGGTTATGTTCGCAATTAGATTTTCGGTTATCCGTGGTGAACATTTTTTTTATCAGTTACGTAACGGTTACCGGTTTTTTGTGTGCTTCGGTTTCAAAATACCTTTATGATTTAGGTTCACAACAGAAATTATTTAAAATGTTAAAATCATGTTAATTTAAAATATTCAATATTCAAATATTCAAAAGTTTAAAAATTTGGATCTTTTTATACACACATTAGAAAAAAATCCAAATGTACTTTCGAAAACCAGGATTACACATTAGCTACTTAAATAAATTTTATGTTTGACCAAACCAAAATTAGCCGTTATGGATGAGTCGGTTTCTTAAGGGTTATTTCGGTTGAAATAATTTCGGTTCTTCGGTATCGGTATAATATAAAAGCTTTTTTCGGTAACGGTGGCAGTAACGGTTACCAATCACAATCGGTTAATACCTGTTAACGATTACGGTTATGGTTACGGTTCGAATCCCTGATAATAAGTAAAATCTTTTTAAAAATTTAAATAATTTTTTTAGTGGGTAAAATATTTGAATTTAATTCAACTTTCTTCTACCATTCTTTATATAGTTACAACCTTGCGACGATTCTTTTGAGCTATGCGGCGTATTCTTAACGTAACATTGCGTATACGCCTCGTAAACATTTCAAGCAATGCATAATTAGAATGGTGCTTAGACAATCGACAAACAGATTGAGATTTCTTGATGGCATATATAAACGAGGCTAAGATGCCCTGCCAAATGGCCCATAAAGCAGCGCATACGCACGTTGAGTAGTGTTCAAAATCATATGAGTGTACTCATAGTAAAATGGGGGAGGGGAGTACTAGTTCAATGGTGTGACTTTCGTTAAACTCATAAAACGAAGAAGGGAAGCAAAAAAAAAAAAAAACAAATTGTAAACGTCAAGAGAAATGCCAGCAACAAAAGTAAACAATAAGATGGCAAGTGGCGGGCAGGAGGAGGAGGAGAGGGAGACCAGGGGTGATATGCGGCAATAATAAGTGGCAGTTTTCTTTTGAGCCAGCAAACCAGAATCCAAAAGAATCTGGAGTCTGAGCCTGAGCCTCGTCTGCCATTTGCCATTCCGCATTTGCCATCTTCATTTCCATCATCATCTGCGCCTCTCGCATCATAATCAACATGAAAATCAGATTTGAATTTATGAAGCAGCAGCCGGGAAAACTGAAATGACTGGAAAGGGCAGCGGATGAGGAAGTGCGAAGGATGAGCAAGTAACAGGCAGAAACAGAGCCAAAGAATAGAGGAAGAGAGAGAAAGGGAGTTGGCAACTGAGACCCATCATCAACTTACTTTTCCTCATTTGTGTGTGTGTGTGTGTGTGTGTGTGTGTGTGTGTGTGTGTGTGTGGTCTCTGTGTGTGGCTGTGTGTGTGTGTATGTGCATGTGTGGTCTGTCTGTCTGTTATTGTACGTCTCTTCTTGGTCTGGTCCTCGCATGGCTCAAGGTTTATCAAAATTCCTTTTTTAGCCTGTTGCTTTATGCTTGTTTTGTTTTGCATTGCATTTATGCTGAGAGCAGACGCTGCCACGCCCCAATCCCTGTCTACCCTCCCCTCCCCTGCATTCCCCTCTTACTCCTACTCTTAATTTATACACATATCCCTTATATTCATTTGTTGCAATTACATTCCATCTTTCTTTTCGTTCATTCTTTGCATTTTTATTTTTATTTTCGTATTCATTTTTACTTTATTTTTGGTTTTCCATTCTCATTGCTGAAATTTTAGCATAGTTTTTTGGGCGCGTCTGTTGATTGCTAAATGTGTGTGGGTGTGTGTAGGTCTGCAGTTAAAGATAAGGCAATATCTGATACATAATATCATTGCAAAAGCCTTAAAGCTGGCAGGCGAAGAGGCAGATAAATGAGTAAGAAGAATATTTAATTGAAAGCGGAAATAAGTAGATATACAGGGATGCCACAGAAATCGCAAGCGAAATAGAATTCCGCAAAAGGCAATTCCGCACGGAAATTTCCGATGTGCCACAGAACTTCGAATGATTTTATGTTTTTTTTTTTTAGCAATTTCAACAACCTTTTCGAACTAGGCTGCTAAGAGCTGACACCTTCTCAGATTAAATTACCCAAGGGTTTGATTAGCTACTTTTTCAAGTTTATCATTGCAGAGCAATAGGTTTTCAATTTTTTTCTTATTTAGTTAATATAATTTAATTTATTTATGTAATAATTGATTTTGTTTAGCTAACAAAAACTTAAAAGTAATTGGAGCGACAAAACGAAAGTACCTCGACAGCTCTAGCAATTGTCTGCCATTAGTCTGGCAACTCTTTGTGAAAAATGTTTTCACAAATTGCACAATAAGTTAAAGGTTTTTTTTCGGTAAAACTTGATTTACCTTAAAAGACCTATTATTTTAATACTTAATTTGAAGAAAACTGAAGTGGTTCCATATTTTTTTTTTTAAATATCTTACTTCAAATTCTGACTTAAAAATGTGGCATCGCTGACCCTGACATCGAAAATCTAAATCGGATTAGGTGGCAGCATCGGCCACCAGCGGATTTAGCGCTAGTTTGTTCCGCTCAAAATTATTTTGTGAATTGACCTGTGGCACAGCGAAATGAAATTGTGATGAAATTCAAGCGAAAGCGATTTCTGTGGTATCCCTGAAAGGTTCAACGAGAATAAATGCACATATGTATAGTAGATACATAGATCTTAGATAGACAGGTAAAACTAAGTTGTTAAATAAATGAGGACCCGTTTCGGTATGCGCTGAATTTCACATTCAAATTAGAAACACAGCTACACAGAAATACAGTTGAACTTCCATAACTCGAACTTCTATAACTCGAATTTCTCTCTAACTCGAGCTAAATGAGTGGCGATAAAATTAATAAGCTTAAGAAAAATAACTCTATAAGTCGAATATCTCCATAGCTCGATAATGGATAATGGTGATTCGAGTTTGGGAAGTTCGACTGTATATTACTTTACTTTAAAGGGTTATTCCTAAATGGATTGATTGAGTAGTAACTTTACTAAATTTCCGATTACATTTATTTATTACTTTCTATAATGAAAAAGGGTTTCTCTTCATTTGGTCAGAGTCAGGCAGTTGAAATGACAGTTGAGATGGGACGTAGTCAATTGCAAAAACCTCCATGACCATTCAACTGACTTCCAGCTGGGAAATTATTTTGGATTCAAACTAGCTCGCTTTATAGCTACTTTCGTTAACCAAGTGACAGTTAAATATTACTCTCTATTTCACAAATTGACAATCGATTTGAAGCTGTCTTTTTACCAAGTTATCCGTCAATTCAAATTAGTCACTTTTAATTGGTGAAAATCCTCTTTATTTCCCATTTATCTTTTTATTTTGAACAGAGACCGCAGCAATAATAATTTTCAAAATAAAAATTATGGTCGATTTTTATCAGCAAATTTAGCATATCCCATTATTTTTAATTGCAGCTTAATTTAATTTTGTGTTTACCAACCCCCCCCACCCCCTCAAATTGTTTTTGAAATTTTTTTTTTATCAGTAACAAGTAAGTTTATGATTTCTGAATCAAATTTCAAGTTTTGTTCTTATATATTATTGGCATTATAAAGAAAACGTAGTTGTTAAATATTGAAAGTTGTTAGCGCTCATAGATAGCTGTGAGCATTAAATTAAAAAAAAAATTGTTTGCGGGGGTGGTGACACGCCCACTTTTCTGAAGTACTTCTAGTAGTACTAGGTAAAGTAAGTAAAAACAGGTCAAATTCCAGATACATTAAGACAACAAATCGGCATTTGAAATTGTGAGGTTAGGTCCTAAAAAAATTAAATTTCATTAATAATTTAAGAGACATTTAAATACTCTACAACACACAATATATTTCAGCAATGGACTCCACACTGATTCTAGCTAAGCGCAAAAATTGCACTAATATTGTTTAATGGAGCAATCTATTGGAATTTCTGGTTAACGCGTTGCACTCAAAAATATGTTAGCTTGGCGACTTTCAGAAAATGGGTTTTGGCCTCACAAACTGGTCAAATTACCCATTGTTCAGCGTAGTATGAGAAAGAACTACCTGGACTCTGTCTTAATATACTCCCTTTCTCCCTTTGTCTACCCTCTGCTTAATACCATAGATTTAACATACAATGGTCTTTTGTAATCTCTTTAACTTTGTTATTGTGGGCACGTTAAACAAATAATACGTATACGTTTACTCATTGCGTATACGTAATATCTGTCTGCTTAGACCACGTTGCAGCCAGTTAGTTGACAAGGGGAGGAACGAATAGGGAAGTGAAAGGAGAAGGCAAAAGGGAAAGGCAAAGAGAGCCAGATAAGTATCAACTAAGCAGTTGGAATCTGCTGTTATAGCCAAAGCAGTTCCCACAACAAGAGGTCCTTCTGCAGCTTCTGTTCTTTCATCGTCTCTAGTCGTGGTGTCTTTCATTGTCTCGATTATGTTGGTGTGCGTATGTGTGTGTATGTGTGTATTTGTTGTGACCTTGTCTCTGCTTTTTTGCTGTCGCTTCGCTTGTTCTGTTTATCTCGCACTGCACTTGCCTTTGCGCTTACCATTCACCACCTCCCCTTTGTCGCCCTGTCCTTCGTCTCAATTCGATATGAACTCACAGGCTCTGGGCCAGGACATTTGCTGGCTTTGTCAGAGCAACTACTCTAAGACGCAGCTCCCTTTGCAGATTTGACTTTTCATGCTGCTCCCTTTGCTGCTTATTTAAAGCAGACACACACACACACACATACAACTTTCAGTCCTGTCATTGTTGTGTGTGCGGCCCTTTGTTATTATTTATTTGCCGACTTGAAGGCTAAAGGCACCAAACCCTGGCCCCTCCTTTCTGCCCCTCTTCAAGACCAACGAGGCCCCTTTGCTGTTCCCTTGCCTCATCGCCTGCCACATTTATTGGCTCGTAAATTTTTTTATTTTCAGTTTAAATTTAATTTATCTGAAAGATGCTTCAACTACAGTCAAGAGAAAGAGGGGAGAGCAACGTCAAGGTTCTACGAGGCCCAAATAAATACATCAAAATCAAAGTGCGGCACAGAGAAAAATGGGGTGAAATAAAGTTAGCTTATCACGCCAAAAATTTGATACACTTCAATGTCGATTTTTTATGAAAGTTCAATAAAATGTTCAAATAAGGCTCGACTATATCTAAGATACAATTTAGAAGTACATTGAAAAACATACTGAGTGACTCATAAAATAGCATTAATTTAATAAAACTAAAATATTTTAAAAAAGAAAGAGTTTTTATAATTTAAGAACGTTTATTCCAATGACAGCAATATGACATAAGTAGTAGTCAAATTTTCAGAATATTTGGTTAGAATGCTTAAAATGTTGTTAAATACACAGTTTGGCCGAAACATTTCAAGAAACAATAAAATGTCTTAAACTAAACTTTGATTTTTTATATAAATCTCTAAAAACAATAAAGAATTTATACTAGTTTTTGATTTTGATCGGATTGTTCTTCTTATAAACATTTAAGCTTACTATACTGGCCTTTCTTTGATAGCGAATATATAGTATATATATTTTATGATTAGCTACGGCTGCTTTAATGCGTTACACATTTTGTGACAAAGTGAGAATACCCTCTGCAAGGATATGACAATCACAAAAGGAATCGAAAAATAGGGGAATGATGTGTGCGTAGTTGTCAAAGGAGCCAAAACAGAGTGTGAAAGGCGTGAGCAAGACAAGGGGTAGTTCACTGCCAAAAGGGGTTGGGTTCCAAGGGGGTGGCGGGGACTTGTCTGTTGTTAGTTTCGGTTGCCATTTGTTGCTCTTGTTGTTGTTGCTGTTTTTGTTAAGCGTAACTTTTGAACTGGTTTTATTGTTATTAAGATTCGGTTTTGGCCTTCAATTTGAATTCGTGCTGTGCTCTTTTTATGGCCCCACTGGCACCTGCGTGTGGGTGTGTGCGTGTGTGTGTGTGTGTGTGTGACTCTTTGGAGACCCATTAACAAAGGGTCTTTGGTCACGCCCCACGCATACTTATTAGACTCTAATCAGTTGTGACCATCGATGGCAACTGGTGGTCCACAAACCGCCACCATCCCCCGCCATAAACGATGTCTGGCGGTTTTCCTGCTGACGTGTTCCATCAACGAATTTCGTCAGAAAAATCAAAACAAGTTTCCAATGAGTTTTTGTTTGAGCTTAATACATATACATATGTTCTCTCTGTAGATCAATCAAACAATCAAAAAAGATTTCTTAATTGTTTGCGTATAAAAACAATTACAAATGTAAATTATTTCCATAATAATTTCCAGAAACACCAACAACTGTTTTAAATTAAAGCTTTGAATTTTAGAGATTGTTTTGAGTTTTAGAGATTTGTAAAACGAGCTTCATGAAAATTTTTACTTTATTTATTTGATTTATTTATCTTGAGAATTACGCTGAGTGTTTCTTCCGTTCTTCGTTTTTTTTTTCTTTTACCTCCATTTATGTCCTTTATTTTTCAGAGTAAAGAAGAATGTTGGTGAAATTGGTGTGATTTTATTTTGTGTAAGTATAGAAAATATATTTCCATTTCTCTATATTCTCCAAGCTCTTTTAAGGGCATTTCTTAAAGTCAATAAAAATTAGCGAAATTGTGGCGATATCGTTTTTCTAAACAAGGCAATACTCGTACAATATATTTGCGCCTATTTACTTGACCACACTCTTTAGTGGGTCATGCTGATTGGAAACGTGCTCACTCTTAACTCTCCCACTTCCACACTTCGTTCGCTCTTCGTATTGAAATGACAGCCAAAAAAAAAAAGAAAAATGGAAAGCATGAAGAAGAGAAATTCTTTTTAGCGCTTATCGCTTTGGCTGTGGCTGTGACTGTGGTCTTATCAAAAGGTTCATCTAATGTGGCATCATCCATTCGGGGGATTTTTCAACGAAAGCTCTGCAGAAGCACAGCAATTACAAGGCCTGTGCTACGAGTGTCGTAGAAGAGGAAAAGTTGTCAGGAAGGGAGGAGGAGATGACACAGGGGGTAGGGGGGTTATGCTTTCTGGTTGGCCGTTCAACTGTACAACTGCAGCAGTTTCCGCACTTGAATTGATTTGGATGTGGCATACAACAACAACACAGGGGGTACCATTCGGAGTTCCCGGTGCATTGAATTCTACAGTCAAACAATCGTGGCTTTTATTGTTTGTTGTTCGTTTGTTGCCTTCTTGTTCTACTCGTTGTTGTGGTTGTTGTTATTGTCATTGTGCAATTGAAAGTCAAGGCATTATATTGTTGTAGTTTTTTGGTGTTGTTTTGCACTCATCGCCAGTCAAAGCTCTCGCCACCAACTGCTTAACAAGCAAAATAATGCAAGCTACACAACAACAACCACAGCAACGATGAGGAAAGGCGAGAGATACAGGTGAAGAAAGGGTGAGAGACAGAGAGAGAGAGAGAGAGAAAGAATGGGGTCACTTCATGGGTTTGTTGTGACAGTGCACTATGGGGCGAAATCCGAATATTTATTAATAACTTTTAAGCCAAGCTAGATTTTTGAATGAGATTTTTTATCTATGATAGCATATGTACACCCTCAGAAATATTTTTGGAAAAGTGGGCGTGTCACAGCCCCCGCCCTTAATTTTTTTTCTTTTTTTTTTTTGTATCGATTACAAGTAAGCTCATAGTTTTTGTTCCAAATTACAAGCTATGACCCTGTTTATTATTAGCAATAAAGAGAATAAGTACTTGTTAAACAAAAAAAAGTTGTGTGCATAAAATTAAAAAAAAAAATGTGGGGCGGGGATTTTGACACGCCTACTTTTCCAAAAAATTTCTATGGGTATACATAACACTACAAAAAAAAACCGCATCAAAATATCCGAAGTAGTTTTCGATTTAATAATAAATACCTTAAAAACTGGTCGAAAACATCAAAATACCTCATACTACAAGCGAGCAAATCAGCATTGAAAAATGGTGAGGTTACGTCCTAAAAAATTAATTGCTAAATTCCTTCGCAAAGTTGATATTTCTTTCCAAGAAATTATCTATCAAAGCATTATCTAATATAACAAAATATAAACAGAACACGGACAAATAGAGAATACTAGTACAACCAACACATAGTAAAAACCCGTATAATTGGTATCCATTTTAAATATTGTAAAAAAAATGATTAGCCTTTGTGCAATACTAATTTGAAAATAGGCTGTCAAAATGTTGCAGTGGTAGCGCACGTGTTTTTCGAAAGCAATAGCTGACTTTAACAGCTGTCAGGGTTAACATTTTTCTGTTATTTAACATTTTTGGTACAGAACTTTACAGTTTGAAGTTTTCTTAAGATGTTAATACCAAAAAAGTAGTAAAATTAATACCTTGATAAAATGACTAAATAGTCGATTTTTCGGATTTCGCCCCATAGTGCAGTGGAACCTACAATAACAGCATGCTAATAGAGTCTAGTTGAGGGCGGTTGACTGGAAGAGCCTTTGGCCAGCTTTAAAGTGTCCCTAGCATCCTTCAGATTTCAAAATAACTCTAAATACTGAAATGGGTTTTACTATTATACTATATAATATATAAATGTCAACACAATAAGCTGGCTTTGGTAATTTTTTGACATTTATTCATACATGTTCTACAAATCGATAACAACCTAAAACTTCGTTCATTTTTGAAACCAAGCAAATTATGTTTTCAAATTTTAAGTATTTCTGAAGAGAATTGAAAAAGAAGCAAGAAATGTATTTAATTGAATTATATTAAACTTTTAATTGAATAAAAAGGCAAAAAGTTATTATGTTGTTCATTAGTTTATATCTTTAAAAATTATGCAAATAATTAATATTTTTGTTGAAACATAAAATAAATATATGGCAGCAAATATTTGTGATCTAAAAAAAGTTTTCGACAAATATAATTTCTAACATTTGAAGACCATTGATATTTTCTTTGATTTAAAAATTTCTATAGTTTTTTGGAACTCGTCTGTCTAAAACATAAATTGTTGTATTATTAAAGTTACTCTCAACTTTTCACACATGGGAAGTATTGGCGTAATTATTACACTCTGCAAGTCAAAAAAAAAGACATGACCAAACTCGATGGTTTCCCCTATTTCGGGTCCTAAGAATCGAACTGCATCATTAGTTTTTTGAGTTACAATGATGGTTTCATACAACATTTTTTCGTGAAGTTTTTGACCAAGTTTGCTATTTTTAGCAAAATAGGACATTCTTCTTCAGTCTCTGTCTTGTAAGAAAATAGTTTTTTTTGTAAAGTTTCTTCGGCAAAGTTGCTTGAAATAATAAATTCTACAAGTTTTGGGAACATACCAAGCCTCTAAATTAATGTTTTAGTGGTCGTTTGGGTCAATATGTCAACAAAATCAAACCTTGACTTCTTTTTTTTACGATTTTTCGGTCATGTTGCCCTGCAACCGAATTTTCCTACCTGGTACTTATACCAAAATTAAGATTCTATTATTCGAAGTAGCTTTAGCATAAAAATGTTGACGTAAAAATTAACTATTAAAAAATATAAGGGTACAAATAAATATTTTTTACTTTATTTTCACAATATTATTTAATCAACAATATTTGGTTACACATATTACACTAGTTTACAGCCAAAATGCAAAGTGAATCAAAGTATTTTTTTCTTATGGAGATTGGCCCGCTAAACACGAAAATAGCATTTAAAAATTTTTTTATCTAAGCGTTTTCGAAATATTCGATTTTTTCGAATTTTCGAGTATACTCTGCTTATCCGATTTGGCCAATCAAGCACTTAAATTAAGGGTGAGTTAATTCTCTTCAACTTTTTTTCATACAGTATTAAGATCGGTTCAGCATATTTTATTTGTACCCTTATTTTTTTTGTACCCTTATATTTTTTAATAGTTAATTTTTACGTCAAGATTTTTATGCTAAAGCTACTTAGAATAATAGAATCTTAATTTTGGTATAAGTATCAGGTAGGAAAATTCGGTTGCAGGGCAACATGACCGAAAAATCGTAAAAAAAAGAAGTCAAGGTTTGATTTTGTTGACATATTGACCCAAACGACCACTAAAACATTAATTTAGAGGCTTGGTATGTTCCCAAAACTTGTAGAATTTATTATTTCAAGCAACTTTGCCGAAGAAACTTTACAAAAAAAACTATTTTCTTACAAGACAGAGACTGAAGAAGAATGTCCTATTTTGCTAAAAATAGCAAACTTGGTCAAAAACTTCACGAAAAAATTTTGTATGAAACCATCATTGTAACTCAAAAAACTAATGATGCAGCTCGATTCGTAGGACCCGAAATAGGGGGAAACCGTCGAGTTTGGTCATGTCTTTTTTTTTTTTGAAAAAAACTATCACAGTGTTATTATTATTAAAAATGTACAGTTCAACTTCTATAATGTATATAACTCGAATTCTCTCTAACTCAAACTAAATTGAGTGGCAAAAGCGTATACTAAACTTAACAAAAAGACTTCCATAAGCCGAGGTCTCCATAACTCGTCCTTTTTTCTTGGATAATGGTGATTCGAGTTCGACTGCATTATACTTTGCTGTAATCATTTTTAATTTAAATTTTCCTTCTGTTGGTATTAAATTTATAAAAACTAAAAGAAAAACAGGGTATAAAAACTATGTTAAAATTTTTGAAAGTATCCAAAAACGGGTTTATTAAATTTAAGTTGTCAACAGTTTTAACAAAATATGTTAAAATATAAATTTTTTCACTTTTAGGAGGATAATATCACCGATATCACTCACTAGCATATACAATGACTACAGGGTATCGAAGCACTTGACTGTTCATTGTTATTTACAAAATTGGCAAAAAATTTCAGCGATTTCATTGTAAATGGGATTGAAACTGCATGAAGAGAATAAGAGAAAGAAGAGAGAGACCGGGAGAGAGAAAATAAGGAGCGTTGCCTAGCATTGTGGGCCAAGGGAAGGGGACGGTAGTTCAGTTGCCAGGCAAAGCAATAGCCAAGAGAAAAGCGATGTTAATATATATTACTCCCGTGAAGAAATGTGACTGAGTCTCAAACCGAGCTCAGTCTGGACTCTTATTTCAATCTCGCAGCTGAACCTCAACCTTAACCTCATCATCGACAATGGCAACGCCAACGTCATTTTCACTTTCATTTTCATTGTCATTTTTTTGTTCATTTTTTCATTGTCATTGTCAACCGACATCGGAAGTCAGAGGTGTCTGTTCGATAGCCAAAGTGAAGCACAAAAGCAACCGGTGGAGATTATTACGTTAATACGTTTCATAAAAAGCATCAATAGAATAGAAGAAAAAAGGGGATTAAACGAGAATCGAGGTTCAATATGGTGACATCACCGACTTCTTAACGCCATTCCATTGCAATTTGGCTGTACAAGCGAGTTCATGTTTCTACTGTTGAGGTTAACATTGATAAGGAGCGTGGAAATGAAGAAAATTGAGAAAAGAAAAATCACAGAGATGCAGAGAAATGAAAAAGCAGCTGCTGTTTGACCGTCAGCAGTCAATGGAGCTGCATACAAGATTTAGATATATGTACGTAGAACATTCTATTCATTCCTTTAATGGCAAACAACTTTGAAGACTTATGTCAGGATTGTACAATGGAAGCAACTTCAACATTTTTAGATTTCCTTTTTTAATATGTTATGTTATGTATGATTTAGATAGTCTTTTTATAAAATATATTTATTTCAAAAAGTCGCAATTTATGTCACTGTGCGTTAGTTATTTGCCTTAACATTAACTGATTAATTTCTTTAATATTTGTGGACAGATAACGGCTCACTGTGCTCACCGAGTTCTTTCTGTTATTAATTCCATAAGTCATTTTTTTTGTTGAAAATCTTATAAATGACTTGTTAAATATTTAAGAGGTTTTTTGTTTTTGAATTTTTTTATTTCGCTCAGTGTACAAACATTATTGTTTTCATTTCACTATACTTTTAGCTGTAAATGTTTACAAGCCTTATAGTTCGTAAGCCGATTAGAGAGTGGTTACGTCTTAAACATTAGCAAATATTTGAGCTTAAGAACTAGAATTTGCAGAATGCAGTATAATACAAAATATTGGCGGTTTGCGCTGATCGATTTTGACAAATCAAAAACGTCCTGAAATAGGCTTACATATGTGGTAAACATACCACATTGACACATTCGTGATTTTGTTTTGGCGTCATTTAGTTTTGACTGTGTGACTGTGTACCAAATCTCATAAGAAAACCTCTTTACGAGGTAAAAGTCTAGCGACGAAAACATTTTCATGACCCAAAATTTTTTATATCCAATTTTATGACGAATAATATTAAGTTTTACACATAAATTATTTAAAAAAAATGTTTGACACTCGGCACATTGCGCTAAATTCTTCATACCTTATAAATATTACTTTTTTGCGATTATGAGAATAAAAACACATGAAGTCAAAGTGCGTTGCAGAGACACCTTTAACTTAAACAAATTAAAGTCCGCATTCTTACAAGCTAAAAAAGTTGTTTGGCAACACTGGTTCGTTTTGCAATGCACAAGTATGAAGTTCAATTCTCTTGTAAGCAATATTGTTCTAAATAATTCATTTTCTCAAGAATATAAATATATTTTTGTGTTTGTTATCAGAAAAAGAATGATTATTTTTACAAACACGATTGCCTAGCGCAAAAGCTAACAGCACTCTCAAGCTCTGGCTGCTACGACACTTTGTTGCTGCTGTCCTATTCTAAGTAAAACTTATATATTCAGTTAACGGGTAATAAAATTTTTTTTGTGTCATATATCAAAAAACGCGAAATTTTACAAACTACAATATATTGAAAATAAATAAAAATCGATTGGGGCGTTTTCTTAAAAATCGCCAAAATGTATGAATAAGTACCTTATTTTACCTGTAGCTTTTTACCTATGTACTTTAGAAAATAAGTGAAAAGGTATGCCCTTCAAAATACCTTTCCAACGACGGGAAATAACTGTAGCTTTTATGGTTTGGATACTCTGGTGGTTTAAATTTTAGCTGGTTTTAGCGATTTCCCGCTAAACTGGCGATTTTTCGAAAAAGTCGTAGAGCAAACGTTTCTAGTTCTTTGATAGGGAATAGATCCTCATTTATCTTTTTGAGCTATATCAACGATTTAATTCAAACAGACAAACAGACAAACTTTTCATCTCATTTTCGGAAGGCCACTAAAAATTTTAAAATTAACTATCTTTTGACCCACAAGATTTTGATGATCGAGGTATAAGAATAGTAAAAAATTAAAATATTATACCAAAAGGCTCCAAGGCCCCATTTGCTCCAATCGTTTCAATTTTGCCCCTCCCACTAACACCTGTTTATCTCACGAACCAGGTGAGTTTTCAAAAATCTGCACATTTGTTAGTTAAGTTTATACCTTTCGACCGGTATATAACTCGACCAGATCGGACAGTCACAGCAAATTTTCCATTCTTGCTGTAAGTATTGCTATTGGTGCATAATTTTAATTTCAATTTTCGATAGTAAGTACGGGGTTTCACACAGTCGAATGTGCTCGACTGAAGCACCGCCCACTAGTTTTTTTTTTTTAACTGAAGAGAATGGGATCTTAAATAAGCCTTTAACGATTATATACATATAAGTAATAAATTCCATTTACTTTTAAGCTTAATTTCATCACACATTTCGTGACTGTTTCGAAAGAAAATTAAAACTTTAAAATGTTACAGAACTTATTAAAGTATTTGCGTGAGTTGCCCAAAATGATGAGGGATTTTAGTGAAAGGCGGAAATAAAGTAGATAGAGATCTTAAATGTAATTTGTAGTCAATAATAAA
Organism: Drosophila limbata; assembly: GCA_963924055.1. Taxonomy (NCBI): domain Eukaryota; kingdom Metazoa; phylum Arthropoda; class Insecta; order Diptera; family Drosophilidae; genus Drosophila; species Drosophila limbata. The sequence goes on along the minus strand of OZ001351.1, from coordinate 6,664,658 downwards.
TAGATTTGAATATAGTTTATTACCTGAATTTGCACATGGATGTAAATATTGTAGATACACATGCATAATCTCCAAATCGTATGCCTAATTTGGTTTTGGCCTATATTAGGAGAAAGATGAATCGAAGACGGAGGACTGCGATTGCGAACTCAGTCCGTACTCGAGTACTGAATGCCTTTTGCAGTGAATGCTTATGAATAAATACACTCAGAAAAAATGAACGAGAGAAATTAAGCACAATTGTTTGTGATCCATGATATTGTTGTTGTCAAAATGACTAATATTTAGTGTGAAATTTGAACAACTGTTCTCCAAATATGATATCTGATTATTAATATATGAACTGCGTTCGAAAATTAACAAGATCAAAAAAATATTATGAGTTAAACATTTTTCATTTGCTTCATTTTTACCCATGTATTGTTATTATTGCTTTTGCTTTGTGTTTAAATGGATATTTCTAAGGACTGTGAGTATGTTTCAAAAAATAGAAGAAAAGTATTTTACAGGGGACGACAATTCTTATATGGCGCAACTAAATGAAGTGAGATTGACAGCACTCTCAGAAATTACAACAGATGGCGACAGTTATTCCAACAGCTTTGTTATTCAGTGCATACTTTCTGCAATATTGTTTTTATAATCGTTTTTAACTCTACAGTTATAATTAATTTATTAAATTTTCTTTGCTATCATTGATCTCTTGTTGTTTGAGAAATAAATTTATGGTTTGTTTTACAGTTTCAGACCACTATCGCTTTTACCATGCATGATCAAGATAATCGAAAAGATTTTAGCCCCCCGACTTATGTGGTTCATAACCAAAAATGAACTTATTTCACACAACCATTCGGCTTTTCAGCGTAAACCCGGAACGATGTACGCTTTATTACAAATACATCATTTCATGTCTGATGCTCTTTCTTCCCGAAATCGTGCCACTATTCGAGGGACTGACTTCGAAAAGCATTCGGTTGCGTCGGAGTACACACGGTTCTCCATCAACTTATGCTCTGGAGGGATGGACCTAAGGTTTTTAGATCAATAAAGGCCTTCATGGCCCACCGATCATTCCGAGTGCTAGAAAACAACACTCTTGCGATACCACATCCATTATTTAATGGCATCCCACAAGGTTCCCCACTTTCGGTAATCCTATTCATCATTACATTTGATAAATTAAACTCTATTGTACTACAATTAAAAAAATTACAAATAACTATCTATCTAAGGATACAAACACTCCTTGTCAAAAGTCTTGCAGGACATAACAAATTGGGGAAACTTGTCGGGTGCCTCGTTATCAATTGAAAAATGCAAATTTCTGCACATCTGCCGAAAGCATCATTGCCCATCTAGAAATTTATCATTTAATAAAATAGAAACAGTAGATAATATCTATTAGATAACTTAAGAATACTTGGAATAATATTCGATAGTAAATTTAACTTTAGACAGCATTGTACGGAGTTAAGATCTAATTTAGAATCTAGACTTAATATAATCAGCTTCCTAAGCTCAAAAACGCAACTCTTCCAATATTCGTGTAACTAAAAGAAAACCCTCCTCTCCGCCTTAGCTTTTCAGGATGCATCCATTAATCTGACTCTTTATACTCACAAAAAGTATCATACTCAAAGTAGCATATACCAGAAACTATTCTTGGAGGAAGGCGACAGACTACCAAATCCGAATCAGCGACTGCATTCGCCGTAGTCGGCATCAACAGCTCCCTAATCTCAGGAGGATTACTGCCCCAACACTATTCGATATTCACCGCCGAGGCCCTAGCACTTATAAAGGCTTGGAAATTTCTTATTTACTCTGACAGCCTCTTCTTAATATCCGCAGTAAAAAACCCAAACTGCTATAACTACTTTATAATGGTAATTTGGAGTATATGCGCCACAAAAAGAAGTGATCCTCTTCTGGGTACCCAGCCACCAAGCAATAGAAGGGAAGGAAAGGAAGCAAACAGTAGAAATCTCCCCGCACATCCTCTTTACACCATCTGCTGAGAAAGACTTTCAACAACATATAAACAAATATATAAGAAACAGAAGAACGACGGATTGGACAACTTTTGACCATCGATATACTCATTTTAATGAAAAGGGATTGGGAAGCACCTACCCAGCTAACTCGCCCAAGCATAAGTGGACTGTCTTCATATGCCTCCGCATCGGACAGATGAATACTTGCTCACCGGCAAAACTCCCGAGAGATGTGAATGCGGCGACAGCCTTACAACCATACACATCCTAGACCAATGCCCCAACTTAGCGAGAACCGGACAACAACAATTTTATTAACCAGCACCCTACCAATTTCTTAAAAGTTGTTAATGTAAATAATGTTAATGCCATTTATGAATTCGTTAAGCAAGCTAGATTAATAAACCAAATATAAGACAACTTGGAAAGGATATAGTCGAGCTTCCGACTGTAGGATACCCGTTACTTACTTAAATAAATTTAAAATATTTTTTTATTGCATGCTTTCAGGCACTTATATTGCTTAGAAGCTTTAATCGGCCATTACCACCTTTCTATTTGTCCGATCTTGTTACGATTTAATAGGATGATTGGTAATAATAGTAGCTAACGGTAATTAGTACAAAAATCCTAATAAAAAACTACGGTGTCACTGAGTTTTTGTCTAAGTTTGGGAACGATTTTCTACCGTTTCGACCTGATTTTCTTCTGAGTGTACAGACACCAATACAGATACAGATACAGTGGGACATGCATTTAGTTAACCAAATATCAATACATCTATCGTGTGTTTATATGTATATGGGTCATATGCAGCTTTACATATATTGTATTGGTTTATGTCAAATGATAGCAATCACAATCAGGCCCCTTATTGGAAATGGTCAGCAGCAGTTGCAGTTGGCTTGAATCTGGAAATGGGGTTGTGGAATGGAAGTTGGGGATGGAATTGCTTATCGACAAATGCTGTTTAATTAACGCTGTAATGTAAACTGTATGCTCAGGTAGACAGGGAAAGAGAGAGAAGGGAGGGGAGGGAATAGAGACAGCTGCATGTTGTGAGGACAATGCGAGCTTAACATTTATTATGCGGCAATTAAGTGATATGCAAAGCGGCGGATGCGTAATACAATAATAAACAAAAACTATGCGAAAAATTTTTAGTGAAATGTGTAACGCCAAAAACGTTTGCACATATTCGCGAATACAATTCACTTCCATTCAATTCCTTTCGATTCATTTAAATTGGATTCAATTCTCGTTTGAATTCGATACAATTAAAGCCTGAAGCGTCGCTCAAATATCCTGTTTGTCTGTCCGTTCACAGAGTATCGATGAAAATGCCTTTAACGTTGTGCAATTGTTTACAAATTTTAATCCTTTAATGCCACAGCAACAGCAGCAGCAGCAACAGGAGGTACATGCAACAATGGCAAAAACAGTGCTCGAAAGTTAAACACGCACATGTGACAATACATGTGTGTGTCCATCTCACTCTTTGTCTTTCTCTCTCTGTCTCTTTCTGTTTTTGTTTGTTTGAACATCCTGTGCATTTGGCCATGGCATTCGTAAGCTTCCCTTAACCGATTAACATTGCTGCTTACATGCACCGCTCACGTGTGGCCAACGACTCCATTTCCCACCTTTTCCTTTCCACCTGTCAGAACAACAAGCTCAACATTTCTCTTGACAGGCGAACAAAGACAACATCAAAAGCCATACAAAAAAAGTCAGATATTAATATATTCTTTTTTTTCATTTAACATTGCCATATGCTTTTTGATGTGTTCGTAGATATTTGAATGTAAAGCTGATCATACCGAAAAAAAAAGTCTTCTTCTTACTAACAAGAAAATATAGATATCATGTAACTTGCCAAACACTGAGATAGACAGGACTTGGAGTTTATTAAAAGAAATTTTCAGGGCTCCTAAAACCAAGCTTTACCTTGACGCTATAGCTATCAAATGCTGAAATTTTATTTAAATTTAAAAGTTATTTAAGTATCTTATACTTATTTATTTATTGTATTGTGACTCCGAAAATATTTTCGAGAAATTAAATTCTTGTAACTTCAAGACATTTTTAGCATTTTTAAATATCCCCTCATTAAACAGCAAATGTTTGCATGGGTTGCTGTTAATATAGGTACCTCAACAGTATGTCTTTAACATATTTCTCTTGGGAAAAATTCTATCTTTACAGCACCCTTAAATAGTTTATCATTTAATAGTCACTGTAACAGCTGATGTTAACATCGTCACTTTAACAGTAGCTCTTTTACTCTGTGTTTATTTTAAATGTTCTTTCTTTTCAGCATATTTAAACAGCTTCTCATTTAACAACCACTGCACTATGGGGCGAGATCCTAAAAATCGAGTTTTTAGTCATTATATCAAAGTATTAATATTACAATTTTTTTTGTGTTAACATCTTAAGAAAACTTCAAACTGTAAAGTTCAGTACCAAAAATGTAATATAACAGACCAATGTTAAACCTAACTGCTGTTAAAGTCAGCTGTTGCATCAGAAAAGCACGAGCGTTAACATTGCAACATTTTTGCAGCCTATTTTCAAATTAATATTTCTCTAAGGCTAATCATTTTTTTTATAAAATTTTATATGGATACCAATTATACGGGTTTGTACTATGTGTTGGTTGTACTAGTATTCTGTATTTGTGCGTGTTCTATTAACATGTTGTAAAAATAAAAAATGTTTTGAAAGCTAATTTCTTAGAATGAAATATCAACTTTGCGGAAGAATTTAGCAAAGATGCTTAACGAGGCTTAACGTACGTCCACCTGTATGTCGTAGACCCATTCATTGTTATTTAAATGCAATTTGTCTCAATGTGAACAATTTGCCATAATCTGCGCAAATTAATTTTTTAGGACGTAACCTCATAATTTTTGAATGCTGATTTGCTCGCTTGTACTTAGTATAAGGTATTTTGAGGTTTTTGAGGTATTTATTATTAAATCGAAAACTACTTCGGATATTTTGATGCGGTTTTTTTTTAGTGTAATGTACACCCATAGAAATTTTTTAAAAAGTAAGTAGGCGTGTCAAAATCCCCGCCTCAAATTTTTTTCACAACGTAAGACCATACAACTTTTTTTTTGTCTAACAAGTACTTTTTCTCTTTATTGCTAATAATAAACAAGGTCACAGCTTGTAATTTGGAACAAAAATTATGAGCTTATTTGTTCCCGATACAAAAAAAAAAAACAAAGAATTAAGGGCGGGGGAGGTGACAAGCAAACTTTTCCAAAAATATTTCTGAGGGTGTACATAGCATAGATAAAAAAAGCATAGATATACAACAACGTTGAGCGAGTCGGACGTGTTTCTTGGGAGCTCCGACGATTTATATAATTTTGGTGCAATACTGCAATAAAAAGCTGTCAATAAACGTGCAATCGTGGATGCATACCTCGCTGATCCTATTGTGCAGACACTTTCCACGGCGCTGACGACTCTGGACACTTATTACACTTTTGTTTTTTCGAGGCAGGCTTCACATTTGGATTTCACTCAAAGCTCAAAAGGGTGAGTGAAAGTGAAAATCGCGGGAAAGCATAGTAATTCTAGCTCAGAGCGAGATTGGAAAACAACAACAAAAAACAGCTGGTCCTGACATTCACAAAGCACGCACTCACAGGGTTGCTAATTATCGCAAAAGGAGTGTGCGAAAATACCAATTGCCCCATCCCGTAGCCACTGCATACTTTTAGGAGGCTCTTAAACTTTGGACGTTATTTTCAAAATGCCAGTTAGAAGATCGCCGCTAAATGCAACTAACAATGATACAGCTGCAAACATAACACAAACAGCCGTCTCGACGCCCACGAGTGCTATGCAGCACCAAGAAAAGCGAAAGCGAGGAGAGGTGTCGCCTGATTTATCGTTAAACGATTTATTACAAGCCATCAACAAATTAGGTGAAAGTGTTGATAAAAAAATGGAAAATCTTTATAAAGCAGTGGCCACGAAAGAGGATATAACCGACATCAAAGAACAAATGGGTGGATTCTCGGAGAAAATCGAAACGCTGCAAAAGGAAAACTTTATGCTAAAAGCAGAAATTGATAAGCTACGCGCCGATAGATATGCTGACCGAAAGGAAGTAACCAGATTGGTCGATCAAGCCAAGGCTAAAAATGTCATCGTGCGAGGCTTACAAAAAGTAACAGCAACTACAGGGGAGGTTGAGAAGATTTTTACAGAAAGAATGATGCTTCCAAACATACAAGTTCGCTACACGAAAATTATATATGAGCGAAATAATTTAGTGGGTCTGGTAGCAGAATTAGAAACAGCATCAATGGCTGAGACGATCGTGAAAAATGGCAAAGCTCTGGCTGGTACAAAGATTTATGTGGAAAGAGATTTAAGCGCACAAAAACAGGAATACAAATCTGTGCTGCTGCAGCTCAAGAAAGAACTCACTCAAAGAGATAGAAATATTAAAATATTCGTCAAAAATGACTCTATCAATATAGGAGGCAAATGGATGCACATCAATGATACAAAAGATATAATTCATAAGGGCATGCCTGCTGACCCCGTCCTGAAAGAACTCTATGGAGTCAACACGAGCGAGTCGCTCTTCATCTATGAGCAACTTTTAAACAAGTCCAAGGAGCCAAAAAACTAACAGCCACAGTGGGCATCCAAGCAAACAACCCTAGTAATAGTATTAGTATTAACAATTCTATAAAATATAAGGAAAACATGAACCATTTAAGGGATATCCAAAAAATAAAACTTATAGCGTACAACATAGCTGGCCTAAAATCTAAACTGATGCAAAAGCAATTTTTCGATCTATTAAATGAATTTGATATCTTCTGTCTGTTTGAAACATTTGTCGAACAAAATGCGCAACAGTTTGATGTATACTTTCGAGGCTGTGACCTACAGTGGATTCCTGCGAAACGAAATGCCAATAGAGGACGAGCAAGTGGTGGAGTTTTGCTGGGAATCAAGCATGATCTAAGCCAAAAGGTGAAATGCTGTTTCAGAACACTCAGCAACAACAAAGTTATTGAAATTATAACTCAAGGAGAATCGTTATACATTGTGCCTACCTATCTCAACTGCTCTAACTGGGAAATCGATTACAATAAGCTCTTCGATTGGATAGTAGAAGAAGACAATAAAAACATAATGATAGTAGGAGACCTCAATGGAAGAATAGGCAGTACGGATTGCACATCTAAGTCCGAAACGAATAACCAGCTTACAATGTCAGGAAGATCTTCAAAAGACCACATAATAGATGCAAGAGGAAAGAAAATAATCGACATGTGTGACTCCTTCGATTTAACAGTGCTCAACGGCAAAGCTCCGGGAGATATAGAAGGCTGCTATACTTTTACTCGTGGACAAGCAAATTCAACAATTGATTACTGTCTTATCCGAGGAAACTGGCATAAGTTCACAACGGACCTAAGAGTGCTTGAGGAGATTTTCTCTGATCATATGCCGCTGGCGGTCGATATATGCTTGAGTGTAGAGCATATTGACACGCCTCCGAAACTGCTGCCCCAACTTAAATGGTACGAAAGATACAAAGAAAAATACAACAAAAACTTAAGGCAATGCATCCTAGAGTTACCCGCAAACACACAAGATAGCATAACACACCTTACTGAAGCCATTAGAAATTCAGCCCATTTCATGCAAGGCTTCAAAAGCCAGCGGAACAAAGAAGTGTGGTACGATAATGAATGCGAGCGTGCCAGAAAAATATCAATGCGCCTTTTAAACCAAGCACGACGGTCAAATGACAGGGATTCCAAGAATGCATATCAAGAGAAAAACAACTTCTACAAACGTCTATGTAATGAGAAGAAACGACAATACTTTTACGACCTGGAAAACGCAATTAGCTATATAAGAGACAGCAAATCATTTTGGGCAACAGTGAGAAGACTTAACGGCGTTTCGGAAAGAGCAAGAATTCAAGTACCATGCAATCAACTGGCCAGCTACTTTAAGAACCTTTTATATGCAGACTCCATCGAGTCATTATCCTTGTACTCCCCAACACATAGCATATCAAATGAGCTGGACAATGTCATCACCATGCAGGAGTTACGTAACGCGCTACAGGGCAGCAAAAACGGTAAAGCTCCGGGAGAAGATCGTGTTCCCGTCGAATTCCTCGCAAACGCAGCAGAAAGTTTTCTGAACAGGCTTCTATGGGCATACAACGAAATTTTCAACACAGCAGTGATCCCGACAAGCTTTCGAAAAAACATTATCTACCCTGTATGGAAAAAGGGCGATCCGAGTAATGTGGAAAACTATAGGGGCATATCGTTTTTAAATTCAATTGTTAAGATATTCACTGCGATCCTGTTAACGAGGCTCACCTCCTTTACAGAGAATAACAAGCTACTTAGCGAATATCAATCGGGTTTTCGCAAAGGATACTCTACAGTCGACAGCATCTTCGTAGTCACGGCGGTTGCCAGATTTTTCTTAGAAGAAAAGAAAAAACTTTACTTATTCTTTATTGATTTTAAAGCCGCTTTTGATACCATCGACCGCAAAAGCCTATTACAAAAGCTATGCAACGCTGGAGTATCAACTAAAATGCTCAAGATAATACAAAGCCTCTACACCAACAATGAAACGGCCGTGTGGGACGGCAATAATATGTCAGGGTGGTTTCCAACAAATTGTGGTGTCAAACAAGGATGCCTACTCAGCCCGCTGCTTTTTGCCCTATTTGTTGACGACATAACTGCAGAATTACCAGGAGGAGTACACATGGGACAATTGCACTTGAAGGTTTTAATGTATGCGGATGATATGGTGATGTTCGCAGACAGCCCACAGGAGATGCAGCTGATGATCGATGCTACACAAGCATATTGTGTGAAATGGAACCTTCAAATTAATGCCACGAAATCAAAAGTCATGGTTGTTCGAGCAGGCAATGGTAGACTAGCACGTGCGGAAAAGTGGAATCTTGATGGAGAGCCCTTGGAATGTGTATCACAATATAAATATTTAGGCATAACTCTAACTTCCAACATGTCGTGTAACAAGCACCATCAATATAAGCTGCGAGACGCGAAACGCGCCATAAACTGCACTTGGAAAACTATATTTTCCAAAAAGCATGTCAGCTCAAGCACAAAATATAAGATGTTCCAGGCAACTGCAAAAACTATAATGTGCTACGGAGCTGAAGTATGGGGATGCAACAGATATGAAGATGTTGAGAAACTGTTGCGATATTACCTAAAACGGATATTTTTCATGCCTCAAAATACACCTACGTATGCGCTACATCTAGAGACTGGACTATCAGAGCTTTATATAAGTACACTGGAGACACATTTTAATTACATAAACAAGGTCATGAAAATGCAGCATCACAGGCTACCCTTCATAGTCGCGAATATGGCTAAGGATACACATTCACAAATTTTCAATACCTGGGAATTACTGGCAGAAGAGTTTGGAACAGAAATTAATCTCAGTAATCCTGCAACATGGAGTAACTGGCAAACAAACTTGCTTCGCGCTATTCAAAACAGAGATCGACAGAATTTTGAAATATCTGCACGTCAGAGCCAAACACGCATCACATACAGGCAACTACACTACAACCTTGGAGAATCCAACTATTTTAATGATCAGTACGAGACGTACACAATTTCTCTCATTTTCAGAGCCAGATGTGAGGTTTTAAACCTTAACTACATCCCACACAGGCAGAACCAGATGAGTGATTGCACCCTCTGCAATCTGCGCGAAAGGGAGGATGTAATTCATTTTTGTTCAACATGCCCAGTCTTACGTGAGCTACGAATGAGAGTGTGGAATAAAACTGTGTTGTCGCTAGAGGAGACAATCGACATATTAAATGGATCCGACTGGAAAAAACTGGCTGAGTTTCTGAAGAACGCAGTCCGATATAGGAATGCAATAATTAATGGAAATTTTTAGTTTAGGGCTTCTGGTGGGTGGAAGATCCACTATCTCGTGAAGAACGGGGAAGGTGGGTGGAGTAACCCTAGGAAGACGGTTAGAGTCAATAGATTTTATTTTATATTGTTGTATAGAAATAAATATTAGGCAGACGGCTTAAAGCCATGCTATATAAATATCAGTTCTTTTTATGTATAAATATCTTATAGTCTGTGCATATGAAAGAAATATTTATAATAATAAAGAACTACTACTACTACTACTAGATAAAAAAAGCGCATTCAAAAATCTAGCTTGGTTTAAAAGTTATTAATAAATGTTCGATTTCTCGGATTTCGCCCCATAGTGCACTGTTAACATTGTGTCATTAACAACATTCTTAAATTGTTTTCTTATTTAACGCATTCTGTTGATGTCACTTGATGATGATGACTTTAGCATGCGAGTAAAAAAAAATTGAAGTGTGAATTTACTTTGTCTAGATTTCCCTAATTGGAAATTATTGTTGAATTGAACTGTTGAACGAAGCATGAAACTTGGCCACTTGTAAACTGTAAGCACTGCAACCCAATACCTTATCCTGTTGGCTAAAGCATCAATTGGGTCTTTGGTGTGCCGCAAATTTCATTTATTTTTGGCCATTTCTTTCCCTTTTTGTTTCGTTTTAGCTTGTTTTTTTTTGTGTTTTTTGTTTAAGGCTGAAGTTAGACATTGGCATAAGTTCACCCACAACCGAAACAACTTTGTTGCTTAGGTTTACTTTCTGCCCTTTTCTCCCGTGATTAGATTTTTGCTTTTTGTTGTTGTTGTTGCTGTTTCTTGTGAGTCGATGAAAATGCTGGTGAAACCAAAGTCTAGAGTCTAGACTAAGGTGGCATTTATTGCTCCGCAAATAAGTCAAAGCGGGCTTGTAAATAAAAAAATACAGCGTTCAAATAAATTGAAGACACGAGTATACAACAACAACACTGAACAATTTGTTGTGTGCGAGTAAAAAACAAGTTGATAAACTTTCTTGATCGTTGTACGCCAGGGAAAATATTCCGTTTTGCAGGTTTTCAGTGCGTTTTTCCTATTTTTTTTTGCTTTTCTCGCTGGTTTTATGTATTACCTGGTTTACTCTAAAAAACTTGCTGCATACTTGCGCGGCGCGGAATGTTTGAAAACATTCTTTCTTTCTCTTTTCTTTGTTCTCTATGAGCAACACACTAATTAGCCAGCGTGTTGCATGTGGCAAGAGTAGTGTAGCGTAAAAGTGTCTAACGCATTTTCTTAACATTCAATCTATTTCTCTCTCTCCATTTTTTATTAGCATGAATTCACGCCAAACGTGTTGCCTGCTTTTTGGGAGGCACTGTCACGCCTTCCGCTTGAGGCACTGCCATTAATATAGCTTAGAGCACAAAGCCAACGGTCCAGACATGTCGCATCGATGAGCAGACAGTGCGTCCATTGCCACGCCCATTGTCACAGAAGTCACAGCAAAACAGCAACAGGACGCAGACTCAATGACAAGATACCCTGTAATTGTAGTGAACATTACCTAGATTAACTGAAAGTGGGAAGTCAGACTATGGATGTGTTTGAAACTGTTTAGAATGACTGGCCAGCTGATTCAAAAGATACTCTCTTACTTTGGGAAAAGAAACCCGTACAATACTTTAAGACATTTTTTTTAATCTTTAAAAATTTGATTGTTAAACATAATACTGATAATTAAATTTGCGTATGCTACTAAGACAATCTCGATCTGATTCAAATATTTACTCCATTATTGAAATTTTTTAAATTTATTTGGTAGATCGATAGATCAGATATACCTATAATTTTTTATTGGCTTCAAAACTCTTAATATTTTAAGATATTTATATATAACATATTTTAATCATTAAAACTGTTAACTGTTTTAATACAATATTTTTAATACAATTAAGATACTAATCAAATATAAATTTAACTTTTTCCGGAACACGTCATACCCTATAAATTTTGCAGCATGCGGCATGAAGTGTGGCAAAGTGGCAAAATGTTGCAAATACACCATAGGTCACAAAATTAACAGACAAATTCAACTGCGAAAATAAGAATAAAGTGTGATCGACTAATAGATACTCTACACAATTTACACTGATAGGAAGGCAACATCTACAAAAATTCATGCCCACAGCAATCTTTTTGTTCCTTTCTCTTGGCTTACGAATATTAACTTTGTTTATTAACGAATGGTTATAAAACATGCAAAAAGTTAATATTAAACACAAAGATGTACATGGGCTGGGATATCCAGAACTTTGTTAAATGCAGTTGTTATAGACAGTGAACAAACGAAGTACTATAAAAGAATTTGTAGCCCAACTTTATGATATTCCAGCCATTTTAATGGGAGCCGTGTGAAATAAAGACAGAACACCAGCAATTACAGCAACAATCACAATGCAAAAACAAAAAAAATAGTAGAAAAAATTGTTTTACCCACACAGGGGGTAATGGAATGAAGGAAAAAGGGGGAATTGTTTTTGTGGGCTGAGACTCTTCGGGTTACGTTTCATTTCGATGCAGCAAACAAATTCGAAAAACGACTGAGCAAACGCTTTGATTTATGAAGATATTGACTATGTGTGTGTGTGTGTGTGTATGTATGAGTGCGAGTGCATTCATATCCACAAGCTCAACCCACAAAGTTGCCCCCCAGAGTCGCATTTGTTGTACATAGTCGGCAAACTCCCGCTTCGCCTTAATTCAATAAAATACAGCTGACTGAGTGCTTAAATCATGACCCGGCGATTTCAAATGTTTGCGCTCTCTAGCATTGAGTGTTTAAAAAGAAGGTGGGAAAGGGGGCAAGGGAGAGGGACCGGGTAGGGAATATGGAGGGAATGAAAAAGTAGTTGAAATCTCAAAACTCGGCAGTTGTTGAACACGATCCATGGGGAAATCTCTTTTGTTTTTTGTTCTCTGTTTTGTTTTGCGAACGCACTCTTGGCAACAATACAACGGGAAATGGGAAATGGAGGATTGGAAACGGGGAAATAGGCGGGGGAGTGAAGGGGAGGGGGAGGGGGTGTTTGAGCATAGGACACGAAACGATTTTGATTCAATAAACGTCAATGCTTACGTCAGGTCAAAACTAAGCTGTATCTGCCAAGTGGTAACAGCGAACTAATAAACCAAAGTGTTTTCAGCTTCAACTCGTTTGAAGTTGTCCACACACACACGCACACACGCACACAAAGTTTCATAGGCTGTATGAAAACTGTTATACTAAAGCTATTTATCAATCATTCTTGAGATTCTTGTGATTTTAAGCATTTCTTGAAACATATGATTGTTTTTAGTTTCACCCTAAGAGTATTGGATTATAATATTTAAAAAGGAATTTTTTTGTTTAATAAATAATAAAGTTTGATTGATACGCAAGTGAAGTTTGTTAAAAGTTGTCCGTAAAATCATCCATTTATATTTATAATAAGCGCTGAGCTTAGAGGCGTCCATGCAGCCAACATTCTCGCACCCCGAAAATTCCACTCAACCAATTTGTCTATACAGCTGTCTTTTTCACAGCTCTCCCACATGAAATTTGCATAAAAATCACTGAAAGTCGTCTACGAAGAGTTTGCTAGTTAGTTAGCTAGGTTTTTAACTCAGTTTTTATACCCGTTACTTAAAAAATAAGCAAAAGTGTATATTGTATTCGTTGCAATGTATGTAACAGGGAGAAGGAAGCATCTCCGACCCTATAAAGTATATATACTCTTGATCAGCATCAACAGCCTAGTCGATTAAGCCATGTCCGTCCATCTATCCGTCTGTGTGAGCGCCTAGATCTCAGAGACTATAAGAGCTAGAGCAACCAAATTATAAGAATTTAAACCCCACGCAGGTAATGTTTGTTTCAAAGTTTTGCCACGCCCCTTTCCGCCACCGCAAACCGCGAAAAACCACCACATGCACAGTTTTTTTTGCTTATTGACGTCAACTACTATTATTACCCATTATCTGACTAAATCGTAACAAGATCGGACAAATAGAAAGGTGGAAATAGCTGATTGATTTGTCCTGACTGACTGACTCACTGACTGACTCACTGAGAATCAACGTGCAGCCCAAACGGTAAAAGATAGAAAGCTGAAATTTGCTCACAACATAGATGAGATAATTTCATCGTGCAATAAGACGGCGTTTTGGGAAATTCGACGTCTAAGTGGGTCAAATCGGGGTCAAAGGTCATGAAATTGCTTAGTATGAAAAACTTTTTTGTTTCTTAAGATATCTCAACCAAACTCACAGATTATATGTTTGGTACTGTCTCTTACATTCTGACCAAATTTGGTCAAAGTGGAATGACTATATCTTATAGCTGCCATAGGAACAATCCGATGAAAAGCACCCTTAGTATGAAAAACTTTTTTGTTTCTTAAGATATCTCAACCAAACTCACAGATTATATAATTGGTACTGTCTCTTACATTCTGACCAAATTTGGTCAAAGTGGAATGACTATATCTTATAGCTGCCATAGGAACAATCCGATAAAAAACACCTTTAGTATGTAAAACTTTTTTGTTTCTTAAGATATCTCAACCAAACTTGCAGATTGTTTGTTTGATACTGTCTCTAACATACTAACCAAATTTGGTCAAAGTCGGATGACTCTATCATATAGCTGTAATAGGAACAATCGGATGCAATCGAAGATATCCTAACAAAATTCCCAGATTAACTCTTCGTGCCAAATTTGGACTAATTTTCTTAATTTAGCTTTTCCCGCCAAATTTAGCTTTTCCAGCCAAATTTAGCTTTTTCCCGCCAAATCCCAAAATCCGACTTTTTAGCCAAAGTTCAATTGCAAGGAAAAAAAATTAACGCAGCGGACAGCGGAAGCTAAATATTTCCGGTTTTTTTTTAGAAAAAATGCTATATTATATAAATTTGTTAAAATGGGCAACTAAATACAATGTTGCGAGCGAAGCGAGCTGCGGGTTGGCTAGCGAAGCGAGCAGGGGGCGTAGCCCCCTAGTATAATATAATTGCCTTAAAGTATGCAATAAAAATATTCAGATAAGTAACGGGTATCATATAGTCGGCAGTCGGAATATAGCCTTTCCCACTTGTTTAATTTTTTTTTTCAAATTTTGTTTTTTTCGGTTTTGTTGCCTTTTGCCGGGCAATTGGATGGAAAAGTTGCGCTGTGGCAGCAATAAGATGAGCTTAATATTGAGATACAAACGCAGACATACGTAGCATATAAGTGATACTATACTTATACACATATGTATGTTATATATGTATATAAAGCGCTTGGCACTCAGTCACGCAATGTGTTAATGTGCGTCTCAAAAGTATGCAATCAAATTATAAAATTGCAAAAATGCTCGGCATATGAAATGCAGGCAGAGAAGCAGTGGGAGAGGGAGAGAGTGGAGAGGAGAGAAGACTGCATATGACAAACTAAGTTAAACGCGCTGCAGTGGCAACTGGCCAGATTTCAGATAACTTACTTCACATGCCACAGCAGCAGCACACATGTCCATAGCACACACTTACACCCTTCAACACACACGTACACACACTCACACAAATTTACAGTTATTTCTTCACCCCACTCACTTATCAAGTTGCATGCGGTAGACTTAAGTTGAAGTTAAAGTTAATGCCATGAATTTTAAATTGAATTTAATGCGTATGCGCATGTGAGCAGACAGACGACGCTCACTGTGTGTGTCTGTGTGTGTGTGTGTGCCTTAGAGAGGTGTGCTGTAGAGGGGGGAGCAGAATCTGCGAGGGTAGTTAAGAATTATTCTCTGGCGAGCGCGCGCAAAATTTACGCAAAAAGTTCAACGGCGCACAAAAGTATGCTACGGTTTTTGGTCACTTATTTATTATTGGCTTGGCAAACACACACACACACACACCTATATGTATTGGCACAACGCACATTTTGTACATTTGTGTCCCTGCTGTGCGGTCTGACCTTAAGCTGGGGAGACGCCTGGACATTGGCGTGCTTTCTGGACAGGATTTGGGACAAGCTGAACTAATAGCAGCGGGCGGCCAACGCGATGTTGTTGCTCGTGTTGTTGTTGTTGCTCATGCTGCTTAAATAATTTAGCAATTTGTATGCATGGAAAGCACTGCGGGTGGAGGATAATGCCCAAGTCGGAATAAGCGCATCATGGAAATACATAAAATCGCATCAATTCGGCAGGCCAATACCAATACCAATACCAATACAACAACGAAAAACGTTTATCAGCTAGCTCGCTTACCCACACTGAAAGGGAGAGAGAAAAAGAGAGAGACAGAGATATAGAGACAGATGGATGGGCAAAAGCGCACTGAAAGCAGAAGCAAATGAGCATTCAAGGAATGCAATCGTGCACACGCAGCAGGGCAGGACCAAGGATCTCACTCACTCTCTATACAACTGGAATACCTGCTAGATGCGTATCAAGCTAACACCAGCTCACACACATACCAACACACACAGAACCAGACCGAGTTGCGGAGGCGTTGAGTCTTTTAGGCAGCGCACTGTGGAACATTTTTCTCTCTTTTTCTCTTTAATTTTTTGGAACTTGGTATTAATGGTTTTAATTGACGATTTGAGAACGAAACAAGATTTTTCGGTCAATTTTTTTTTTTGCATTAGGCTTAGTTTATCAATATAAGGTGGGCGTGGCACTGCCTGCATATTTTTCAGGTCCAAAATGTATGCGGATCTAACTAGCACGCTTTAAGATCTATTATGATAACGACATTTGAAAAAAAGTTTGATTCTATTCAGATAACTATTGTCCAAAGGGGGTTTCTTGTATGGAAAACTACTACTTTATAAAAACAAGTGCCATAAATTTTACTTGTAACACTGCACATGTATGATTTTTTAATGCTAACATATAATAAAAAAAAACACTTCAAACTGTTATGTGACATAACAGCAATGTTAACATAACAGCTGTTAAAGTCAGCTGTTGCAACCGATGACCGCGTGCTTTTATTAACTGCAATATTGAAGTGAATTTTCAAATTGAAACAAAACTGAAAGAATAGTTTTTTAAATTCAAATTTGAAATGGATGTCAACTGTTCAGGCTTGTGTTACGTGTTACTGCTTGTATATTGTTGTTTTTGTACGAGTCTGTTTAACAATGTGTGTATTTAGCAAGTGGTGTCAATGTCTAATTTTGGAAAGGAAAGTTTAGCTTTGCAAGGAGTTTGACAAAATTGTTATAAAGTGTTAAGTGTGAGTCCTTATCCGTGTTTATCTTAAGGTGCAGTTTTTTGCACTTTTTTGAGGAATTTAATTTTTAGAACGTAGCCTCACAATTTTTCAGTGCTGATTTGCTCGCTTTTCGTATGGAGAATTTGATACTAAGCAAGATATTTTGATGCGGGCTTTTTTCCTAGCCCTAGAATTTGTTTTTGGAAAAGTGGGCGTGTCAACACCCCCGCCTCCTAATTTTTATTTTTAATTTTATGCTCACAGCTATCTTAGAGGGCTTACAATTTTCTATGTCCAACAAATACTTTTTTAAAATTGCTAATGGTATATAAAGTCAAAGCTTGTTAGTTGCAATATAAATCATGAACTTACTTGCAACCGATGAAAAAAAAAAACCCAAAAAGTTAGTCGAAGATGGTGCCACGCCCACTTTTCCAAAAAAATGTCTACGTGTTTTTATAACACTATAAAAAAACGCATCAAAATATCTTGCTTAGTTTTAGTAATAAATGACACTTTTCCGGTAAAATACCCCATAATGCACTAAGAAGGCGAGCTCAATAAATAAGTAAATGAAAAAAAAAGTAATAATAATAAGCATTAGTGGATAAATGCAAGACAACGCTTTGGCAGCGGAACCTCCGTTCCGTATTGTGTCTTTATTATGAATGAATTCCTAGTAATAAGTATAACATGTTTAATTATAACTAAATACATTTGGTTCTTAGGTATCTAATTAACGTAGGTTAGGTATTTGATACTGTAAGTGTCGACAGCGGCAGAGCCCAGGGGTATGTAATATGCAAGTATGTGTGAGTATAGCTGCAAACGCGGCAGTTAAATAAGTGCCAGTAACTGACCTTTTTATTCATAAGAAGAGCGATCATATATCGAGTGCATAGAAGTGTTTATGCTTACTTATCCCGATTGATTCATGTTTATACTATTACGTTTTCATAGGGAATACTCTACATAATACTGGGTATACTACAGTTCTTGGTGCTATCTTCGTCCATAAATTAATTTTTGCAGATATTAGCTCCCCAGCTTTATTGAAACTAATTAGCTTCAATGTTTCCTTCGCGGCGACTAGGAACTTCGCTCCATTATTCTTGCTTACATGCACTACTGACTACGCTTTGCATAATCCTTTTTGAACTACATCATTAATATCAAGCAATCTCTCTCCACCTAATTAAAGCTTCTCGTTTTAATCACCTCCGGTAAATGTCTGATATCACTGGACCGGAATGGGCCTGTCCTGTGATATTTCCTCCTTCAGTGGATCAGTGATCTTCCGAGAGGCTTTTAACCTAAATATTTGTCATTGATCTGATTGGATTTTTCTGGGTTTTCCCCATTAATTCCAACAAATGTTGGATCAATTATAATCTTTTTCATACCCCAGACTTAACTTAACTTTTTTTCTTTTCAGTCTATAACTTAAAGTTTACATTAATTTAATTTATTTATTTTTATTTTAAGTTTTAGTTTAATTGTCAAAATTAATTTACTTTTTGCCGACTGCTTTTAACGGAATACCATCTATCTATTTGCATTTTGTGAATTAGTAATTCCCCCAGTGCCTTTTTAATAAACTTTGCAAAAAGTCCATCAAAGTTCATAAAGCCACATTGATAATATATGCTTCAAATTTAAAAAATATAACACTTCTTTTTAAAATATAAACAAGATGTTTTATATAAACTTTAAAAATCAAATTTTTATAATGAAATGTGGTAATTTATCCCATAGTTCCTGGGCAACGGCAGCCCAAAAATGTTATCATTTGGCACATTTGTATTTTATGTGTGTGTGTTTGTGAATTGGTGTGTGTTAACTGGTATGTGTGTGTAGGTACTGATGTGTGTATACATATTGCTGGATTTGCCTTGTGTTCTCTGGCATGGTACCCTCAAAATGTGTCTGCCCCTCATGCCTGATGTGCTGGTCACAGGTCATTTTCGGAGCCAGGGCTACGTCAACAGTTTAATCACCTTGATTTCAACAATTTTTCCTCACAGAGCGAAAGCTTCCAAAACCAAATTGCATTGCACTCAACTTTAATTTGACAGAGAACTTTCAGTAAGTTCAGTAACTTGCATTGTTGCAATTAAAGCAGCTTTGGGCTACATTTAGCTGTCATTTAGCTATTGAGTGGTCATTGATCAGCTTTGATCAGCTTTTGAACAAAGTGTCAAGGGGTAGATAAGGAACAAACGGATAGTTTTGGAAATAAATTAAATTTTTCTCTAATTTATTTTTTTTCTAAATAACTGAAAGTATATACTTTTGCGTTTCATTCCAAAGAACTTAAAAACACATGACCACAAATGACAGGAGGGAATCGAACCCAGTTTTTTTTGACAGGTCGGCGACTCTAATCAGTGAGCCACCGGAACACACAAAATTTTTAAATAAGTAAACTCTTAAGGCAGAATTCAATAAAAGGTAAAACATTAACAATATTTGACAAAGTTATGACAGTTTAAAGTTAATGAATTGTAGATCACTTAGCTCGGTCATTCATCAGAGATTTAACGACTGTACTTAATTGTTCAAAAAACTAAACTATCAAGCAAAAGATTTTCGGCGTCCTCTGTTCTATTTGTGAAGTTTTAAAAGATCTTTAACTGAATTGGGCGTTTTCCTTAAAAAGAAAAAAAAATGAGGTGACCATCGTGGGTAAGTCTGGCCAGTTTGGTAGCCCTCGAAGAAAGGCAACGTGGCGCAGTAAACACGCAAAAGACGACGACGCGAAATGCGAATACATTTTGTTAGAAGAAAGTCACGTATTCATATTAAAAATAACCGAAAAGTGTTTGTAAGTGGCAGGAGAACGTGCAGTGAAATATATTTGAGGCTTCGGAAACAAACACACATTTATACACACACACACACACATACTGACACACGCAAACGCACCCGCAGACTCATAGACACGACCATTTTCTATTTCCCATGCCACATACAAAAACACACACACACACACACATACATCCACATACATAGACATACATACACATATAACATATGCCTTATGCCTCTTTCGGTCTGGCAAAGTTGGCAAGTGTTGGCCTAAGCCAGTTGAGCACCAGCCGCGACATGATTCCCGCTCACCTCGTCACAAAAGAGAAAAAAAAGTGAAAAACCTGTAAGAATACCCGACAATGAGATACCCGCTAACGGTTTCTGCGAATCCAGTCAATTAAAACACACTAAATAAATAAAAAAAGATTATGTAATATACGAAAATATTGAAATTTATTTAAAAGAATAAAATGTCTGTTAACTCTTTCTAGTTTACTTTAATTTAATCTAATTGACCTTTTCTATCTTTTCCGTTTCAAATTAAAATTGTTTTTTATAAAATTAATTTGCCAATTTCACTTTCTTATATTACAGTTCCATTTAAATTCTAAAATTACGGCAGTGCACTCATCAATAAATTTTTATGAAATTACACACACTTAAAACAGAAAATGATCTTGCTAGATCTGGCAAACAACTGTTAGCACTACACTGAAAAAAAAGACCACTTTCTAAAATCAAGAACATTCATCTTAAATTTTTTGTCCTTGAAATAAAAATATTTTAGGACAAATAACTTAAACTAAGAATATTCATCTTGAAAATCGTAAGTTCTTAATATAAGAATAAAATTCTCAGATTTAAATAAATTGTTCTTAATATAAAACCATTTTAAGACCAAATTACTAAAATTAAGAATATTATTCAAAAAAATCTTAAGTTCTTAATATAAGAATAAAAATCTTAGATCTTAGATCTTTTTCTCTTAAAATAAGAACAAAAATCTTAACATTTTGTCACTTCTTGAGACTTATATTTCACAACTGGTTCTGGCTTCTCAAAGATGACCTTAGGTTTGGATCGCTGGTCAACTCATCACAACGGTACTGATGATAGAGATTGGCATCTCTTGAAACGGTGTGTTGTGTTTTGGGTGTTGTTGTTTGTTGTTTAGTGTCATATCGACATTTCTAGACCTCAATTTAACTTATACTTACTTCATTCTTCTTAAAGTGCTAAGAAGGTTAATCTTAATTTGAGATTTTTGGTCTTGAGTATTTAAAACTTTTTGGTCTTAAAATAAGAACATATAATCTTAAAAAAAAAAAAAGTTATACGGGGGTGCCACAGAAATCGCTTTCGCTTGAATTTCTCTTCAATTTCATTTCACTGTGCCACAGGTCAAATCGCAGAATAAATTTACGCGTATTAAACTAGCGCTAAAATCGCTAGCGTCCGATGCTGCCACCTAGTCCGATTCAGATTTTCGAAGTCAGGGTCAGCGATGCCACATTTTTTAGTCAGAATTCGAAGTAAGGTATTTAAAAAAAATATACGGAACCACTTCAGTGTTCTTTAACTTAAGCTTTACAAAAATAGGTCTTTTGAGATAAATCAAGTTTTACCGATAAAAACCTTTAACTTATTGTGCCATTTGTGAAAACATTTTTCACGAAGAGTTGCCAGACTAATGGCAGACAATTGCTAGAGTTGTCGAGGAATTTTTATTTTTTCGCGCCAATTACTTTTAAATGTTTTTCAGCTAATCAAATTCAATTATTACATAAATAAATTAAATTATATTAATTAAATAAGAAAAAAATTAAAAGCCTGTTGTTCTGCAATTATAAACTTAAAAAAGCTGTTATGCAAATCCTTGGGTATTTTAATTTGAGAAGGTGTCAATCCTAAGCAGCCTAGCTCGAAAAGGTTGGTGAAATTGCTAAAAAACATTAAATCATTCGAAGTTCTGTGGCACCTCGGAAATTTCCGTGCGGAATTGCTTTCTGCGGAATTCTATTTCGCTTGCGATTTCTGTGGCACCCCGGATATTCTTAAAATAAGATTTGTGGTCTTGAAAATATTAGAATTTATGGTCTTAAAAATAAGAACTTGATCTTAATTAAAATGTTCTTTGAATCAAGATGTGTTTTCCTACTTCAAGATTTTCATGTTCTCGACGCATTTTTTAGACCAAAGTTCTTAGTTCTGAGACCAAAATCTTGATTTTAGATCCTTTTTTTTATCAGTGTACACTATTGAAGTATCGAACTTTTATTTTTTCTGAGCAGCCAATATTATGCAATCTTTAATAGATTCTATTAAAATATGAATTTGTTTTGAATTAATCTGAACAAACTGTTCGGTTTGAAAAGTTTCACCAATATCAACTTACTATTGAATTATTATTTAAAAACAATTTTTTTTTTAAGCAAGAGTTCAGAACAAACAAACTGTACTTCTATTTCACATCTCGTAAGGAAGCGAAATGGTGTCTATGTTAAGAGATTCGTAAGGATATGACTGAGTGCTTTACAAAAATTAGTGTGGCATTCTCTGTGACGAACCAACTCGACTACATAATCAAGAATATAGATACTCTGTCAGTTGCAAAAATTGCCACAAAATCATAATACTCCTCTACACTTTGAGTGCCGAACATAAAGAGGTGAGCACAAACGGCAGCCATCAACATCAGCGTTACAATGATCATCATCATCATCATCATCATCATCATCATCATCAGCATCAGCATTAACATCAACATCCACATCAGAGCAACATGATGATGAGCAAAGCGCGGTCGTCATTGGGAATTGTCGTCAGCGCCGGGGCGCTGTCAAAGTGAAAATGTCCCATTGAAAAGGACGTTTTGCGTGCTGGCGTCGAAAGCGACGAAAGCGTTCGGTCCGTTTGATTTTTGGCAACGTTGACGTTGCCGCAGCTGTCAAAGCGTCAAACATTTTGCGCCCGTTTTCTAACTGACAAATGCGCACCTTCTGCTTCTTTTAGTTCCTTTGCCAGAGACATGCGTTTGCAATATATGTATGTATGTACACTTAGAAAAATATCTGTCATCCCTAAATAAATTAAATTATTAGCATTTCGTTGTTGAAATCTTAAGATTGCTGTTATGCGCTATTATTCTTGAATTAAGTAAAAAATGATCTTAAATTTAAAATTCCGACAGACCGATCCTACAATAGTTGTATGATATAATAGTCAGATTTTACACAAA
The DNA here is from genome assembly GCA_963924055.1 of Drosophila limbata. NCBI lineage: Eukaryota > Metazoa > Arthropoda > Insecta > Diptera > Drosophilidae > Drosophila > Drosophila limbata. The sequence goes on along the minus strand of OZ001351.1, from coordinate 6,641,441 downwards.
CTTAGTCGGAACATATAAGACCACGCTAAAAATAAAATCTGTGAGTTTAGTTGAAATATCTCAGAAGCATTTGAGTTTTTTATACTAAACATTTGTTATAAATATTAATGTTTGTGTGCTTAATCCAGTATATTTTAAAATTGAAATAAAATTATATATGAGTGTATATATTTGGAAAGGTGGATTGAGGGAGGAAGGATTTTAGGGCCGTCAGTCGTTGGGTAACTGACTTTTGCATTTATTTATTTATTTATTGTGGCCATGTGCGTGCCTGGTCGTAGTGTCTGTTTAGTCCTTGCTTATCCTTGCCAAACATCTTGTTTCTGCTGTTGGCCATTTTCGCTTGTAACTTTAATAAGCCCAGCAATAACACTAAACTCAATTTGACAAGGAAAATTAAAAAAAAAAATTGACATAGCGATAAAGGAAGAGAGTGAGATAGAGTGAAAAAAGCAAGACAACAACAATTTAACAATTATGCAAAAACTTGTTTCGCCAGTTTCACATTTTTGACACATTTCACTGTCATTTGTCTTTGTTACGATTTGTTTACTGTTCATTGCCGCCGAGACGACACGAGACGAGGTTACGAGTACTGCCAAAATGAATTGAAAGTTAGGCACAGTGGACAGGGTGGAGGGGGAAACGCCCCAAAACGCATGTCATTCAATGCAATTTGAGATGTTCTCGCCATACTCATTGTACTTTTGTCGCTCTGCTTTTCTGTTTTGTCTCTGGTCCGACTACAGCAGTGTAAATTATACAAACTTCTCTTCATATTCATTAGAAACATCCCCAACAATCCAAAAATGTGGGGTAAAAAAACATAAAAACATACTAAAATAAAATAGAAAAAACAACAATAACTAGAAGCGTTGAACTGAAATTACAGTCTACGTCTGCGTTCCTCTCTTTGCCTCTCCCTTTCTATCTCCTGCTATCTCACTCTTTTACTCTTTCTCTTAGATTAGTTAGTTAGTGGTCGGTATCAGGGTCAAAGTGGGTCATGTTTTTTGGGAATTACGAGTGCTTGCTATGAAAAGCTTTCAAAAATGAAGGGACAACTAAAATTGAGTAGATGATAGGAATAGGAAGTGAATGAGGGAGAGAGAGACACAGATAGTAAGGGAAAGATAGAGAAAGAGAGAGAGAGAGAGAAATGGAAGAGCTTTTGAAAAGATCAGATATCTTGTAAAAAATCTTGAAGTGTAGGATTCGATTTATATATTAATCCAAAGCTAACAATTTACAAAAACTAAAAATGTTATAAATTAAATTGTAAAATATTGATATTGATAAAGACATAAAATACTGAAATTTGTTATTTGGCTTGCAACAATGCAATATATTTTAGATTTACTAATGAATACATTTTTAAAAGTCTACAGAGAATTGAATATTTAAATATCACAGAAATTAACCAAAAATTAAAGTTGATTTTAGTATGCAGGTTGTTAAAAGGCATAAGGAGCTCGAAAAACCATAAAATTTCTACAATTGTTAAGACATACTAATTTTAATATCATGTCATGCTGTTGTTTGCTATGCAATGATTTTATTACAACTTTAAACAATTTGAATGCCTTGAAAAGTCAGTAATAAAATAAAAGAATTTGCATATAACTGTGTACGTTAATAAAAGAAGTGTGGGTTGTTATGATTATGCTCAAACGAGCAAATGGGAAATTAGACACACTCGGTAAAAGGGGTTTACTTTGTATTTAGCTTGTACTTAAGGCTGTTGCTTTTTTTTGGGGGCTTCGAGAAGCTGCTGTCCCTTCTGTTCCTCAGTTCATGCTTAATGGCCACCTTCTTGATGGCGTTACGTGTCACAGCTATAACCCATTGTCTTATTTCAGTTACGGTTTACTCAGGTTCCCCCTCCCTTCCCTTTCCTTCCCTTTCCTTTCCCTTCGTGTATTCACCCTTTCCATAGTCACGTGCTTAGCGTGCAGAAAAAGTGCGTCAACAGCAGCTTAATTATTTTTATTCAGTTTTTGCTACAGTTACTGCCTGACTCTCTCTCTTTCTCTCTAAGCATTTCTCTTTTTCTATCTTACTCTCTCAACATTTTCATTCATTTTGTTTGTTCGTTACGCTTCCTGTTTATTGTATGTTTGTTTGTTTGCCAGTCCCTTTTCCTCTCTCCTCTTTTTGTATACTCGGTTACCAAAAGGCTCAGAAGTATAATAGCTTTGTGGTAAAATATGCCACGGTCAGCGAGACCCTGTAAAGTATATAACGCGACTTGAACTCTTTTCTTAATAATAAAAATATTTTATGATTTTTTTTTAATTTATTGTATAATTTTATTTTGCTTGATTTTGTAATAGTGTAAAATATAATAATAAAATTATTATCTTAAGTTCGATTTTTAAATAATCTTACAGGCATACAAAATCATAGGAAATATATATAAACGCATTTGGAAAAATAATTTTTTACTGATCATTTCTCTGTCGAGTACGCTCGACTGTAGCGTTCTCACTTGTTCTTTCAAAGTCTGCTTGTTGACTAAAGCGCAGTTGCAAGTATATGTTTTGGGATTACGACTATCCCAGGCATCAGGCACCACACCCCTTATCGCTACTCCTACCCCCATTCACCGTTCTTCGTTCTCCGTTCTGATCCCAGCTGCTCTTTCTCCTTCACGTTTATGACGGCAGTGAACTGTGCATAAAATTGGATAGGTGCAGAGTTGGAGGCAGCTTCCAAATCTGATGCCTTGAACTGAAGAAGTGGAGAAGTGTAGAGAGAGACTGCAGCCGTACTGGACCTGCTCTGGACGTTTGGACATTTGAAACGCGTATCACTCACTTAAGGCCACTGTAGCTGTAACTGTTCAGGGAGTTGTTCTTGTTCTCATTGTTGTTGTTGCTGCTTTATGCTCTTTTTTACTGGTCTCTGCATGCCGTATACATAAATCTGACATTTAAAGTGGGTGAGTGGGAGGGAGAGAGATATGGGAAAGCAGGAGACAATGTGGAACTCCTCCTCATAATTTAAATACCACTGGACTGTATCCCCATTATGAAGTACAGCATAGCTGAATGACTCAACTGCTCAGTTGGGGGTTAAGAGGTGTTTGCATGCTCGTACCATCAAAGGTTGTAAGGTCACAGGATTTTTATTTACATTTCTGGCCAGTCACAAGCTAAGCTTATATAAAGCAATTTTTATTCACATAGATTTATTAACTAATTAAATAATATGGCTACAAACAGTTTGGTTAAACAGCGGGGCAAAATAATATATTTTAATAACTTGGGATAATGTTTAGACATATGTATGTGGAATACTATGAGCAACTATTTATCTATTTGGCTATAGAACAATATTTACTTTCTAAACTGCTGGAGTTTGCTGTGTAATTGATTTAAATTAATTTCCATAAATTAATTAACAAATAAAATTAGCTACACAAAGAGAAGAAATAGGGTAAAGCACAAAGGAAAGAGAGAGAGAGAGATCAAGCTCAAGTTGGATGAATTATTGGCTAAATCGTTGCACTTATTTTCATTTGTTTGGATGTCACACAAATCTCTTGGCCATCAACTGCATACAAATAGCAGGTGTTTGGCTGTGGAAAGCAGAAGTTAAATAAAAAAAAAAATAGACAAAGAAGGAGAAGGAAAAAGAAAGCGAAGTAGAAGCGAAATTGCAGACCAGCAACACAATTTGGAGTTGGACCAGAAAAGCGAGGGGAAATAATGATAGGAAGTAGGGAGAAAGATGGCAACAGCATTGAAATATGAAATGTAATAATGACAGAAACAAGCTGAAAAAAAGAAAGGAGAAAAAAAGATGCTGCTAGCATTTGACAAGCGGCAGCAACTAAGTAAAGAGACAACAACAAGCGACGAACTTGCGGATTGAGTAATGTGGTACAATAAGAGAGAGATGGACAGAGAGGAAGGGAGACAGAGACAGACAGATATGGCTGGCAAGTGCATCATGCGGCAATTGCAGAAAAGTCGCTTGCGTTGATTGTTTGCACTTTACACACTAAAACTGTGACACACACGCGAATAAAAGAAGAACAACAAAACTAACAACAACCAGATATGAAGAAAAAATATGTGAAAAAAAGAAGACTAGGAAAATGTATAGGAAAAACTCTGATGGCTGCTGACGTCGACGCATCATAGAATTGGAGCTCCGTGTGTGTGTTTGTGTGTGTGAATTAGATGGAGGAGGGAGGTTTAAATTTGAGACATGGAAGAAGGCGTAGCGCTTGGCTGCAAGTGAACGCAATGGATAGAAAGTAGTGGGGAGGGAATGGGAGGTGCCAGAGGAAAAACAAGTGAAAACAAAGGGAAACAGACAGGAGCAGCCACAGTTAGAACGCCAAATCAAAAATTGCAGCACAGCAGAGTAAAATGTAGTTGGAAAATAATAGAAAAAAAATCATAAAATAACATAAAAACAACAACAACGATAATAACAACTAATGCAACCAGGGCTGGGCAACTATATTGGTAAGACAGACGATTTCTATATATTAAAAAAATTTATTCAAAATGTAATAAATAAGTAATTGAAATTGTTACCACATTCGATATTTTTAATTTCATTATTAATTTCGTTAGCATTAGCATTAGCATTATCATTAGCATTAGCATAAGCATTAGCATTAGAACTAGCATTAACAATTTATTTTTACTAGCATTATTATTATTTTTTTCAAATTTCAAATCTCATGAAAATTGCAGTTGTTAAATGCACCTACCCATTTGAATTCAGCGAGAATTGTATTTGGCAACTACTTGAATAATATAGCTTTAAGAGGAAAAAGCGTGCAGGAGGAATAGGGAGGAATGATGGCTTGCCAGCCCTGGCAATGCCTAACAACTGCTGAAAATATCACACATACGCACTGAGGTTCTTCGTATGTTTTACGACAATGGCTCGGATACAATTTGGCAGAGCGAGGAATAATAAAAGTGAGAAGTAAAAAACATGGCAAAAAAAATCGCAAAAAATGAAGAGAAGATGAAGAAAAAAGAAGCGACTAACGTTGTCAGCCGAGGGCGACAACAACAATAACAAGGACGGCGACACTGAATAGTGCAAATTAAGTTGTTGTACTGTGAGGGGCAGAAGAAGTAGGAAGGGGAGGAGGGATGGGGATAGGGATAGGGATTGACTGAGGGGGATTTGCTGATGGGACAGCTTGTCAACGCTGCAACTTGCAGCCGGCACGGAGTGCGGAAATGGTATGGTCTCCCATGGTGTCTACTTGATGAGTAATGTAAAGGAATACGAAAGCATTCAGTTTAGACGGAAAGGGACGGATAAACAGAAAAAAAAATTATTGTAGGGAGAGGTAAAGAGAATCTGAGTATAAAGCATGAATTGGCCTAAGAATTCGCTTCCGGCTCAAGGACTTTGATTGAAGCTGGTGCTGGCGGGGTGGCGCCATTGGGAGAATGCAATAATAAAAGTTGAGTAATAGGATAAATGGCAATGCAGGTCACAATGGGGACCTATAACTCCCTTCTTTCATTTATAAACTAGAAAGATACCATTTTATTTTTTAAACGTATGCATGCATAATTATATTTGGAAACCGATAAATAAGTTAGTCTGCAATTGAACTTTGACCTGAAGTTAACACAATTTATTTAGCAAGTGGTTCTCTATTGGCATCAACTCAAAGTCAACTTTCATGACTGTCTTTTTTTTCCGCTTCCTCTATCCATCAATCACTTAGCGGCTTCAACTTTGTCAGCTTCCTTCCCTGCTCGCTATCCCACTTTTTCCTTAAAAGAATCACATGAAAGCTAAATAGTTTGAATGCAAAAAAAAAAAACAAAAAGAAAATAAAAGAAAAAGCGCTCAAACTTTGGCGCACACAATTTGGCTCGTTAAACGAAAGAGCGCATCAAATGCGCAAAGCGGTGACAATGCCACGCCCATATGACAAAATCTAACAAGAACTCAGCCCGCAGTCAGTACTCAGTCCGCCCGTAACCTTCAACCCGTAAACGAGCCCAGTCCGCAGTGTAACACGTGCCTAATGCGATTTCTTGACTTTTGTCTATGGCTTTAAATACCCTTTAATATGGCGAAACTGAACGAGGTATGTTAATGTCTGGGAAACTTATATGAACAATGTTTCTTAAGGCGGAAACCTCGAACAAAATCTATTTTTTTTTTTAATAATTTCAAACCTTTAAACACGTTTTTCTCGAAACAACTTCTCTCGACTTTGTGTACACGATTGCGAAAGCTGTTTTGAACCGATCGGGCTGATTGATGACTCATTTAGATATAGATAATTAAATTATTCTCTATATGAAATTGACATCCTCGATATTAATAATATAAAGTATAATTTCGCTACAGTTACTTTTTGGAAGTTACTTTTAAATTTTACATTTCATTTGTAATTTTTTAGCGGATTTTACATAATAAGGAACCCAAAATCCAATATCTAAAAGAAAGCTGAGAATAATAGAATGCTAAAATAACTTATTTGAATGAATAATACCCAAATGTCGCACGGAACGGTTTACACGCAACATTTTTTCCGTAACATATGTAGTTTCTGTCTCTCTTTTTTTAAATTATATATCTTAAGCAGCTTGAAAAAGCTGTTTTAAATTAAACCTTGAATATATTTCTAAGAATTAATATGGTTCATGTTACAATCTTACTGTCCTACTTAGTATAATCTTAAAAATACTAACGGTGTGCATTTTTTTTTATCAATCGCGGTGGACTTTTTCTGGGATTAGCCAATATTGTATTTGTTGAAATGTATGTTACAGAGAGAAGGAAGCATCTCCGACCCACTATAGGTCAAATGGACCCTTTTTCTGATATAAATTAATAACTCGAAGGTTTATCAAGTTTTTCGCGAAAAGTTTTTAGGATATCATTCTAGATCGAATTTGGAAATAGTTTTGAAAAAATGGGCGTGGCACTGCCCATCAATGCCCCTAAAAAAAATATAAATAATTTTTTTTTTTTTTTTTTTTTTTTTTTTTAATAAATATTGAAAACGAATGTTTTTTTATACTTTCTAAGTATGTTTCATATTTCATGTTTTTTATTTCATAGTTTTAGGAACATATTTTAGATCTTATTTTGGGACTAAAAAATTTTCGTATATAAAAAATCTATTCTTTATTGTTGTCTGTACGTCGTAATATTAATAACATCGATATATCATTTAAAATAACGTACAACAGCATCCACTCCATCAGCTTTTTCTTTATTTTTTCGTTATGCTTCAAGTATACCGGCATTACTCAAATATAGGTTATGTGATAAAAAGTTAAATTTTGGGAGAAGTGACTAAAAGTGACAAATAAAATTATTGTTATGAGTTCACAAGGAATTACTCTACACCATGTATATAGTCACTTCGCTGACAAGTGCTGACATTTTTTAAAAACTCTTCACAAATAATTATTTTTGAAAGCGTCACTTTATGGACACATACTACAGACAACACGAACAATACCTACACCACAGGTCTACCAACATAAAGTACAAACCACAATGATCACTATTCATCATAATTTGTATTAAAAACGTTCAATTTAAAAAAACTTGAGCCACTTGAACTTCACCAAAATATTTGCACAATTTATGAGATGCATGTTTAACAGCTGTTAACTTAACATCAGAATGTAATGTTAACATTTCTGGTATGCAACATTAAAGTTTGATCAATTCCCAATAAGAATGTAAAAAAAGCTTTTCAATTTGAATACTGTTGCAAAACTAGTTTATATCAAAAAAAGGGACCGTTTGACCTATAGTGCGACCCTATAAAGCATATATTTGATTGATCAGACGACCATCCGTCTTTCCGTCCGTGTGAGCGCCTAGATCACAGAGACTACTTATAAGAGCTAGAGTTTATTTCAAATTTTTGCCACGCCCCTTCATACCTCCTCAAATCGCGAAAAGTCACAAGACGCATTCTGCAGCTCGAGCCCTTGATTCAAAGAATTTCGAAGTGGCAGTTTGGATTGAGACTAGGTCACGGTACGCCGGAAAACTTCATCGTGTGGTTAACTTTGTCCTATATGCAATGGAGCAAAAAATGTATTCAGTAGCTGTGTTCATGGACATTCAGCAAGCTTTTGACAGGATGTGGCACGATGGCCTCCTCTTTAAACTCGAGAGCATCCTAACGTTGCAGCTATTCCAACTTGTAAGTAGCTTTCTTAAGAACAGAGGAACTTCAGAGTTGTTGTCGATGCCGCAAAATCTTCAAAGCGCCCAATCTGCGCAGGAATCCCTCGAGGCAGTGTTCTTGGTCCTAAGCTATACTTCCTATTTACAGCCGATATGCCTATAGCAACCTTTGCGGATGATACTGCTGTGTTGGCCAGATGTCCCAGCATTATTCTAGCTACGGAATCCTTGCAGCAATACGTGTGCAGCTTTGAGGACTGGGCTGTAAAATGGAATATAGGCATCAACAGCAGCATATGCGCAAATGTTACCTTTGCTACAAGGACATTGTCGTGCAGTGTAATTACGGTACTGGGCTCCACCCTTACGCACAAGAGCTCCCACAAATATTTAAGTGCTGTACTGGACAGGGAACTAAATTTCCAAAGTAAAGTCACCATTTATAAATCCAATTTATGCCCCATATGGAAATATGCACTGCAAATTTACGGCATTGTGGCAAAACAAACTTGAATAAAAATAGAGTTGCTCAATCAAAAATCCTAAGGCGAATAGGGACAACGAAAGAGATTTAAAGGTTCCTAAAGTGGGCGAAGTAATGCAACTACAGGCATCGAATTACCTGCAACGCCTCGGTGGTCACCCTAACGCGGTAGCCAGACGACTTACTGCCAAACCAAGAAAGAGAAAACTCAAAAGGGGTCATCCACCAGGTTCCTTCATTAATAACTCAAATAGTCTTTTCCTGTAAATACTGTAAATAATATACATTTGTCCATATATGAAACATAAATTCTATATCTGTATCAACTGTGATAAATTGTTTTTTCGCTTAAATGTAAAACTAGATTAAGTTGCCACTAAAGGTAGCAGAAAAACTGTTTAAATAAAAAATAAAAATTTATATGAAAAAAAAAAAAATTTTTTTTTTTAACTTTGAAAACAAATTAAATTTTGAGCTTTTCAAAATATTTGTTTTTTTTTATTTCGGAACTCCTTTTAAGGACGCTAGAGTGTACACAAGGGAGGCACTTCCAAGGCGAGGCGATGAAAACGCGGCGTCCGTTGACACAATAAAAGTGTTTCTATTATCTCGAAAAAAAATCCTGTACACTCTTTAAATATGTATCAAACTGTGATAAAAATTTCAAAACGAGAAAAAAAATCGTGAAAATTACTTACTTTTCGACCGTGCTAAGGAGGTTCCCCCCTTAAATTGGAATTTTATGGTAATTTCGAATTTAAAAATAATTAGCATTTAAAGTTATAATAATACTTTTTATTTAATGACTTTCATACTATTTACGAATACTTCAATAATTATTTTCATTTTATGCCGATTTTCTAAAGTATTGATAAAAGAAAAGCATTTTCTAAATATAAAGTTTGAGTTTCAGAAAATGTATCCTATGTCAAGCAAATAAAGCTCTAAACTTGCTTTATACACTTGAAATTATGAAAATTGTCAATTTAATGTTTAATTTAATGATATTAAAGTCATTGAAAAGTACTTGGTCGTTTGTTTTGCGCTTTACGGGGTATTTTCTAGTCGGGTATGCTGCATTGACTCAGTCGTAACTTGATTTAGTTACGGTTTTTTGTAGCCTACTTAGCTGCCAGAAAAGTTGACAAACTTGCTTTAAAGCCACGCACGCATGGCGACGAGGCGAAGAAAGAGGGAAGACTGAAAGAAGGAGAGAGAAAGAATCAGATAAAGAGTGAGGGAGAGAGTTAGTAAGGCATTTACTGCTAAGCAACTGCACTGCATGTCGCTGTTTTAAGAAGAAACTATAGTCGAATTTTGTGCGCTCGATCATAAGACTTAATAAATTTGCAATGTATATTTATGCGTACACATTAATAATAAATTATACAAGCATGTGTGGGAACATACATAGATGTATGTATATGTGTTATGTATGTGCCTGTGGTGAACGTGTTTTGAGGCAGAAAATTAGCAGCGACACACAGAAGTTGCACCAGACAGTAAAAAGTTGCAAGTTACCAAGACGCGAATATTCGCATCGTTAAGTGGCTAAAAAGTTGTGCATGCAGCGTGCAGCATGCCTCAGGCACACGCTCTGGCTTTGGCGCTGGCTCAGGTGTTTCGCCTGTCTGGCACAGCTGACCGCAACACTAGCGCTGCCAGACACAGCTGTACCGGCACCGCAACATCAAATTACAATGCCACCCTGTGCCCCCAATTGCCTCTCCTCAACCTCAGAATCAGCTTTAGCTTCAGCGTCAGCTTCAGCTTCAACTGCAACTTCACACTCTTAGTCAGTTGCAAGTTGCAGCCTCAGAGCATTCCCATCGTAGACATAGACATAATCATAGCCATGGCTAAGTGCTGCTGGAGGCTGTTGCTATGGACCTGGTATTGTTGTCTCATGGTCTCTTGGTCTCGGGGTGTCTCTGTTGGACTCTGCTTGGTAATTTCATACGCCGTGAAAAGCAGTTGCATTTGCACAATCTTTCAGTTGCCTAAGTAGCGGTATCTATCAGTAACACGCAACTCAACAATGTCTCTCATCTTGGTGCGTAATAAAAAACGAGCGCCGTGCTAACACCTTGCACAGTGGTGCAATGTCTAGCGGATGATTAATTTTTGAATACAAAGTCTCCAATAATATATATAATACAATTCAAAAAAAATATTTAGAAACTATTCTATTAATTTATTCTTATATTCAACTTCCATAATTTCATAGGGATTTTTGTATAAAAAGAAGCGAAACGCTTGTTAAAAGATTATGAAATTATTCCTAAGATAATATCTTATCACAATTAGAGAGTGATAACGATTCAGTTATGTTTTGACGTTTCCTGATAATTAAATGTTGCATAAATTTAAAAAAAAAAATTCCATCGGAGAATTGAATCGATTGTGAAGCGACTTTCAATAACATTGTATTTCTGTTTTGTTAAAATTTTGATGGGACAAAAAAGATATTTTTAGACCCCGTACTTTAAAAAAGTAAAGGGGTCTATTAACGTTGTCACAAATCTGCACCAAAGCCCGTGTCGATATAGCCATGTCCGTCTGTCCGTCCGTCCGTCTGTAAGAGCGCCTAGATCTCAGAGACTATAAGAGCTAGAGACTCCAAACTTGGTATGTAGGTTCGTCTATATCGCAAGCAGATCGAGTTTGTTTTAGATTTTGGATCGGACCACTATATCATATAGCTCCCATATGAACAATCAGTTGAAAATCAAATCTTTTGGACGTTGATGTACTAAACGAGCAGTACATTCAAGTGGCCCAAACGACACCAAGCACGGGCTTGTTGACGCGCGGACAAAGACGGACAAACATTGTATTAAACAACAATAAACTAAAACATACATTAACTATAAGCTAGATAAATAAGAAATAATTGAAGTGTTAAGAAATTGTACAGAAGAAGAATTAGTAATAAATTGAGAAAGATTGTTATAATTACAACAAAGAACTCGGAAAGGGTTATGAATAGCATAGTTAGCAACACAGGATTGAAGAGAAAGAGGTAAGAAATTTCTAGAACTTCTGATAGGAACAGCAAAACTAATCTGGCTAATTAATTCAGATGAATCAATTTCACCAATAATTAGTTTGTGTAGAAAGACTACACCAAGCATTGTTCTCCGGTCAGAAAGAGATGGAAGATTAATTAGTAAAAGTCTACTACGATAAGGAGGCAAGCGAATGTTAGTATTCCAATTCAGACCCCGTAGGGCAAAGAGTAGAAACTGTTTTTGTACAGATTCTATTCTGTCCTGATGAATCTTATATTGGGGACTCCATATACAAGACCCATATTCCAGAATAGGTCTGACAAGTGAAGTATAAAGTAGTTTAGTAATGTAGGGATCGTCAAATTCTTTCGACCAACGCTTTATGAAACCCAAGACGCCAAATGCTCGATTAGCAATAGATGCAATGTGCTTGTCAAACTTCAGCTTAGGATCAAGAAGAATACCCAAATCAGTAACCGACATAATACGTTCAAGCGGTTTACAATTAAGAACGTAATTAAACACAAGCGGAGTTCGCCTGCTAAAAGACATAACTTTACATTTACTACAATTAAGATTTAAAAAATTTACTTTACACCATGTCTGAAAACTGTCAAGATCAGTTTGCAGCCTGACACCAAGAAGATTGTCAGTGGCCGACATACAAAGCTTCACGTCATCAGCGTACATGAGAACCCGAGAGTGATTTATAACGGAAGGCAAGTCATTTATAAAAAGCGTAAAAAGCAAGGGGCCCAAATGACTTCCTTGTGGAACTCCAGAATAAACTTGAACAGGTTTAGAAATTAAACCATTAAAAAAGACTTTTTGGGTTCTAAAATTTAGGTAGCTTGAAATCCACAGAATTAGGTTATTGGGAAAACCTAAAAGATGGAGTTTACGCAATAAAAGATTGTGATTAACGGAATCAAAAGCTTTGCTAAAATCAGTGTAAATGACATCAGTTTGCATTTTATTTTGAAAACCATGTATAACAAACGTTGTGAATTCCATTAAGTTAGTGGTAGTAGATCTATATTTCACAAACCCATGCTGGTAGGGTGAAATAATAGATCTACAAAGATATTGCAGCTGAGAAGTTATCATTTTCTCAAAAGCCTTAGGAATAGCGGACAACTTAGAAATACCTCTATAGTTACAGACATTAGACTTGTTTCCTTTCTTAAGGAGAGGAATAATAAATGATTCTTTCCAAATTTTTGGGAAAGAACATAACTCAGCAGACAGTTCAAATAAGTTATACAGGGGTTTCAAAAGACCTTCAGCGCAGTACCGAAGAACACATCCTGGTACTCCATCAGGTCCCGGTGAATATACCGGTTTTACAGCCTTTAGTTCACTTAAAAGCGAGCTTTCCGTAATTAAAGGTCCAAAAATGCAATTAGAAGCATTTACACGATATGGATAAGGCAATCTTAATTGATCATTTTGAATGCTATAAGTTGTTTGAAAAAATTCGGCAAATAGATCGGCAATAGCCTGATCAGAATCCGCGGTCTTTTTTTCAAAAAACACGGTTGATGGATGTGTTGATGATCTACGCTTGGAATTAACAAACGTATAAAACTTTTTAGGATCACTTCGAAACTGCAGTTTGCATCTTTCAAGATAATCTTTATAGCATTGGGCATTAAGAACAGAGAAATTGGATCGTGCAATCAGATATCGAGAAAGATCCAAGAAAGAGCCAGTTTTCTTGAACTTTTTATACATTCTTGATTTTCTATTTTTCAAGCTAGTTAACTCCCTCGTAAACCAAACAGGTTTATTAGACCTGCATGGAACACATAGGGGAACACATAAATCAAGTAAGGAGTTTAAAATCGAATAAAAAATCGAGACTGCACTATCCAAATCCCTGCACCCATATAGCCGGGACCAGTCAGTCTGTAATAAGAGTTGAGAAAGCTTTGAAAAATCGGTTTTCCGAAATTGACGAGCTCTCTTTTTATGCTCATTACACAAATTAGGAGCCCGGACAGGTAAGTCCATCAACACCTCCAAAGTCGGATGATAAGGGTCTTCAGGAAAGGATATGGGATTAGTACGAGAAACAGATAAGAAAGAGGGATCCAAAACAAAAATAAGATCAAGCATCTTATTCAGAGAATTTGGGATATCATTGATCTGACACAATGACATCCCAAAAAGATTATCAAGAAAATCATTTTGCGTCGTGGAAGTCAAAACGCTGGAGTCAGAACACAAAATCCATTGTGTTCCGGCAATATTGAAATCACCAAGAACAACAAGAAAATCACGATCTGAGAGCATAGATAAGACAGAATGTATAGCAGAAGCATGCAAAGTATAGACTGAGTTGTCTGAAGAAGGAGGGATATAAGAACATGTAATGTAAACATTAATGCCACATATACTCATTTTGACAGCAACAAATTCAATATCGGTAGAACTATCGGTTATTACTACTTCCGAAGATAAATCAGCATCAATAGCAATAAGCACACCACCACCAATTCGTGGGGTACGATCTTTTCTATAAATGGAGAATTTATTAGAAAGAATTTCAGAATTATGAATGTCGGGCCTTAACCAAGTTTCTGAAAAGGCAACGACATTAAAGTTAAAGGACAGGCTATTTAGATAAAGATTACTAAGTTTACTACGAAGCCCTCTTACATTCTGATAGCCCAAGGAGAGGGAGGATGTTAGTTTTTTGAGCTATTAGAAAGTACCTGAGGTTGAACAGATCTAGTAGATATAGAAGAAGATGGAGGCAATACAATCGGAGTCCGATTTTTCTTTTTCACACTGTATTCCTTTACTATTAGGTGATCAGGCCAGAATTCTTTACAACAAATTTCGTTGAAGTGATTGACCGGAACACTTATTTTAAACGACGATATCTCCCGTAGATATGAAAATTTGAATTTTTCCACCGAAATTTTGGCATTAGATTTGGCCTGAATAAAAGCCATAACATCATCAGATGTAGTATCAGGGGAAAGCCTAGAAACAAAAATTTGTTTTTTTGGTGGAACACCTACAAGGGTCTTTTTAACAACATTAGCGGTTTCGGCGCTTGTTGAATGACCGTTTGGATCAGTTGTAATATCAGCTCTTGCATGTTGCTCGGCAACAATCGCGCTGACATTAACCGAATCGAAAATTTCTACGGTGTCAGGAGGAACCACATCCATAGACAACGCAATGTTATCCGTACTGACAGTCGTTTGAGGAGATGGGGACGAAAGATTAATAAGAGCAGGAGCAGACACAACCGGTGAAACTGTAGGAACTGAAAGTGTAGGAACTGAAAGTTCATTTGGACCAATGGACAGTCTAAAATTGGCCTTTTTTCGCTTTGGAGACTCATTCAAGAGTGTCATGCCCTTATAAGTGGCATCCAAAGCTGAGAAGCTATCAAACAGCGTTTTAAACTGGCTGAAAAGACTCCCAAAGCCTCTCTTAGTCTGCCTCATGAACCCCATCATGTCCCTTTCGACATCCCTACATGATTCACAAGTCCATTTTAAGCCAGATTTGGCTTGAATCAAATCAACAATTCGGCCGTTAAGGCCAGCACATTTTTCATGTGAAATATTATCACACAGCCAGCAACAAACAAAACCCATTTTAACGTTTGCTCGTACTTGACAATTTTTATTATAACAGACATCCATTATAATAGAAAATAATATAAAAGAATACAGAAAAAAAAAAAAGTAAGTGAAAATATTAAAGAAGAAAAAATAAAATTATAATATTAGGCACACTAGGGTTAATAACTACAGATGCTGAGTTTGTACTTACAAACACACACAACAATAGACAGTGACAAGAGAGCGAGAGCGCGAGCGCGAGCGCGAGCGCGAACCGAAGCACAACGGAATTAAACCAAAAAGAGCGAACGGAAAACGGAACACCGCGACCAACACCAACAACAGAGCTTAGAGAGCACGCTGAGAGGAAAAGAATAAAGAGAGCACGGTGAGAGCGCCGTTAAAATGCGAAAGAACGCGATGCACAAGCACAAAGTGTAAATACAAAAACAAAAATATCAGCAGGCGGCAATGTAAAATGCACAAACAGATTGTTTGGGCTGCAATTTGTTGTTGTATTTGAACACAATGTAATGAAATTATAATTTTATATTAAGTTAAAACTTTCTTGAAACACAACCGATGTAACAAAAAAGCCACTGAATCTTTGTTTACAAAAATTACGAATAAAAAACAGATTTAAACAGGGAAAAATAAACAAATGCGAAGCGCAATAAAAAAACACGTCCGTTGGCTAAAGCGAAGCGAAGCGATTGATCTTAGTATGGAAAACTTTGCTGTTTGAGATATTGCAACCAAACTGACAGAATATGCATATAAGACGGTCCCATACATACTGACCAAATTTGATTGAAATCTGACCACTACATCATATAGCTGCCATAGGAATGATTAGTAGAAAATCAAGTCTTAGTATGAAAAACCTTTTTGTTGTTTGAGATATCTCAACCAAACTGACAGTATATGCATATGGGATGATCATATACATCCTGACCAAATTTGATTGGAATCGGATCACTATATCATATAGCTACCATAGGAACGATCAGTCAAAAATCAAGTCTTAGTATGAAAAACTTTTTTTCCATAGTAAGTACGGGGCCTCCGACAGTCGAGTATGCTCGACTGTAGCACCGTCCACTAGTTTTTATATCGAGTTAACTGCTCTTTTGGTACTAGCATCGTGTCATTTAGCAAGTTATCAATAATTTTGAGAAATAGAATATGAAAGCAAAGAAATAAATGCAAAAAATACAATCATAAAATCCAGATATTTTCTCATACTCTAAGAGTCTTGTCTAAATTTCTTAACATTATTCTAACATAAGTAAAAGTTGTTGTTCTAAAAATACTTCAAAACAAATATTATTTTGATCAATGTGTTCTTGCTAGGAATATGAATTAGCTATGCTTTATAATCGTTGCTATGTTTAACTAAATTTCGTCAGCTCACTTATCACATTTTATGATTACAGCGCGAAGACTGTCAGTGCTCCGATGGGACGCATGACTTGTGACACTGTGCGTGATCTTAAAGAGGGAGAGAGGGGGATAGGGCGAGGAGGGAGGGAGAGAGAGGGGGCGACATGAGACGCCATAAACACTCGCGGGCAGGCAGCAATTTTGACGCGTTTCGTAACTGAAGATGACGTAACAACAACGACAACAACAACGGCAGCAACAACAATTACATTTGAGTGCGCCCCAAAGGACATTTTACTGATTTGATATTTGTTGCAAGTTGCAACTTGATATGCGTCGAGTTGCACGTAGCAAGTAGCAAGCAGCAACGGCAGCAGCAGCACAGAAGCTTAAGGATCTGCAGTAGGATGGGAAATGCCATTGCCCAAACCCAAGTTGCCACTTGCCACTTGCCACGTTGCCACATCGTAGCTGCTGCTGTTGATGTTATTGTTGTTGTTGTTTCCTGGGTTTTTGCTATTTGCTGGCATTTGCGACCGCCTTTTTTGTCACTTAACTCGAAGCGTGCTCAAAGGACACTAAATATTGCATTACGTATCCTTGCACTTTATGGCCGACAGTTCTTCCCTTCCCCTTCCACTCCCTAATTCTGTGGGATGCAGGTGGGGAGGGGAATTAACTCATCGCTGATGATGCCATGTGTTGTGGCAACAACGAGACCAACAGCTAAAGTCATGCGACTGTTGCAACATGCCACATTTTGATAAGTAGCTTGTGCTGCTTCTCCAGCAGCATCGACTCGAATATCAAGCATACGCCGCGTTGAATTGAATGCCATAAGCACAGGCGGCCATAAACTTGGCCACATTTCTAATGTGGCAGCTGCTGGCGACAAGGGGTCGAGGGCGGAGGCGGAGGCAGTTTTGCAGATTTGAAGCCAGGTCGTAAAAACATTTTTTATTAGCGAAGCATCATAAACATATGCATCCTCTAGTGGCTGAGGCAGAAAGCTGGTGGATGGATGAGAGACAGAAAAGAGAGTGAGATAGATATTTCCAACTGCTTGTCTCCCATTCTCGTTGCCTCTCTCCCCTCCCTTAGCACTGACAGCTGTTGCTTGTAGTTTGCATTTGTAATTGCTTTCATCTTCTCTTTCCTTTCTCCTTTCACTCTTCGTCCTTCCTTCTAACATTTTTTGATATTTCTTACATTTATTTTTTTATAGTTTAGCTTGGTTTTTTATGACGCTGCAAGTTGCTGTTGCACTTGTATTGACTGTACTGTACGTGTGCCGCCAACTGAGGCAGGCAATGCTCCTCTCATACAATAAGCCAATACTATTCCCAAACAAAAAAAAGAAGTCTAAACTTTTGAGCCACACTTTGTGGCAATGGCTCTTCTCTTACCACTTTGCCCTGCCTCCCTCCTCCCTTCTCTGTTTCCCTTCTAAGTTGATGTTGGGGCAGCTGTTTTGGCCCGATGGATTGCCAAACTTGTGCGTCTCGTTCGATGCTAACGTTTTTGAGTTGTTTACTACCAAAAGCTGATTATCTCTGGCCCTCGTAATGTGCCTCTTGTCTTTCTCTGTGTTTCTTTCACCAGTCTACATTGCGGTCTCTCTCTCTCTCTCTCGCTCTTTTTGCCATAGACCTTTTCAATTACGAGTCTCTGACTTTGAGTGAAATACACAAAACATTTGAGTTGCATTCCGATTGAAAGCTGTCCAACTTGATGTTGTTGTCTAATCTGATGCTGGTGCATGCCACACACACAGCCTGCAGGTTGCAGGTTGCACACACTACTTCGACTTTTACCCGACATCATAAAGTTGATCATTTGCCAACCCTTAACTCCCTTATCGTAAAATATTTGAAAAGCCAAAAACCAAAGCCCTTAAAAGCTTCAACTGACCAAAAATTTTAACAACAAGTGAACATGGAGAACGTATCTTAGAGCATGACAAACTATGTCTCTGTCTATCTGTGTGTATGTGTGTGTGTACGTATGTGGGTGTAGCGGTGTGTGTGTGAATGAGTGTGTATGGGTGAAACATTTAAGTCAGTGCACAAGTCAGACAAACTCCTTTCACTTATTTGCTAACGCAATTTTGCGGACTGCACTCTTTGAACTCGGTCCACATGTGTGTGTGTGTGTATGTGTGTTTTGGTATGCTTTAAGAAGTCTTGGTCAAAACTATTTTCCTTTAAATCATGCAACAGTCAACAATTACAAGCACAGTACAAACGTTAATAGATAGATAAATAGATAGATGTAAAAATGCTTATGATAGTGCTAATTCTAATGCTTTTACTAGTTACAATGCTAATGCTAATGATAATGCTAATGCTAATGTTAATGCTAATCCAAATCCAAATACAAATACAAATACAAATACAAATACAAATACAAATACAAATACAAATACAAATACAAATACAAATACAAATACAAATACAAATACAAATACAAATACAAATACAAATACAAATACAAATACAAATACAAATACAAATACAAATACAAATACAAATACAAATACAAATACAAATACAAATACAAATACAAATACAAATACAAATACAAATACAAATACAAATACAAATACAAATACAAATACAAATACAAATACAAATACAAATACAAATACAAATACAAATACAAATACAAATACAAATACAAATACAAATACAAATGCAAATACAAATACAAATACAAATACAAATACAAATACAAATAAAAATGCTAATGCTAATGCTAATGCTAATGCTAATGCTAATGCTAATGCTAATGCTAATGCTAATGCTAATGCTAATGCTAATGCTAATGCTAATGCTAATGCTAATGCTAATGCTAATGCTAATGCTAATGCGAATGCTAATGCTAATGCTAATGCTAATGCTAATGCTAATGCTAATGCTAATGCTAATGCTAATGCTAATGCTAATGCTAATGCTAATGCTAAAGCATTTTCAAGACCTAAAGTGAAACAGATATTCGAAGTGCCTAATGAAATTTTCTCAACTTACACTTTAAAGCGGGGGTGCTCAAAGCTGCCTTATGGATGTGCACTAGAGGTTTACGCCGATTTTGTTAGCTTCGGCGGCGGCGTAGAGGCCAGAAATAACCGGCGGCGGCGGCGTAGCCGGCAGAGAGAACTGGCGGCGGCGGCGGGGGCTACGCCGTCGAATTTGACGGCGGCGGCGGCGTATGCACTTATTTAATAAAATTTTCCTCATTAAATAAACAAAAAAAACCATTGAAAATTTTTTATGTCTATCAAAAAACAAAAAACTTATTCAAAACCAATTCAAGAAATTTTTCACAGACTTGATTTTACATATATGTAATTGTATAAAAAATTAAATAATTTAAAGATAAAATATTTCCAATTTTTTTTTTTAAGTTGTATTAAAAGCTATTACGCCGGACGCCGCCGCCGCGCCGATTTTTCCGGGACTTGGCGGCGGCGCGTCAGAAAGACCAAAAATCGGCGGCGGCGGCGACGTGGCGCGGCGGCGTAAACGTCTAATGTGCACGCACCAATACAAATATTCCAATGTGTAAACTGAACCAAAAGAACAAGTTTCTTTAAATGAAAAAACTCGAATAAAACACAAGCGTCAAACGTTTCACAACCAAGTGAAGTTTTTCGTATTTTAGTGTACACGAAACCATAAGACAATAACAAAATACATTCGGATTAGCAAAAGCAAAACGACGCAATACAATTGTTTTTGTTTTGCCAAAAACGAAAGTTGACGGAAAGCGAAATGTGCAAAATTGTTAGTGTAATTTGCAATGTGCGCCAGAAGCTTACCCATGTCTATTCTCACACAATCTCATATCCAATGTGCAAAGCAAAAATATATGTGCGTCGTGCTTTGCACCCCTGCTTTAAAAATCAAGTTGAGGTTGATTACTAAGAAATAGAGGTGGAGAAACATCGATGTTTGCAAATCATGGGAACCATCGATGTTTGGTAGGCCACTATCGAATGTTTTTATACGCAACTCTGCACTTGGCGACGACAGGCGTATAAATTGTAAGTAACGGAACTTTTTAATTTTTTCGCATAAATATTGAAATCTTTATAAAAATTTATGATTTCTAGTTGGTGGTGTTGGTTCAAGTTGTGGAGGACGAAAGCAGCATGGAGAATTACCTGAAAAGTAATTTACTATGACATTAACAACCAAAGCTTCTTTCATGTATGTACGTTAGGGTGTCCATTATTTTTAAAAATTTTTATTTTTGAACGCATACTTTTTTTTTTTTTTTGTTCATTTGGTCCTAAATAGCTCAAAAATAAATTTTCAGGTCGATCGGAGTAACATAACCCGTGCAAACTTGCATCGAAACATGAATAAACGGTGTTTAAACAATTTTTATAAACTCTGTTACAAAATCATGGCCGCACCTACTTTTTTCAGTGTAAGCAAAGAAAAAGTGAGGCTAGAAAGAAGATTATACTACCATTTGTAAGAGCGTTAAAAATGAGAGAAAATAGATGACAAACATCAACACTCTCCATGCAAAAATTTATCGGTATGTTGCATTTTCGTTTTGAGCGAGGTGCAGAATTATGTCCGCACAAGCTGATTTCTTATTCTATGTTTGGATAGCGGCGATTCTTTTTGTGCAAACTTTGTTGATTTCCTAATTATATCAATTTAATAATTATGCCAAGCGGAACAGTCCTTTCGGAGTTTGAGAAAGCTCAAATTCTGGCGCTCAAAAATGAGAATTTCTCATTTCGGGAAATTGGTCGAAAAATTGGTCGCTCCGACAAGGTTGTGAGGAATTTTTGGAACAAACAAGAATAATACGGCAAAAAAGCCCGCAGATAAGCCAGCGCGACCAATGGTTTTTAGCAAGTGCTTAATAGACCACTAAGGAGTTAGCGGCTGAATGTGGCCTAAAAGTTTCTCACTGGACCGTTGCACTGGCTTTAAAAAAGTCGGGAACTATAGAAGGTGGCTTCAAGGATACTGGACCGCCACAAGGAGGCCCGGATGAAATTCGCCAGAAATAATATGGCATCTGAATGGTCAAAGGTAAGTGGTTTTTTTTAGACCAATGCAAATATTAATTAATATTTCTAGATCATTTTCTCGTATGAGAAAAAGTTTAATTTGGACGGTCCTGATGGGTTTTCGCATTATTGAAGTAATTTAAGGAAAGAACCTCTTTACTTTTCTAAGGGAAATTTTGGAGGAGGATCTACAATGGAAAAATGTTCGGTTTTTGGAGTGGCCCGCGTATTCCCCGGACATGAATCCTATGGAGAACTTGTGGGCATTGCTGGCCCGTAGGATTTATGCTAAAGACACCAAGTATAATAATATTAAGGAACTCAAATTGGCAGTGATCAAGAAATGGGAAGGACTTTCCCAAACCGACCTGAAAAGTCTCATAAACAGTATGCCAAATAGGATATACGAGTTAATTAGTGTTAAGGGAGGTTACACTCATTATTAAACTTAATAAAAATATGTTAATTAGTAAGCATGTTTCTTTATTATTTTTATTTAGCGAAGTGCGGCCTTAATTCTGCACCTCGCACAAAACGAAAATGCAACATAACGGAATAAGGCAAAAAAAAATATACAGGCATGCCACATAAATCTCTTTCACTTGAGTTTCACGTCAATTTCATTTCTCCGTGCCACAGTCTCAATCACCTGCACAATTTTTGGTGAAACGAAATCATCGCTCAATTCACTGGCATCCGATGCCATGAGAATAATGTTACATTTTTGTTCCGAATTTTGAAATTTAGAGTTGTCGAGTAACTTTTATTGTTTGTCGCGCCAATAACTTTTGAATATTTTAAAGCTATACAAAATCTATTACTATGTAAATAAATAAAATAATGTTAATTAAAGAAGAAATAAAATAAAAACCTACTTTTCAGCAATAATAAACTTTAAAAATTGCTAAACAAACCCTTGGGAAATTTAATCTGAGAAGGGGCCAACCCTTAAAGCCCCTTCAGACGAGCACTTTTTTACCGACACTTTTTGTCAAAAAGCTGTCCGTTTCGATCACCATCGCTCACCGATGGAATAGAACGTGTTCCATTTCCATCGGTGAGCTTCGGTATTTCACCGGCGCTTTGAAATTTTGTGTGGTTACGCGACACGGACAGCTTTTTGACAAAAAATTACAAAAAGTGTCGGTGAAAAAGCGCTCGTCTGAAGGGGCTTTTAGCAGCCTAGTACGAAAAGGTTGATGAACATGCTTAAAAACCTAAATCACACGAATTTCTGTGGCACGGAGAAATTTTCGAAGTGGAATTGCTTTTTTCTGAAATCACTTTCACTAGTGTTTTTTGTGGCATGCCTGATAAACGGAATTTAAGTGAATAAAAGATTAATATAAGAAACCCGCATCAAAACATCTTTATTTGACAAATCTATGCTGTATGAAGACAATAGTGGTTCACTCTACAAAAATTTATACGTGCATTAATAAATTTGGCGCGAAATTAACTTATGCCGCAAAGCAAAATTATTAGGTACAAATATATGTAGCTTATTTAAGTTTAATTTATAAGACTTGTCTTGTGTATATACTTATAAAAGGAACCTTCAGAGTAAGCGAAAGAGGAGGAGGAGGAGCTAGCTCCAAAGCGGAAGAGAGAGCGTTCGGGATCATTTAAAAAAAAGCAGTAACAACACTCATGGTATTTGTAACAACTGTGGTAAATGGTTAAAGACAGCTGGAAACACAACAAACCTTCTTGACCACCTTAAGCGCTTTCATCCGAGTCGCCTGAATACAGAAAAAGGTCAAATGCCAAAATCCATGGAAACTTTTCTGACCAAGAAGCCCACCTATATCAATGATTCTATGAGAAAACAGAGACTTGATCAAAAAGTCATGAGTCAAAAGTCGCAGTATTGTGGACAAACTATTGTTTACTATAAACAAAAACAAGGACCTTAAAAATAAAAACTGCTAATTTTGTTCTTTCAATTGTCAACGTTTTTTATTTAGAAACATCGATGTTTTTTTTCTTCAATTTTTTTTTAAAAGCATCGATAACATCGATAGACACACACATCGATGTTTCTCCACCTCTACCAAGAAACCATTATTACAGATTAGAGGTGGAGAACTATCGATAGTCGGCGATAGTAATTTCGAAACCATCGATAGTCCACAATAGTCGACGACAGTACTATCGATAGTCGACGATAGTCCCGGACACAAAATATACATACATTAAATTTGTCAAGAAACACTTTACACACTGAAAAAAACCTTAATTTTTGACTTTACATAAGAAAATTATAGAATTTTTTTGATATTTGGAAAGGTCATTTGAATTCCGTTTGAATGATGCAAAACTTTCGTTAACCCATTTACTACCCATGAAAATTTTGAATTTTTGTAAACATCTACTTTTTTAACTTTTTAACTCGGTCTCAAACAAAAATGTTTTGTTGCAAAAGAATACTTCAACCTATTCTAAGAGTGACTGTAAAAAGAAATTTTCAAAAATCTCTTCGGTAGTATTTTTTTTGATTTTGGAAATTGCTAACAAGCCACTTTTTGTGTGAAAATGAGAAAAAAAAGGGGTTAAGGGTCATTTTTAGCAATTTTTAAACTATCGATAGTACTTTGGGAACTATCGAAAGTGGGTGGCTGCTATCGATGGTAGCTCGATAGTGTCCAACCATCGATTGTGTCGATAGTGCTGTTGATAGTTCTTCACCTCTATTACAGATGATTAAATTTTAATGAAAATTCGAAAACAATTGAATATTATATTTTCGAGCAATTTAGATTTCTGACGCTTTTCTTGGACTGCATTATTATTAGAAGTAATATCTGCACTTTATAGTTTAAGTAATTGCAGACAATTGCAGTTGAAATACGCATTAAAATTGTTGTTGTTAAATGAATTCAACGTCGACCACAAACTTGTTGTTAAAGTTGTCATACCCTTTCAACGAGGCTGACAACAAAACAAAACAAAACAAAACACTTTTGGCGCTTGCCAGACGTTGACGATGATGACGACGATGATGATGATAATGGTAATGATAATGATGATTGTGATGTTGCCCAGTTGGAGAACTGACATTGAGTCGCAGGGGGAAAGGGAATAGGGATAGGGCAACTGAATGGGAGTCTGTGACTATGACTGTGAAAAGACATTTGAGTGTCACTTGTGCAGTAGTTTTGAATATTTTGTGAATAGTAAATTACGATCATGAGAGTTTGAGATTGTGAAGAGCAGGACAATGGAGAATAGGCGTAACTCCTGCCCGCCCTTCCTTTCCTTCCTCGCCCCTAACGACTGCGCTTTTCCTTCAATCTTTCTGTCTCTTATTCAATTCAAGTAAATCGAATGTTGTTGTTGTTGGCAGTTTGCTGGCTGGGCATTTGCGTACTCTTCTCCCTCTATCATTCTCTCCCTTTCTCCCTGTCTCTGTTATTCTCTGCTTTTTTCTGTGCTTGCCCAGTGAGCGGTAAAAGTGTGAATATTGCCACAAAAATTGTGTGTTGCAATTTTGAAATTGCGCATTTGCAGCTTGACCCACTGCAGTTGTTGCAGCTGCCACATTTGATTGGTGCCGCATCCGAACTAATTGCACCATGAGTGCCACATGCCACATTGCTGAGGCTCAACACAAATACACACACATACACAACACCTTGGACTACTTTAAATGCACCTCTTGTGGCAACAAAGCAAGACTGCAACAAAATGAACTTTGATTGGTCGCTTCCGACAAGAGAAAGAGAGTGGTAGAGAGAGGGGGAGACGGAGAGAGAATGCCAATCGAGACGAGACGAGATGAGATGAGATGAGACAAGGGACAATGTAAATGTTCTCTGTACTAATTACCATATGCTGACTTTGTCTTGCCCCACAAGATGAAGCAAATCTTTTGTGGAACTCTTAATAGATTGAATTGATCCCATTTAAGACTCGAATTCCGTATTCCAAATTGAAGAGCCATTCAATTCGACTGTATTATGTAAACCAGAATTCATGGAAGATATTGATTGAATTGTTTTTGTACTATATGAATGCTAATAATACCCTACGCAATTGTTCAATCAATTGCTCCAATCGAGACTATTGAATTGCAAACACCAGCTGTCTTTGAACAAGTGAAAGACCTTAGCACATATTTCGTTTATACATATTAGTTGGTTATGACTAATGATGTAAATCCAAACAGTGAATCGAGTTTAAAATCAAAATGCAAAGTCTACAGAAAATGAATCGAGGAATGGATATATCTACAAAAAATTTAATATATCGAGTTATTAAAAAAAAAAAGTTTAAAAGAATGAAAAATTTCATTTTGGGCTTTTGATTCATTGTGCATTAAAGTATAATTAACTTCATTCAAATAATTTTTCGCCTAAAGATATCGATTTGTAAGCAACTTAACTTTTGTTTCCCTTAACTTTTACGAAAATTCAAAATTTTAAATCTCAAGTAGTTGCATTCTTTGTCCATGCTGTCCTCATAAATTTACAAGGTTTTTCAAATTAATCAAGGGAAGAAAAATAAAATCAGTATGAAATAAAAAGACAAAGTAAGAATTTTTAATTAAGATCAGCATTTTTCAGCCTATTACTTGCTGTTGTACAAACATAGGTATTATTGACATTTGTTAAAGGGTACATCAATCAATTGTAGACTCAAAAGCCGTGTTGAGTTTGTTGGGACTGTAACAGTTTTGTGATTAATAATCATACAAACACATCTATTATTTCTACATTTTATTGTGGTTGCTGGCAAACCACTTATTACTTGACTCTGAATTGCGAAAATTCACAAAATATATTTTAGGATATTTATATTGTGAGTTTGATTGGATTTTAACTGGACAATAGTTAAATTCAGTTTGTCGTCATTGCCTTTCTCTGTTTCTTTTCTCTAAATGCTTAAAAAAAACTTTTTGAGTTTTAATGTTTAAGCTTGTATGTGTGGGTGTGTGTATATGTGTATATGTGTGTGTGTATGTGTGTGAGAGTGAGTGTGTGGGAATGTGTATACATATGACTACCCAGCAAACATTTTGGCGATTGTACAATCGTCCATCGCCGAAAAGAGTCTTCTGCGAGTCGCGCAGGAGATTAATAGAAGATTAATCTTTCAAGCGATTGCTTAGCGATTGTTTAGCGATAGAAAGCTGTCAATCGAAAAAAGGTAATGTGAGAGAGTCTTCTGCGAGTCGCGCACGAGTCTTTTGGAAGATGAATCTTCCCGGCGATTGTTTAGCGAGACCAAAACACAAAGATAAGCACCACGTCAAAAGCAATTTAATTCAGATTTTTTCTAGTAGTCAAAATTGTCGATCTCGTAGCTCAATAGTTAGAGTTGCCGACTCCGAACTTTAAAATCTGAGGTTCGATTCCACTGTTGTGCTTCTTTGAGGAGCGCGCACAGCACGTCATTAAAAAAAAAAAAAAATTAAAAATTAAAATTTTTTTTTTTTTTTTTTTTTTTTAGAGAGTAAGCCACTTCCGCGGCCCTTCTTAGGGAGTCGCGGAAGAGTCTTTTGGAGGACTCGCAAAAGAGTCTTCCCGAAGTGTCGCGGAAGTGGCTCACTCTCTAACAAAAGGAGATCAAAAAGCGATGAATAGGCGATGTCGCCTCAAACTTCTAGGCGACCCGTCTACGATTCTCTGGCGATTAAAAATGTTTGCTGGGTAGAAGGCCTTTAAGGCTCTTGACAGTATAATAGTTTCAGAAAATATTTAATATGTTTGGTTGAGTATAGACAAATTGTTTGAAAATACGCTTTAAATTTGCCAATTTCTGTTTCGGCCAAGAGTGTACACTGTACATACACAGAGAGAAAAGGTCGTACTAAAATTAAGTTCGAATAAGCTCGAGATAAGAACTTGCGATTTATCAAATCCATACTTGGACAACTGGGAATATATTATCTAACATGATAATTTCCTTGAGTCATTCTTTATTTACTTTCACACTTCTGACAATGCTCAGAAAGCATACTTATTTCGAAAAGCTTTTCTTTCTAGTTACTGAATTGAAGCAAGGTGGATTTATATATGGTGATGTATTCGTTTGACGTGCTCTCTTTTTCGGGGCACAAACGTCATTATGAAAGCAAACATCGTAGTGACCGGTTGTATTAAATTCTCTGAAAAATGCCCCGTGTGTGAAAAATATATATGCCGCTCGAACGCAAGTCGTTTGGTTTGTGTTTCCAGAGATATGAAAAGGAGACAAATAAATGCAACAGGAACAGTGGGAGCATGCACCGGTGAGCAGCTTCCACAAAGAGAGCAACAGGGATAACAGTGTCGATGCTGACGGCTAACAGGAGCTTAACAGATCTCCATAATCACAATTAATTAATTGGTTACCTACGGGTCATTACAGGAACAACAAGACAAGCATGTCATTGCATTTTATTTTCATTTTATATATTGCACAGCGCACAAAACGAAAATGAGCGAAGAGTATAGAAAACAAAACAAAACAAATTTTCTATATATCTATCTCTGTCGTCTCTCTCACGTCAGACTCTTTTTGACAGCTTTGCCCCGAGAGAGAGCGAATACATCACCATATATAAATTCACCTTGAATTGAAGGAGCTTGAATCAGCTTTACATTGTTCCTATATTTAGAGATACTTAATTTTAACAATTTCAATCTTGGTCAGAAATCATGTTTGGAATGTGGCCTTTTATGTACAAAGTACTTCATTTTTTTGCTCTGTGCACACAGACACACACTCCCTCTGCACGCTTTAGCATGTGAATTACAGAGCTGTAAAAATTCAAAAGTGTGTCTCTTTGTGTGTGTGTGTGTGTGTGTTTGTGTGGCAGTCTCTTAGCCTGCATGCATTTTGGCAGCCTTTATCTATGATTTCTCAACATTTTGCAATTTTGTTGCCTTAGCAGCAGCAGCAGTAGCAACAAAAAAAACAGCAACAACAACCAAAACATCATTTTATTTTCGTCTAGATTTTAGGGATTTTTGATTTTTGGCTAGCCTTTAATTTAATGAAATTTCGCACTACAATGGCCAAAATGAAATGCAAATTGCAACCAGCAGCAACAGCACAAGGAGCAGCAGCGGTAACAGTAGCAACAACCACAACAACAACAACCACAGCAGCAATTGACATGACCTCGACTCTTGCAAAGGGCTCTGGCTGTTTTTGGCTCATCATTAAGCGAAACAACAACAGCAGCAGCAACAATGGCAACGGCAACAATTGCAACTGCATCAGCAACAAGAGCAACAACAATTGCAACTGCAACACAGAACGGCAGCAGCAACTGCCACAAAAGTTGTCGCTGGCAACGCTGCATGCAAATATCAGTCAAGGGACACTGGCGTTGCATAAATAACGACAAAGGCAACAACAACAGCAAGAACAACAGCACTGACTGACACAACAGCAGCAACAACAACAACAACAACTGAAACAACAACTCGCATGCTTTGCATACAAAGCGCAGCAAAAAACACAATCACATACACACTACACACACACACAAACACACTACAAACTCTCAGATATATCAACACCTTTTGCCATTTTGTTGAATTCCTTGGCTATCTCTGCTCACTTTCTCTCTCTCTCTCTCTCTCTCCGTCGCTCTACCTATCGGAAACTCACGCACAAACAATTGAAAATGTATTAAATTGAATTTTAATATATTGCTGAAACAACAACGAGGTCGAACACCAAACACACATTCAACACACGGACAAAAACTATTTATAGAGAGCATAAAAAACAAAAACAAAGGAGAATAGAGATAGGGACAGCTAGAGAGTGCAAGAGAGAAAAGAGAGAGAGTGAGAGAGAGAGAGAGAGAGAGAGAGAGAGAGCTGAATATAAAGCAGAAATTATAATTTAACTTTTTTTATTACGCTCGTTGTTGTTGTTGCTTCGATCATTTGCGTTTCATGCATTGCATTTAAATTTCAAGTTTAAATATTAATAACTAAGCAAAAACGTGCTCTGTGTGCTTGCAGGTGTCTCCTTTTCTGTCTCTCTTTCTCTCTCCATCTCCACATATCTCGGTCTGTCACTTTCTTTTTCCCTCTCTCTGTTTGCTCTCGAAAAGTTTATGCATTTTTAACCTTCAAATAAACACGCTACACGTAGCATTCAGACCAACAACAGCAACAACACCAACAACAACACAACAACACAAACAGGAACATTTACATTTAGTACAGGAACAACAAGTACTCATTGCTGCTCGTACAGTGCCCGACATAAGTCTAACTGCAGGCTTTTGATGTATGAAATCTCTTTAAAGATCGCATGCAAAAGATAATACAAAATCTAGATAAATAATATTAATATTTAAAGGTAACGCTTTTTTCATAAAATTAAAATTTTTCTTCAATTTTGACATCGGTTTGTTTATTTCAAAATTAGAGTACAAGAGATAAGAAAAGTTCTCTTTAAATCTAGATAAATTGTATTAAAATTTATAAGTATCCCTTTTTCCATAATAATTAAATTTACCCTCAATCTTGCCATTAAACCTAGGGACAATTTTCTTAAGTTTAATTTCTAGCATTAAATTTCTAAATACACTTTGAGCATAATTGGAAACTTAAGCTTATTACTTAACTTATAAAAAAAACTCTTTACGAGGTAAAAGTCTAGTGAAGAAAACATTTTCATGCTCCAAAATTTCAGATATCCAATTTTGTGCCAAATAATATAAAGCTCTACATATAAATTAAAAAAAAAAATTGTTTGTCAATCGGCACAATTTAGCATAATGTGCCGAGTGACACACATTTCAATTTTAGCGGATTTTAGCGATTTCCCGCTAAACTAGAATTATTTTGAAAAAATCGTAGAACAAAAGTTTCTAGATTTTTGATCGGGAACAAGTCCTCATTCAAACTTTTAAGCTATATCAACGATTTGATACAAACAAACAGACAAACTGACTTTTCATCTCATTTT
This sequence comes from Drosophila limbata, assembly GCA_963924055.1. NCBI lineage: Eukaryota > Metazoa > Arthropoda > Insecta > Diptera > Drosophilidae > Drosophila > Drosophila limbata. The sequence goes on along the minus strand of OZ001351.1, from coordinate 6,610,874 downwards.
GGGAAGGCCGCTAAAAATTTCAAAAATTATTTTCTTTTGAGCCAGTGTTCGGATTTTGATGATAGAGGTGTCAATCGAGGCGTATTTTTGATAAGAATAAATAAAAGAATAGATAAAACAAAATAAATTAGAAAATTATACCAAACGGACCCATTGGCTCCAATCGTTTAAATTTCGCCCCCTCCACTTACACCTGTTTATCTCACGAACCAAGTGAGCTTTCAAAAGTCTTTGTATGTACATTTGTTAGTTAAACTTATACCTTTCAAACGGTATATAACTCGACCTGATCGGACAGTCATAGCTATTTTCCATTCTTCCTGTATATATTGTTAGTCGCATTGCGCACCCTTCGTGCTGCTTTCGTCACTGGCGCGGACTGCCGTCCGCAGTGATAAGATAATCTTTGGTGAACCCAATTTCTGGCATACTGTGGAGAGTTTCTTTTAAGCATAATTATAAAAAGTATGATTTAAACTTCAGTTTAATTATTTTGTATTTTTTTTTTTGGATTTTCAATTATTAAATTGTTAAAAGCAGAGCTCACTCTTTCTCTCTATCTTTAATAAAAGTATGTTTTATATTTGTATATTTATTTTCTTTAAATAATCTAATGTTAAATCAGACCCAGGTATTTTCATTCTCAGCCAAGTAATCACCTTCCTGTAATCATTCAAGCGAATTATTTATGAATAATATTCATTGGGTATTCATTGAAATAACTCAATAATTGCTACTTATTCAGCTTATTGCAAGTATTTTTGATTAAGTGATGTTTACACAGACAATTTAATTCCTTTAAGAATTTAATTAAATGTAAATTGTATTTTTGGTACTGTTGATATTTATAGCACACAGTGGGCATTATTTCAGTGATATTTATGTGTGTGTGTGTCTCTGCCAATTATAAGGTCAGAGTTCACGGAGTCTTATGGGGCTGTCAACAGAAGGTCAAGTGTGGCAAGCGAATGTCGAATGTCCGCTGACTATTTGCATATCCTGCACTGTGTTTTCATGCCACACCATTTGGCATTTACATGCTGCTCGTCATTGTCTTTGTGGTTGTTATTGTTGTTGTGGTTGTTGCTGTTGTTGTTGTTGGTATTCGTGCTGCTGGTGTTCATGTTGCTGTTGTAACTCCGGCAATGTTTTTGACAAGCGTCGCTCACAAATTGCAAAAACGGCGCCTTTTCTCGCATTTTGTTCGCCAAGTTTCCTAGTGTTTTTTTTCTGAGCTTCCCCTGTCTCTCTCTCGCTCTCTATTTATCTCTCTCTCTCTCTCTCTATGAAGTTGTGTGTAACTTTGGCAAGCTCGAATTGATTTGAATGAAAGTTGTAGCCAGTTGTTGCCGTTCTAAATATTCTATACCATTCCGTTCATTGGATTTTTTCCCTTTTCACATTCGACTCGTCGCAAAATCATTTGCATAAAATCAAACCGCACTGAAAATAAACTCCACTCAAGAACCTGACGCCCTGGCGCCCAACATGGGGCACACATATACAAGTACAAACGCCCACAGACACACACACAGAGGCAAAATATTTACCCTTTTTTGGCCTTCGTTTTTCATTTCTTTAATATTTACTTTTTTTTTGGTGGGTGAAATAGGCGTAAAGTATAGTGAAGTTATGCGAATTACGTGTTGGCCTTTTAGGGCTGCCAACTTGTTTCAAATTGTGCATTATAAAGTTGAACTAGTTCGTAATAAATACCCTGTAATAAAAGAGCAACTTTATTGCTTTTTTTAAGAAGATCACTGCGGACGGCAGTCCGCGCTAGTGACGAAAGCAGCACGAATAGTGCGAAAGGCGACTAGCCATATAAACAGGAAGAATGGCAAATTTGTTATGACTGTCCGATCAGGTCGAATGGTATAAATTTAACTACTGCACTATAGTAAAAAGGTCCAATAGTTTGGCATTAATTCCAATTCTTTTTTGTTCAGAATGTTTAAAATTTTTTTTTTTCCTAAATCGAAGAGCTCCAAAGCAAGCAAGAATAATTTTTATAGTTTTTTCGGGACTACCCTTAATGTTTTAAACGCGCTCAAAGTCAGCTGATTGAGCGTTGCCTTATGAACTGAAAAAGCGCAGGAAAAATAATTGCAACTTTCAGAACGAATTGTGTGTGTTATGTAAGCATTATAAAAAATTATAAATATGGACAAAGTTGATAAAGGTATTTAAAAATCGCTAGTAGCAGAGATTTTTATTATTTGATGTTTATTGTGCAACTGTCCAATGTGTTGTTCTTGTGTATTTTGAGCTAAAAACTAACAAATGTGTTCTTGTTCCTTAAGCATTTCATTAGTATATTACGAGAGTTTTGAGTCAAGGTTATTAACCAAACCATCTAGAATCAGATGTTAATAATCCTTGTTGTTCGATTGTGTTCCTTTTCGTGAAAAATGACATGTTGTGAATTTTGGCTGAAAAATTGGATTTTTTTCAGATTTAGATGTGGAACAAGGTGAAAACGAGGTCAAATTAAAAAACAAACTAAATTGTAAATTCTACTTTAGTCTAATTAGCAAGCATGCAAAGTTTAAACCAAATTGCTTTATATTTAAGCTTTAAAAAAAATTTTACTTCTTTTCAAATTTTAAGTCTCTAGCTATTTATCAGGGATTAGAACCCTAACCGAAAACGTAACCTTTAACCGTTAAAAACCGATTGCAATTTAAAACAGTAACTGAAACCGTAACCGAAAAAAAAATTTCATTTGACCGAAACCTTAAAACCGAAACTCTGAAAACCGAAATAACCGTTTAGTAACCGTTTCATTTATAAGGGTTAATTTCGTTTTTTCATACATCCAAAAAAAATTATTATTCATTTTTGTTTTTGATTTTAATTTTCTTATGTTTAATTTTGAAGTTTCATTTATAGTATGATATTCATGATTGAATTTTCAAAGCATTGAATAATCACAAATAAAATCAAATCCTTAAATGAAATATTAAAATTGTTAAAATGTAACTAAACTACATCAAATTGAAGAGTATGTGAAATAAATGTGTGAATGAAAATTAAGAAAGTATTGCCTTTTTAATTATTATTATTATGTTATTAATATAACTATATTTTTGGGAAAAAAAAAATTTTTGTGAACCGAAACCATACCGGTATTTCAAAACCGAAACATACAAAAACCGGTTCACCGTTACGAAACCATTATTCAGCGATTTTGAGTAACCGATAAACGAAAACCTTAATTCGAACATAACCGAAACCGATATTCGTTTCGGTTTTAATCCCTGCTATTTATATAAATTTTTTTCACTTTTTCGAATAGTCGTATGAAGAGGGGGAGGTGAAGGCGTGGTCAAAATCAAAAGAAAAAAAATTCTAAATTCTAAATCAGTCTAACTAAAATTCATACCAAATTTCAAGTCTCTATCTTTATATTTAGAGTTTATGCCAAAATATCGGGTTTTTTTTACCATAGCGCGTCAAAATGTATTCGTCACTAGACTTTTACCACATAAAGAGGTTTATTTTCAAAGTTGGTATTAACTTTAAGCGTACAGCTTCATTTTAAATTTAAGATTTCCTCTTTCAAGCGATTTTTTTGCTTCTTAGACAAGTTTTAAGCAATCTTTCACTTAAACTAGAACTCTCACAATTTTTTTTCTCTGCCTCTAACTCACTCTGGATCCTTTCTTCAGATTAATTTTTGTTTAAAAGGTATCATTTAGTCGATTAGACTGTTAACACTCTGTTCTCTTTGCGTAATCCTGCTCACTACGTTTCTATTTGTTTGTATCTCTTTTTTTGCACTTGCTGGTTTTGCAGCCCTGATTCATGGCAACGCCTGTGAGGAGACATGCCGCCATTTTTGGTCGTGTCGTGGGTGACCTCTGACCCGCTGGCGTTGTCGTTGCCACTGCCACTGCCGTTGCCGCTTCCACTTCAACAGCTGACTGAGCCTCTGCCAAGTGCCAAGTAGTTTATCGCACATTTTTGCTTGGCAAACTTATAACAACATATGCAATCCATGTGTGTGTGAACATGCGGCTTACATTATATGTAGGTATGTGCTATGGCCTGCTTTTGACCGTGTCCTAACCGTGTTCAGTACGTGTACCCAGACGTGTCCATTTCCATTGCCCTGACCTCCAACTCCATTTCCATTTCTGACTAGCCCCTATTTCTGTTCCTGAGGTTGTCTTCCCCCTTCCGTTTTTTCTGCCTGTATTCGCTCGCTCTGCTTCAGATTTTCCGTCCTCTTCTCAGTGCCAGATTCTTTTTTTCCTCCTACCGACCTACCTAACTCTCCTCCTATTTACCTCTTCTCCTGTCTCGGATCCTTATTTGGGCCAATGGGGCCGTGGTCGAAAACCATTGCGAATGTTAATCGCACGCATTAGTATTGGTGTCAGGACGCAGGAGCTCCAAGGGACGCTCCATGGGAGTGCACACCATGAGGTCTAGGCTCAACATACAGCTCTGTGTAGACATACATATATGTTGTATCCTATTGCTCTCTCTCTCACTCTCTTTCTCTTGGTCTGGTCGACTGTGTAGACATTGGCGCGTCATTTGGGCAACATGAAAATTGTGCGCCAACATTTTTGTCGAACTGCAAATCCAAGCAGACAGCGGTAACAACAACAACAACTACCATAACAACAACAACAACAATCAAAACAACAATATTAAGCCGCACAACAACAACAGCAAACAATAACAACAAACAGCTGTTAAAGTTATTGTGGCTCCAAGACAGGATATGATGTGTTATGGTTTTGGCTTTCTTGTTTGTTTGTATACCCTGTAAAAATTTAATAAAGTGGGAACTATATAGTTAGGGGAATCTCTTTAATCAATATATATAAAACTGTTTGCCCTGACTGACTAACTGACTAACTACTGACTGACTGACTGAGAATCAACGAGTAGGACAAACGGATAAGCGTAGAAAGATGCAATTTTCACACAATATGGATGAGATATTTTAATCGTGCAATAAGACGGCGTTTTGCAAAATTCGACCTGTAAGTCGGTCAAAATCGGAGTAAAAGTTCAGGAAATTGCTTAGTATGAAAAACTTTTTTGTTTCTTAAGACATCTTAACCAAACATGTATGTTTGGGACTGTCTCTTACATTCTGACCCAAACCCAGGTGATTTTTGTAAAAACGATCTTCCAAATGCTGGCAGTTATTTAGCTTTAGCACAACAACGATTCCAACAGCCCGTAAACCACAATAAACAGAGCACTTTTGTGGATGTTACGGTAGTTTGAAAAGTGCGGATATTTTGATTATTAACGTACCTTTTGAACCATATCTCGTTATGGACATAATTCAACGCAAAACCAGCGGAAAGTGTGATTGAGATTAAGTGAAACACTCAATACAAAAGTTGTTTGAGAAATAATAACACGGTGCTACAAAAATGAATCAAAATAAAACTTCTCAGATGAGACGTAGCGTAGGCTGTAGTTATAAATAATTTTTTGAATTTTTTGGAGCACATCGAAATTTTAAATTAGAGTAAAAAAAAAAACCGTTTTTTCGTACTTGCATTCACTAATGCATCCATAGCTTCGACAAATACTCACTGATTTTAATTTTTTTAACGGTTTGGAAAAAAGAAACTTAGGTATATAAACGTGCCATACTTGACTTAACTGGATTCAATTTCCTTATTAGAGTATTTTCTATGTAAACAAATTTAAATTGTGTTTTTTTTTTTTACATTTTTTGACTTTGGCGATGTTTTTGAACACTATTTTATTAGAAACCCCTTAAACTTGTATGTTTATTTAAAAAGAACACACTTTCACGAGTAAAACGTGTGGGTATTTTCCTAAATCGGACAAGAGTTGGGAAAGCTATAATTGATTTTCTATTTTCCCCTCCCCTCATATTCCATTGTAGTTGCGTATTTATCAAAGAAGTATTTTTCCAAGACTTTTTCTCTGAAAAAATTAATAAACCAGTTAAATTTTAATAAGCTAAAAAGCAGAAGACGTAAAATTAAATGTTTTTTGAAACTATACACCAAAAGTAAATTGCCTTCTACAAATTTAACTTATTAATTTACGTTCAAAGTACGGTAAAGTCGCAAAAAACTGTAAAAGTCCATATTTTTACATGTGTGTACTTTTATTTCTTTTTTAGGATACATAGTTTAGGGCATAGGATTTTTATTTATTATTTTTATTTCTTTTTTAGGATACATAGTTTAGGGCATAGGATTTTTTAACTCCATCAACCTCGAAAAAACGGTTTTTATCGTAATTTAAAATTTCGATGTGCAACGAAAAATTCTAGTATGCCACAATGTTACATTCAACTATATCTACAACCTACGCTATGTAGCACCGTGTAATGCAGCAATTTAAAATATTTTTCAAATATTTTTATCCAGAATCTACGCTGAAAATTTCATAATGATAGTAAAATAAACACAGAAGTTATTCATGAAATAATTAATTGAAATAGTGTGGAATAATTTAAAGCAGGAAGAATATGAAGATATGGATGCTGAGCAAGGCGAACTTATGACTTGGTGCAGGGTGCCTCATAGTCGAGCATAACCGACTAGAGCGTTCTTCACAGCAAGTCCGTTGAGGAACAGCAGGGTCTCAGGTCTCAGGTTGCCGCTGTTGGTATCTCAAGCTGAGGGCGTGGTCCATGGGAGTATTGCAGTGTGTGGCTAAGAAAACTTCAGGTGCTTAACAATAATTGAATGAAACTTGAGATAAGTGTGCGCTCTCTGCGTGTGGGTGTGCATGTGTGTGAGTGTGTGTGTTTTGGAGTGTGTATGTGGGCCATTGACAAAGCCTAGAAAGCACTCACATGAGCAGGAGAGTCAGGGTGGTCAGAGGGGCAAAAGGGCACAGTGGGGTTAACATTTATGATTGGGTCTATTAAACAAAAGTTCTGTGGTTCATTCGGCACAAGTATGAAAGGAGCCACAGATGCTATAGCAATTATTACATTGAAGGAACACGAAGGGAAATGGAGTTGAGGGGAGACTACGTTGCGATGGTCGAAATTAGTTGACACGGGGATTTGGTAAGAAATATGCCCAGTTGTTGCTCAGTTAGCAGTTGACGAGAATGAAGATAAGCAACATAGACAGCAACAAAAAGTAATCTTTATACCAAATATCCAATAACTCATAAATATAGAGTTTTGTGGCAAGGTCTGGCAACACCGCACGTTTTGTACCTAATGACAGTGAGTCCAATTGGATTACAGCTACTCGACACAGACCCGGACATGAATACACAGTTGACAAGGGCTGAAACTATTTCTAACAATGTCAGCAGAAACAGATTTTTAAGGGTGGTGCCATTAAAATTGGACTTAAAACTAGACCAGTTTTTTTTCAAAAAAACAAATACAGTCGAACATCCACAGCTCGAACTTCTAAGACTCGAATTTTCTCTAACTCGAACTAAATCGAGTGGCAGTAGCGTTTAATGGGCGAATAACATACAATTCAGCTTTCGTAACTCTAACTTCTATAAGTCGAGTTTCTCCATAACTGAAATAAAAATAATGGCGCTTGCTTCTGTATGTCCAATCTGGGAAATCACCAATAAGGTGCGAAACTTTTTGTTCGTTTCTGTTTTATGCTTATGTTATAATGATGTACATTAACATATGGTGATGCAATATGATGGAATACTGCATCAACAATTACATAAGCTGGTGAAATAGCACTTCTGTCACTTCTATCACTTCTTGTCAGCGCATCAGCGCAGGATTATTTACCACGGCACTAAAACTTATTAAAGTATTTGAAATTTGATCAAGAAAAATATTGTATCTTAGCGAAAACTGATTTTTATTATATGAAAAAAATAGAGAATTAATTATTTGAATCGGGGATTTCTTCTGGATGCACAAAAGAACGAAAAAAAAAACAATTTTTGAGAATATCGACAGGCCTTGAATAAACTGGAAGCTGTTTTTGATGAAAATAACAAGAAAAGTTTGAAATTTTAAATAAATATCTGAATGAATAAAATTGTAGTTTCTTTTAATAGACCTAAAAAAAATAATTCCATAAGTCTCCGAAGTCTCCATGAGTCGAACTTTTTCTTATTTTTTTATATGTTTTTGTTTTTGTAATTGTCGTATCGATTATATTATGTTAACTATTGCTGTTTTGAAATAAGCTAAGTATGAATTATCTGGCAACATTAAGAAGTCTCTATATTATTATTATTATTATTTTGTTATACAATTTTTTTTAATTTAATATTAGCTATGCTATGATATTGAAATACAACAATGAAAATTAATAATTATTGTATACGTTGTTTTATTCAGATCAAAATGGAAGAGTTATATTTGCCAAGGCAGGTGCGGATACAGTAGCGCGTGATCGACTGTAGGATACCCTGTGCCCTTGCACTCCGATAGGCAAAAGCAAATTCCCAATCTGTCAGTTTGGTTGAGATATCTCAAGCAAAATACAATTTTTTACTAATAAAGTTAAAGTCTGTATGACCCCTGGCTTAAGTACATGTAAATTATGAAATGTACATGAGAAAATTAAACTACCTAATCTAAAAGTTAAAGCTACTGCTTCTGTACAACTCATTCTCTCTATGTATGTAAGTATGTTCCCTTGAGAATTAAAAATTGGGGGATCTAATTCCCATATCTCCAACAGGAAATGAGAACATCTCCCTAAGAAGACGAATTTTTGGCTACTCATTGTTTCGATGCAAAGTTGCAGTTAAGCCCACTCAAATTAGAACCCAGTTCTGTATTTATGTGTGGAATGAATACACAGATAGATACAAGTACAGGTGCAGATATAGAAACACATACAAATACAGATACAGATACAGGTACACTGTAAATTTAAGCACACCACAGTTACCACATGTTACAGATGCAATTGCAGTTATTTTCGAAATTGAATATGTTTCATGCTCTGTGAATACATTTTGTATTTACGCCTTTGGTTGTAAAGGAGGGGAGGGAGGGGGGGGACAGCTTTTGGGTTAGGGTTTGTTCAGGGGCGTAGTGTTCGAGAGGGGGGAATGGAAGAGGCGCTGTTTGTGGTTTAGAATAGTTAGCCGGAAAAAGAGAGAGAGAGAGAGAGAGAGAAAGACAGAAAGAGGGAGAAAAAAAACGCTTCAAGTGGCCATGATGCACAGTAAAATGTTTGCAAAATGCGTGTCTATCGTGATGGATGAGTGTCCGCTAAATAAATATGACTGTGTGTTTCTGTGTTGTAACAAGAAGTGAAAATCAAATTGCACACACAATACACATACATTTATAGATATAGATAGTGAATGGCCCCCAAAAACAGTCAGTGGCCGCAGCAAAGGTGGCTCTAAAACGAGAAACCACAGCATAATTGTTGTGCACTTTATTATGGAGTGCCAAAAGCTGAACCAGTTGCCGTGGTAATTCAGCCCCCAGCTCCCAACCCAAAGGGAAATCGAGGGGTGGGGCCAATCTGGAGAGAGAGAGGGGAAGGTCCTTGGCCAAATTGAATGACTGGCATAATATGTGCATGTAGTTGAAAGCATATCTTTGTGTTGTTTTAGCATCTCAACGGAATTTCACATCCCTGGTAACAAAACAAAAAATGTAACAAAATCAACCGAAATCATGCTCGACTCATTACAAAAGTCCTTCTCATGGCCTCCTCACTGATATATTGCCAAAAATGGAGTAGCATTTTCCCAGCATCAACACAACAAAATCATTTTGGCTAAAAGTTCGAGGTTAACGTTGCGTTATCTACTTGATATGACACTGAAATAACTGAAACATTTTCAGCATGCTTTGTGCAATTATAAATCATTAAGGGCAACTCTGCTGTCTCAACTTAACCTCGAAAACCGCAAATACGCTTGTTTCTCTGTCTGTTTGGCCTTGTTTGCAGCTTCATTTTAACAGTGTCTATAAAGCAGCAGCTAAAAACAATTTTAGTTTCATTCAGTATATTAAATTTAAAAGAATAATCCCTAAACATAGTTTCAGCTTAACCTTTTAATTTCTCAACTTTTAGTTTAAATAGTCTAAAATATTCACTTATTTCAATTTGTATAAAAAATATAATTTTACGTCACTTTAGTTCAATAAATATTTTATGGAAAATGTAGCTCAACCATAACCTCTAAACGCACAATGAACAAATGAAAATGCAGTCTACTTTTAGAGCCACTAAGTCAAAGTTCATTTTCAGGTGATCACCGCTTTAAAATTTCTTTTTATCAACTTTTGTCGAACATTTGTTTATTCCATGTTCCACTGAGCTCGAAGCTATTTTTAGCTGAAAATAAACGAAAAATTGTGAATCGTCATGTCATAGCTCTAGTTTAGCCCCATTTAATCAAACTGTTCAATTAAGAAATCCGATGAAGCGATCAGTTTTAAATGGAATGTCAACTTACGCTCGAAGTTTGAACTGAATTTGCAACTAATTTATGCTTGTGTTGCACGCAAGCTAACCGCACTTTTTGAGCATACAACTCAATCTAGGCGCACTTAAACTTGCCACAATTTGTTGATCGCACACGTTTGGCCCCGAAATAGCGAAAATGCGAAATTCGAGAAAAATCATTGTATAGTAGAACAGACGCTGATGACGACGTCGGCGTCAACGTCGACCGCAGCCACCAGGTGACAGCCGCTCGGCGGCTTTTCATCACCCCGAAATAGGGAAGTGCCTGCTAAAAGGGGCGGCGAAAAAAGGGGGGCATGATGCGACGCGACGCGCCGTCTGTGGCAGAGGTTGTCACTGTCACTGAGGCCGGTGCTTCAGGGCCATGCCGACGCAGCAGCGGCAACAACACAAACAACAACAATAACAAGGACTTTATTTTCATTTTCCGCGAACCAACAAACAATTTAATTTCACACGCGAGCGCCAGTGTTTTCGTGCGGCATGTGAAATCAGCCATCCGATACGGCAACACACACACACACTCAGATATTTATATGTATGCACAGTTGGCTGCCTCTTGCTGCATGCAAATAGCAAATGATGCCTCAAGATTTGCTCAGGTTACGGCAAAAGTTCGGGCCCACCAACTTGGCTTGGTTGCCTGTTAAGTCAATGACTTTTATGTACATTTTGATGGACTTTTAATCCATATACTCAACACACACACACTGACACACACGCACACCATGTGTGTGTGAAATTGTGCTTTTGTGGCCACCATGATGGTCCCATCATTTGGTCGCCCGCTGTCCTGATTCTCTTGTCTCTCTCTTGTCCAGGGCCAAAACGCTTAATGCGGTTAAGATGAGTTACATTATATGGCCAAAAGTGGCTATCTCTCTCTCACTCTCTCTCTCTTATTGTCCTTCTCTGTCTCACACAATTGTCTTTTTATGCATGGCAGCCAACGTTTACAGGAGTATAATAATTTTGTGGCATCTCAGAGACTTCAAGAGCTAGAGCTACCAATTATGGTGACAATTTGAAACTCTGACTTCAAAATAAAAGCGAGTTATAAAAGAAAAGTTAAAGCCTTGAATAATAGGCACACAAGATCCGAAACTTCATTTTATTTAAAGACTATGACTTAAAGTTTATATTAACTAAATTTATAATTTTAGTTTTCGTTTTGTCGACTGCACTTAGTTGTGCTAAAATAGAAAAAAAATAAATAATTGATGTGTTCTCTAAATTCCATAGTCAGAATTATACATACAACAACAACTATGTACAAATTATATATTAGCAGAGATCAAATCGTTCTCTTGAAACCTGTGAAAGGGTTCGAATCCCGAAGCTGCTTCCGTTTAGGCAATTTATACTATTTTATCTCTTTGAATGTTTTATTATTATAGCATTATTTGTACTTTATTTATTTGGTGATATCCAATGATATGGGTATATCGCAGTCTAGCCCGCTTTTATTTGTTGTCTCTCTCTGTCTCTGTGTGTGTTGAAGGAAATTCCATTTTGTAATGTTGGAAAAGTACAAAGTTTAATATTGTGCTTTTGATTTCGTATTTCCCTTGCCCCATTACCAACGGCCTTTGCGCCTTCACTCCTTCACTTCCTTGCGTCTTGTCTCGTTGTGCCTCGACTTCCGTCTTGGCTTCCTTTCTGACCATTAATAGGTGTACTTATGTGTTTAATGGAGTGACACTCGACTACTCCATTGGTGTATGTTTGTCTTTATGTTAAGACTGTCATCTAGAAGACTGCCTGAGTGTGTGTGCATATCTGTCTGTGACATTGTTTAAAATTGCATACACCCTTCACTTCTTTCCCCGTTTCGTCTCCGCCGTTTTTGGTCAGTTAAGGGGCGACCGCAATTGGTCTCTTTACATTGTTTAGTTATGCAACTGTTGTTCAATGTGTGGTAAATAGTTCGCATTTGACTATTTACCACAAACTGCCATACCCACATACTCCTTACCACCCACGCACTTGTACACGTCCAATTCTAGGTAAACTGTTGTGCCTTAAAGATTTAAATTAGATAAGTAAATGCTAAGAGCAGTGCCTATAAAGTTTTGCTCAGCATAAGCTGCAGGCAGCTGCAACTAAACTAAGCACAGCACATTGCCAGATTAACACACTCACACACATACAGAGGGACACTCGACACTGAGAACTCAACTCGACTGGACACAGAATTGTAGCAGTTGTCATATATGATGATTAGAAATTCATTAAGTTGTTGCAGCTCAACTGCCTGTTAAGTGAAGCATTTCTTGTGGCAAGTGGCCTTTGAAGTGCAGAATTTGAGTGTGTATATGTATAGCTAAGTATATACTTAGTTTGTTACTATAAGAAGGACTAATATTTCATTATATTTCTTAATCTTTGACAGTAATTTCTGTGATTCAAGTGCCCTTCAAGTGAAAATTCCTAAATGGCGAGTGGAGTGTAACAATTTACTTTGAGTGAATTCGATAAATTGCGCACGAAAGGTCAAGCAAAAGCTTTTAAAATATTTTATGTATAATTTAATTATCTTAGATATTTATTAGGAGTGCTGTTATGAACTTACTTCATTTTTGAATAATTACTAGCTAAGAAACTAAATTTTTCAACTGGTTCTATAAGGAATTAATTAAAACATGTCTTTAAAAAAATAATGGCCAATTGAATCTGCTATGGAACTATATTTTGCAATATTTTTTGATCAGCTTTTGAGCTTTATTATATTTGGAATTACTCGAATTATGTGTTAATTAAACAGCTTAGTAATTGAATTTATACGAGCCATTCCAAATAAATTGAAAATTCAATTTGAAAAGTTTCGGGGCAAACCCTATTAAGTTCAATCTAATTAGCTCTGTCGAATATAATTCACTTTACATTTGGGGAATAAATTTGGAAGTATTACAAATTGTATTTATTCAATCGGAACCAATCGACTTAAATTCGATTAAAGAAGATATGAATTGAAACAATTGAACTACAAATAAGTCATTTGATGAGTAGTTTTATGACTCAAGAGTTGACAATTGAATTATAAATTACCAATGAAAAGAAACTATTGACAAAATCGATAATTATTTCGAAATTAGAATTTAATCATATATGATTACACCTATAGGTGTTTTTATTACAATACTCAAGTTGCTGGAACTGACATGGAATGCATTTAATTCATTCTTGCTGTCAGCTCGATGGGATTGATGAGCCATTGACAATTCGATTGACTGACCATGAATGTTAATCGATTCCAGCATGTATCCTATTTATTGTGTATGCGTTTGTGGCATGTACATATGATCAGCTGTGTGTGGCATTTCCAAAGTCTGTTTAAGCCGCAAAGTGTGGGCACAATTCAAGGAGCCTGAAGGTATGCAACATTGTTTGATTATTAGCTGGCGACTAAGTGACACCAAAGCTCAAATAATATTAATTAAATTTGCTAAACTATTTGCCATTAAATCGTTGGGTCGCATGGCAAACAATGTTCCAGACATACCATCAATATCAACAGCAACAACAACAAAAACTGCAATCAATTAAACAACAACTAAAACTAGGCCCAAAAGTTATTTTCATTATGCCGAAGTTTTGATACGCTGCACTATGGGTAATTTCACGAGTTGGTGAATTTGAAATATTTTTCAGTGCAAATCGTTAACAAAAGATGGTTCTTGAATGTTGCGTACCAGAAATCTCAATAGATGGCGCCACTTCGAAGAAATCAGCTGTTAAACACAGGGTTGTACTTGCAAAGCACGCGCTTTACAAATTGTACGGTTTTGTTCGCAATTTGATTGTGCCAACAAGTGAAAAACTAATTAACATTTGGACAATTTTTGAAATGAGTTCCAATCAGTGTGGTTTGTACTATGTGCTTGTGAGTGTCAAATGTAGAAATTGATCGTGGTATCCCTTTAATAATGTTAAAGTCTAAGTAGTCTATCAAACGAAAATTTTTTATTCAGTATCATTTTGAAAAAGATACTTAAAGTGAGTCCATCCAAGTCCATCGCTGAAATATAGTTTGTGCTGTAGAGTATTAAATTCTCTTTCGAATTATTGTTGTCTAAAAATACACTTTTAACCACTTTTGGTGAAATTTAATTTTTTAGCAAGTAACCTTACAATTTCAAAGGCCGATTTGTTCGTTTGCCGTATGGAGAATTTGACCTGTTCTTGTTGGCATTAATTAATAACTCCTAAAGTACTCAAGATATTTTGATGCGGTTTTTTTCTAGTGTTATACATACTACTAGAAGTTTTTTGGAAAAGTGGGCGTGTCAACACCCCCGCCCCAATTTGTTTTTTTTTTTGTAATTTGATGCTCACTGCCATTTAAGAGGGCTAACAACTTTGTATGTCTAACAAGTACGTATTCTTTACATTGCTATTAATATATAAGGTCAAGACTTGTTATTTGCGATAGAAATCATAAACTTACTTGTTACCAATAAAAGTAAAAAAAAAAAAAAAAATTGGGGGTGGGGGTGGTAATACGCCCACTTTCCAGAATACTTCTAAGAGGATACATAACACTAGAAAAAAAGCCGCATCAAAATATCTTGAGTAGTTTACTAGATATTCCTCACAAACTCGTGAAGTTACCCATAGTGCGCTGGCAGACCGCTGAACATTTTTTAAAAAGTTTTAAATAAAATGAAAGAGTAAAAGTATCTGCTACCACGAAAAAGTGATTCATATAAAAATTTAGTATTAGATCCATTTAAGGCTATCATTTATGTTACTGAAATTGTATTTCACTCAAGGATTTTCAGATTGAATATTCTAAATACCCAGCTAACTCTATTTTGTTGTTGAAACAAAAAAGTTTTTTCTGCTAAGGTAAACGTACTGCTCAGGTAACATTTTTTATATTTATTTTTATTTATTCTGCGTCGCTATCGCTATGAAAAAATTTCAAGAAATGACTAACGCTGATTTTGTACAAATCGTTTCCGTGGCTGCTATATAGTCAAATATATGATAGACTCAAATATAGAATTAATGGAGTATTTTCAATAATGAGTCACAAAATTCGTGACGAAATTGTAGTACCCTCGAAAAGAAGATTAACAAGAAGCATATGCTTATCTAAGTACAACTGGCCAGTTGTATCATCATCTCTTTCTGCATCGTCATCTTCATCTCTTTCTCCATCTCTATCTTCATCTATATTTCCATCACTTATCGCCATCTCTATCCTAATCCATTTGCTTATGTGACGGCATGTGCTTGGAAGTGGCTTGTGTGCAATTTCCTTCAAGTCGGCGTCTGTTGGCCATGTTTATCAATCTACTATTGCATTGTTCTTGATGCTTGCCCCAGCATGTGGCAAGTGTTTTTGAATTTGCGTCGCTTGACAATTTGCGGCTGTTGCTTGACTTGTCCACACGCAATGTGTGGAGGTCATCTTAAAGTTGTTTAGTTGACTACCTCTCTCCTTCTCCCTCTTACTCCCACTCCTCAAATCTCCCATCTCTCTCTTTAGTTGGCAGCTTCGTTTGTTCGATTTACGTGGTGAAAGTTATGTGCATTGCCCACTTTTGACCATTGCACTATGGGCGAAATCCGAAAAATCGAATATTTATTAATAGCTTTATTTATGTTATGAATCCCCTCAGAAATATTTTTGGAAAAGTGGGCGTGTCACGCCCGCCCTTAATTTTTTTTTTGTATCGGTAACAAGTAAGCTCATAATTTTTGTTCCAAATAACATGCTTTGACCTTGCTTATTATTAGCAATGAAGAGAAAAAGTACTTGTTAGACAAGGAAAGTTGTATGCTCTTATGTTGTGAGCATAAAATTAAAAAAAAAAACTTGGGGCGAAGATTTTGACACGCCTACCTTTTAAAAAAATTTCTATGGATATACATAACACTAAAAAAAAACTGCATCAAAATATCCGAAGTAGTTTTCGAGTTAACAATAAATGCCTCAAAAACTGGTCAAATACCTCATACGACAAGCGAGCAAATCAGCATTGAAAAATTATGAGATTACGTCCTAAAAAATTAATTTACTCAGATTGTGGGCAATTGTGGGCATTGAGACAAAATGCATTTAAATAACAATGAATATACGACATATATGTAGTTGGACTTGCGTTAAGCCTCGTTAAGCATATTTGCTAAATTCTTCAGCAAAGCTGATATTTCTTTTCAAGAAATTAGCTTTCAAAGAATTATCTAATTTTACAAAATGTGAATAGAACACGCACAAATATAGAATTCTAGTACATCCAACATATAGTACAAACCCGTATAATTGGTATCCCCTTTAAATTTTATTAAAAAAATGATTAGCCTTTGAGCAATAGCAATTTGAAAATAGGCTGCAAAAATGTTGCAATGTTAACGAACGTGCTTTTCGGAAGCAACAGCTGACTTTAACAGCTGTTAGGCTTAACATTGGTCTGTCAGTTTTGGTACTGAACTTTACAGTTTGAGGATTTCTTAAGATGTTAACACAAAAAAATAGTTATTATATTAATATTTAATTAATAAAATGACTAAATTTTAGATTTTTCGGATTTCGCCCCATAGTGCATTGCTTTGGCAGTTGCAGCTACTGCTGCTGCCACACTTGGATATAGGTATATACATACATTCATATATGTACATATAAATATCTCATACACATACATAGTCAGATAAAAACATATTGGTGTATATTGCATGTGCCACAGATAGCAGATAGATGACCGTCCTGAGAGTCCGGTTTTCAATTTTCAACTGGCCATATTCACTATGCCATGTCTTTAGAGATGAGAGATGTCACATGATCTTGATTATAATTTCCAGCGTTTCTCAACTCGTGGGCGTTGAAAACAATGTGACGATAGTATACGCGATAGTTGGACAATTTGTTTCTGGTAAATAATTCTACAAAGTTGGGTAAGTAGTATAATATTGACAGAGCTGAAATCTTTTCCTTATCGATGATGTTTTTATAATACTCTTTCACCATATATTTTAATAGCAATCCTTGAATTGGGCTAATTTAAAGATAAATTGTTTTTTCATCCGTCACTTTCAATCTCCATTGAGAAGAAAATATATTTACATTCTTGATATATTGAGATGCGACAAGAAAATCTGTTTACCTTTTTGTTTTTAATATATAAATATAATTATTTAAAAATAGAGCTAAAAAACATTTGTTTTTGAGACTGTCATGCGATAGTTTGACGATTCTGGACTAGAAAATGCAGTTAAAACATAAAGCAGATTTATTATTTTATACAAGAGCTAAATAATTTAAGTGTTTTATATTTTATTTTTAGTTACTTTTTAAGAAATAAGTATTGCATCTTTTCGAAATGGTCAACTAAGTACATTAAAATCTTTCAAGCACATGAAAATGGCTTGCTTAAACTAATGAAGTAATAACAACTAGAACTATATTAAACATAACACAAGCACAATATTACTTATTAACATTATGCAAATAATAACTAGGGTTAGAGCATTTCAATGGCTGCCATACAAATATTTGCACATTTCCAACGACGACGACGACGACAATGTGCAAAAGCTTTTTACTACAATACAATCGCACAGCAAGTTCATATCTCAAGACCAAGTCTCTTATGGTATGTGTGTTGTATGTGTGTGTACTTTGGCATGTCTAGTATGCTATATGTTTGCATATTGTCTACGAATCTGCTATTCGAATCCCATTCTCTGTTTGACTGTTCTCTAACCAACTGTCCCTGCACTGTCCTTTGTCCATTGTCCTTGTTTCGATGTCCCGCTGCGTTTGAATATAGAATAAATACACATACATACATACTCGTACAAATATATTTATTTATATGAATTCGAGTGTGTGAGTGAGGCTGTAACTTGCTGTGATATTCCCACATGGTATTCTTGTTCTTCTTCTTCTACATTCTATTTCCTTGTGCTCTGAGGTCGACTTGGGGTCGTGTCGAACTGGACCGGGGTCTTGGTCCCTGTCCCTGGTCGCTTCACCTTCCGCCATAAAGCATTGACAAAAATGTGCCACCTCCACACATATTTTCTATAAAGGAAATATGAATGTATTGCCACACACACCACACACTCACACACACACACACACACACACAAATAGTCACAAACACTCACATAGTTTGCCTTATTGGCATGCCCTTTTGATTCCTATTGAATTGAAAAGGCGATGCTTCAAAATTCAGTTCACTGTATTGAATATTTTCAAGAGAAATGGAAAGAGGCAAACAGAAAATATATTGGTTTAGCCAATTGCATTTGCAAACTAATCAATTATAATGATAATTTAATTAATTTAAACAAACAGCTTACTGATTACATCACAGCGACAGCAGAAACAACAACAACGACAACAACAAATATTTAAATCAATACTATAATTTTATTATAATTATTATTATTACTGCTGTTGTTGTAATTATTATTATTGTTGCTTGCACATCATTCAAATTCTGAATTTATGACTTGGTTTTTGTCTCTCTCTCCCTATCCCTCTCTCTTTTTGGTTGACGGCTGTTAAGAAGTGACTTCATTAGAAGGTGGAATTCAAAAATAATATTAATTTAATTGTTTATGACGGCTGACAAAAGCTCTACAAAAACAGTAGCATGAAAACTGTCAATCTCCGCTTTATAATTTATAGACAACATGTCAGGCAATAGAATGAAAGATGATACATATAAGCTGAGCTTAATAAGTTTATTCAGTTTAAATGCACTCATTTTTAATGTCAAATAGCCATTGATTGAGGAATTGTTGTGGTCGAGAGCTTTTTGACCAGTTCTAGTACATTTGTTAATTGCTTTAATATCAATGTCTCTGATTATGATAAACCAGTTTATTCATTCTAAGATTCTAAGATCATTTCAATTAAGACCAAGTTCTTAATTTTAAGATCATAAATTCTTATATTTTTGTCACTGGCATTGCGCAAAAAAGTACTACTAGTATATACTGGTATTTATTAGTTATGAAAAATTTAGCGCAATGTGTCCATTAATAATAATTCATGTTTAAAATTTAATATTTTTCGTCACAAAATTGGATATTAGAAATTTTGGGGCATGAAAATGTTTTCGTCACTAGACTTTTACCTCGTAAAGAGGTTTTTTTTATAAGATATCAGAAATTTGTTAATAAGACATCGGAAATTTTGACAATTGCAATATTTTTTGACAGTGTAACTTTGTCAATCGGTGTTTATTGTTTGTACAAGCAAAAACAAATTGTCTGGCAACACTGGTTCCCTTTACTAACAGACATGCCAATATGCCAAGCGCAAAATCTATCAGCACTCTCAAACTCTGGCTGCTATGACACTTTGTTGCTGCTGTCCTATTCCAATTCATAGTTAAACGTATATATTCAGTTAATAGGTTATATCTTCCAAACCAATCAACAAAACTTTATGTATGATATATCAAAAAATGAGTAATTTTACAAGCTGAAACACAAAGAAAATTAAAAAAAATCGTTAGCGGCGTTTTCTCGTAAACCGCCAAAATGTGGAAAAAATTACCTTATTTCACCTGTAGCTTTTTACCTGTGTACATTAGAAAGGTATGAAGGTATGTTTAAGAGCCCTTCAAAGTACCTTTCCAACGACATATAGATAATATCTGTAGCTTCTATGGTTTGGACACTATGGGGGTTTTTAATTTTAGCGGGTTTTCCCGCAAAACTAGCGATTTTTAGAAAAAGGTCGTCGAACAAACGTTTCTAGATTTTTGATCGAGATCAAGTCCTCATTCAAACTTTAAAGCTAAATCAACGATTTGATCCAAACAAACAGACAGACTGACTTTTCATCTCATTTTCGGAAGGCCGCTAAAAATTTCAAAATGAATTATTTTTTGAACCAGTGATCGGATTTCGATGATTGAGTTGTCATTCGAATAGTAAAAAATCAAAAAGGCCTCAACGGCTCCATTTGCTCCAATCATTTAAATTTTTCCCCTCCCACTTACACCTGTTTATCTCACGAACCAGGTGAGTTTCCAAAAGTCTTAGCACATTTGTAAGTTAAATTGATACCTTTCGATCGGTATATAACTCGACCCGATCGGACGGTCATAGCAAATTTTCCATTCTTCCTGTGTATATATGCTAGTCGCCTTTCGCACCCTTCGTGCTGCTTTCGTCACTAGCGCGGACTGCCGTCCGCAGTGATTTAAATTTGAGAATTTTATTCTATTTTATTATATTAAGAACTTACGATTTTCAAGATTAATATTCTTAGTTTTAGCAATTTGGTCTTAAAATATTCTTAATTCAAGAACAAAATATTTAAGATGAATTTTCTTGATTTTGGAAAGTGGTCTTTTTATTACTATGGTCCCGATGACAATTTTTTTGGAAAAAATTAATCAGGCCTGTTCCGAATTCCGAACGTTTTCAAAAAGTAAAAACGAAACGAAAACGAACGTTTTACTATTTGCTGTTCCGAACTCCGAACGAAATCAACTTGTTTTTACTTTTCGAACTCGGTTTCGAAAACGTTTCGATAGCAGTAAGTCATCGACCGTATGACAAAAATTACAGTGGAATTCAGAACAGCTCGGTTTAGTCATTGATGCTCGGTTTTGTTTTTCAATCAATATTTTATAGATGCTTATAAAAAAATACTTTTAAAATATACTTCAACTATTTAATGTTGAAGTAGTTATGTTAAATGATTCTAAAAATGTTTAACATTATCATAATTTTCAGTTTATAATTTTAGGTATTTATTTTAATGTTTTAAATGGCATTTACTTTTAAAACCGGTGACTCTAAGTCACACGTTTTGAAAACGACAATTATTGTCGATTTACGGAATTCGGAACAGCAATCGCCTTGTTTTGTGGCAAATCGACTCGTTTTCGGAATTCGGAACAGGCCTGAATAACTCAAGAACGAAACAAGATATTTTGGTCTAGTTTTTTGCATTGGACTCAAAGGGTCAATTGGCATCGGTGCCGTAAAAAACAGGCGTGGCACCGCCTATTTTCTTAATTTAAGCATATGCAAATTTTTTGTTTTTTACGCTATATGAACCAAACTTGCACGATTGATTTGTTCTTATGCTCTTTACACTCTGTTAAAAAATAAATCAAATCGGACAACTATATCATACAGCTCCCTAATGAATAATCGGTTGAAAAAAGATTTTTGTATAAAAATCAACTTGTTTTCCAAGATATCTGGACCAAACTTATAACACATGAGATTTGTTATAGGCCAGACATATTGCCCAAAATTTATCAAGATCGGTCAACTATAGCACTTAACTTTCATGGGAACAATCAGTTCTTAGTCGAGTCTTACATGGAAAAATATGTGTTTCCTGTATTTTTTGTAGTCTTTTCTGTAAAAATACATTAAAATATATTCTTTTCTACTAATTCGCGCAACAAAATGCTCTAAAAAACCAATTTTGAAACTTGATTGCTTCTTCTGTTTTTGCCGCATTTCAGCTTAATCGATACTTTTCACAGAGATATTATGTGCAATAAAGTTAAATTTCTCAGAGAACGCAAAACGACACAAGTTGAGCTTCACTGCCCAGTTTCAGAATTAAATACTTTACAATATACATATAGTCACATTGCTAGCAAAATTAGTTTGGTTCTCTCAAAGATAATATATTTTTCCAAAATTCATTTTTGAGGCAACTTTTTAAAGCACACAGAACAATACAAAGACCGCTGATTTTCAACAGCCGAAATTTACCAACACAAAGTAATAGCCCCACTGAATAATATCCATTATAAATTTTGGTTCATTGGCTTTTGTATTAGTATTAAAAATCACTTGAATTTAACCTAAAATTTTGGCGTAAGACTTACTTGTGCACATCGTTCATAACATCTCTGTTTCAGAGCTGTTAACTTAACAGCGTTGGGCAATGTTAAAATTCTGACTATGTAACATTTTTGTCTGATGTATTTCCAATGTATTGCCATCAAAAGGTCATTAATTTGAGCAACTTTAAAAATGGACTTTTTTCCATAATAATCGTCATCGGGACCATAGTGCAGTGTTCGTACTTCTATAATTAAGCACTACTTGTTTTTGAGAGAAAGAGGAGCTAGAGAATTTCGAAAACAAAGCACACATAAAACTGTAGCAATGCTCCAAGCAATGTTCTTATTGCGCTCATAATTTTCTCAACAGGTTTCCACTGAGATATAGCTGTTCGAACCTTGTTTGCCCTCTGGCCTTTAGACCAGAATACTTTTCCAGCAAGCAGCAACAACCTTATTGCCTACTTATGAGTGTTTGCATTCAAAAAAAATAATTTGTTGCATGCATTGCAAAAGGTAAATGTTTGAGAGAGTATGTGTTTAAGTGTATGGCTAAACACTATGGAGCTTATGCTTATTTTTTAAAATTATTTAATAACTTGAATCCAGGGACTAAAACCCTAACCGAAACCGTAGCTTTTATCCGGTAAAAAGCGATTAAAATTTAAACCGTAACTGAAACCGTAACCGAAAAAAATTTTTTTCATTTGACAGAAACCTTAAAACCGAAACTGTAAACCGAAATAACCGTTTAGTAACCGCTTCATTTATAAGGGTTAATTTCGGTTTTTCATACATAAATTTTTGATTTTAATTTTCTCATGTTTAATTTTTAATTTTTATTTTTATATTCATGATCGAATTTTCACAGATCTTGAATAAGCGCAAATAAAATAAATTTGTTAAATGAAATAAAATTGTTAAAATGTAACTAAACTACAAAGGATCAATCGGTTAAAGTACAATAAATTCTTTTGAAGAAGAAAACAAGTTGGTTAAAATTTAACAGTTTCTGATTATGTAAAATAAAATTAGTTATACTTTTTTAAATGCAACACATTAAAATATACATATTATTAAACTTAAAAAATGCTAATTTAGCCAATAGTACAAAGGTAACATAGCAGTTAGTACAGCTAGTCTAGGACATGCGCTCAATCATAAATTGTTTTAGCCAAAAGCCTGCAAAAAGCGTAAACAAGTCGTCGTACTGAAATTATTATATTTGCCCAAAATGCGTTTCGGGTTTTTCTTGTTGTTTCACTTGTGTGTGAGTGTGTGTGTGTGTGTATCTGGAGAGAGGGGGGAATATGTGTGTGTGCATGGAAAGGGGTTTTAAAAGTGCACTGGAAAACATTTTACGTTAGTCGCCTACTTAACGCCGCTGGCAGCGTTGCAAATATTAAATGCCACAAGGTGTGGAGACTGTGTTCGGGCTCAGCACGAAGCATAAATATGCTCACACAGTGAGTGTGTGTGTGCGTGTGTGCAGGTGAGTGTGCCAAAGTCTTAACAGATGTTATGCAGGTGTGTGTGTGTGTGTTTATGAATGGAGGCTCCTTTGCCTCGTTGCGCACCCCCAAAAAGTAGGCCACACTTTTGCCGGCGCACTATAGGTCAAATGGACACTTTTTCTGATAAATACTAATTTTTTGAAAGTATTAAAATTAACTAACTTTTGTTATATCCCCATTGTGAATACAACAAACCGGAATGTTGCATAACAGAAATGTTAACATTGCTTTCTGATGTTAACTTAACAGCTGTTAAACCTGCAGCTGTGCAAATATTTTGGTGAAGTTCAAATGGCTCATGTTTTTTTATATTCAAATTTTTTAATTCAAATTATCATGAAAAGGGATCATTTGTTATTTATGTTGGTAGATCTGTGCTGTTGGTATTTTTCGTGTTGTCTGTAGTAAGTGTCCATAAAAAGACGTTCCAAAATTAATTATTTGGGAAGAGTTTTAAATAAAAAGTCAGCACTTGTCAGCCAAGTGACTACATAGATGTTGTAGACTAATTTCTCGTTAACTCATAACAGTAAAGGTTATTTCCCCCTTTTATTCACTTCTCCCAAAATTTAACTTTTCAGCACATAACCTAGATCTAAGCAATGCCGGTCTACTTAAAGTATAACGGAAATATAGGGGAAAAGCTGATGGAGTGGATGCTGTTGTACGTTATTTTAAATTGTATATCGATTTTATTAATATTACGACACACAGACAACAAAAAACATAGCTTTTTTGGCTACGAAAATTTTTAAGTCCGAAAATAAGATCAAAAATATGCTATATATACATATACGAGCCCAATCCACTATTAATTCGTACGCCCTTTTTTTTACTTTAACAGCTATGTAAGTCAAGTCTTCACAGTAAAAAAAATATATTTGGAAAGACCTTTTAAATTCCGTTTGAATGATGCAAAACTTTCCTTAACCCATTAAGTACCCTTTGAAAATTTTGAATTTTAAAAATAAGTCAATTCTTCAACTCTTTTCCTCAATTTTTTACAAAAAATATTCTGATGTAAAAAAATTCTTGAAACAATTCTAAGAGTGACTGCCAAAAAAAAAATTTCAAAAATCTCTACGCAAGTATTTTTCAAGATTTAAAAAAAAAAAAAACTAGCAAAGATCCCCTAAAAATGTTTTCACCTAAATTCATTATAAAACGCCCTCTTTCTGTGTGTATTTTTTTTTTTTTTTGCCGCTGACACCCGCTACTAGACTGTTACCTGAATACCTTCGAGTTATTAATTTATATCAGAAAAGGGTCCATTTCACCTATAGTGCGTGGTCGAGGCTACATCAGATTGTGGGTGTGTGTATGTATGTATGTGAATTTACAATCCCTTTGCCTACCTTTGCTCCTTTTGTCCTAGTGCCGCCCCTGACAATGTGAAGCAGCTTTTCAAGTTTACGCAAAACTAACATATGCTGGCAACGTTTGAAAGATGGCCGCGATAATGAGGCGAAGGATATGCAAGGAGAGCAGACGATACGCCAATTGCCTGTATAGCCAGCAACGGGGGAAGGGGAGAGTGTGGGCATTCTGCAATGCTTGAGGGCCAACTGTAGCTCAACGTCAACGACAACGAAAACATTGTAATCATTATCAACATAAACAAATCAAAATGCCTGAAATCACAAGCAGAAAACATGGAAGCAAAGCCCCAAAATAGAGATCGAGAGAGAGAGAGAGAGAGAGAGGGCAAGGGAGAGAGTGAGAAAGAGAGAGATAGAGAGAGAGAAACTCAGCAGACTTGCCGATAAGCGCTTGGTAAAGAAAACACGGCAAGCCTTTTAAATACCCTGTTAACACAATCAAATGATGGGTATATTAAAATCCATAAATAAGAATTGCAATAATGCTGATGACGTCTATAATTGATTTCGACAGCTATGAATCAGAACAATCGAATGTTTCCATATAAATTCACACAGAGCAGGAAAATCACTTCATTCAGAAATAGGACTTCAATTTAATTCTGTCATTTTTATACCCTGAGGGAGCATATTAAGTTTGTGCAAAGTATGCAACAGGGAGAAGGAAACATCTCCGACCCCATAAAGTATATATATTCTTGATCAGCATAAGCAGCCGAGTCGATATAGCCATGTCCGTCTGTTTTTTTACTTCTAATAAATTTTTCAAATATAAAGATAACGTTATATTGAATTGCATGGACATCAAATCTTCGGCGTGCCGAGGCCTTGGCTCAGGGTATATTACTGTCGAGTGCAGGGTATTTATTTTCATGGTTTACAAAAGAAAAGTATTCTTATTCATAGGAAGATCTCTAAATATGTAGGTATCCTAAAAAAAAGTTGGTATGCGTAACAGTAATTTAAAAAAACTTTTAAAGCTACAGTTTTAAACTAGCTATAACATATTATAAGTTAAACATAAAATAAAAAAGGTTGAATACCACAAAAATGAAATTTAAATTTAAAAATTGATATACACAAATAAAATACATCACATACTACTAGGGTATTTTTAGTCCATCAGTCGGCCCAAGTTTGCATTACAGCTTTATCTGTATATGTAGCTGTTGCCGTTGGTATTGTGGCTGTTGCTCTGGCAACATCGGGTCAAGTCAGGTCCAATCAAGATAATCTCATGTGGAAAGCCAAAAGCAAATAACAAGGAGACTGAGACTCCGACTGGCTCGATGCCCGGGTAACTGTTAAAAGGCCACAT
This sequence comes from Drosophila limbata, assembly GCA_963924055.1. Lineage (NCBI taxonomy): Eukaryota > Metazoa > Arthropoda > Insecta > Diptera > Drosophilidae > Drosophila > Drosophila limbata. The sequence goes on along the minus strand of OZ001351.1, from coordinate 6,584,483 downwards.
TTCCTAGGAAATGACAGGACAAGGCCGAGCAGCAAAGAAAACGAAACAGCGGCAAAGATAAGGCAAGCGAAAAGGGCGAGAAAAGGAAGGACAATGGCAAAGAAAGGGAACAAAGAGATGCAGAGGGGAATGAGGAGGACAACCACCTGTTGTGACTGTTGTTTGTTGTTTTATGTTGTTGTTGTTGTTGGTTTCTGACCTCATTTGCCACATTATCAGTTATGCGCTTTGATATCTGATAAGCCCACATCAAAAGGTGACTAGCCGAAAAGGTAGAAATAAAGCCGAAGAACAAAGCACACAAACAGAAAACTGAGTCAAAGACGAGACAACAAGTCAAGTGATTTTCACACTTTTTAGAGCGAAAGAAACAAAGAAAGAGGGGGCAAACTGATGGAGAGAGAGATAGAGAGAATGAGATGTTATTCTTTAAATAATTGAGAATTGGCTTTAATTTTAAATCAGGATGAGCATGTAGTGCCTCAATGTGCTCACCGAGCTCTTTTCGCTAGTTTTGGTATTCTGGCACCAGCATGTCGACTTCATCCTCGTCGACGAGAAAAGACTGAGGTAGAACGGAATTGAGCTCTGTTCTGTAAATAACTAGCTGCATACTGGGAAATTCTTGTAGCGCTTTTATAAAAGATAACTATAATAATAAGAGCTTATCATAAAGAAATTGATAAAAAGGGAATTTTGAGTCCGACTCTTTTTCATTTGAAATCTAAAAATAATTGTTTCCTCTTCAAGAATTTAAGTTCTAGGGAATCTCTCAAAATAAGGTTCAAAGCGAAAAGAGTCCTGAGAAAAACAGAGAAAACTCAAAAGGAAAATAACTGAAATAGGAAGAACAAAGGAGACACCATGAAGGTGACAAATTAGAGAAATAACTGAAGAAAAGCACACTGGAAGACACCATCTGCAGAGACAAGTGGCAAGAGTCTAAGAAGAATAAGAAGGATAAAAAAGAGTTGAACAACAAGAGTCAAGCAGGAAAGAACAAAAGGGTCAAGAAAAAGAGAAAGTCAAACAAGATGAGTCCAAAAAAAAGTAGAAATTGACAAATAGAACAAGACAAATAAGATAAAGTAAAAGAGAAAAAAATACAAACAGCAAAAATGTCAGAGATTATATCAGATGGAGAGCAGCTTCCAGATGTTCTCAGTATCAGCAGAGATTAACCATTCAACAGAGTCCCTAGGCCGTTGACTTATTTGAGCACAATTAAACAACTTGCATCAATTATACGCAATTTGAACATTACTTCCCTTACTGCAGCACTCTACAATGTAAGTTTGGTGTTTTTCTTTTTTATTTTTTGTTTATCTTACAATCTCACTTTTTCTCTGGCTGAGCTGAAACGTTTGAAAAAAAGTGCGTTAAATCTATTTTCGTTTGTGTTTTTTTTTTTATATATACCAGCTGTGTGGCCACTCCAATAACAACAACAGGCTAACAACACCCACACACTCAAATACACACACACAGCACTCTAGCAACGTGGCCAACAACAACAACGATTTCTGTCATTGCCCAGTGGCATTGCCGTGAGTCGCGTTCCCCTTGCGCCTCACATCCTGCGCATTTTCCGCTCTAGGCCGACGCGTCGTCTGGCTTGGCCCGTCCTTTTGGCCATGTTGCTGTTGTTTCTAATCCCATTTTGGCTTAGGCATTTTTTACGCTGCTTTTTACACACACACAACACACGCACTCTCTCTCTCTCTCTCTCTATCTCCCTTTCTCATATCTGTTTCCACCACAAATATGACAAGAACAACAACAACTTTGGGGCAAAGGCAAACAATTTTGTTTGGTTTTTTTTGAAACACGACGTTGCAACGCGATTTACAAGCAACAAGAAAAGCAACTCAGCCGTCGCTTGTTTCTTTCTGAGTTTGCGTGTGTGTGTGTGTGTGTGTAGGTGCGTGTATAGGTAGCTTTGCATATTTGCTTTTGGGCAAAAGCTGATGCTGCCTCTGCTTAGCTCAGCTCTGCTTGCTTCTGTTTTAGGAACAAGTGCTCTGTTCTCTTCTCTTCTCTTCTTTGCCCTTCTCCCCACTATTTTTCTCTGCTCTTTTGGGCTTGTTTTGGCCTGAGCTTGACCATGCCCACAACAACGGCTGCAATTGCCAAGAATTGTTATCTGAGATACTATTATAAAGCATGTTTAAAACAGAGCTACAATAATATTTTTAAAACTAGGCAAAAAATTAATTAGAGGGAAAAGAATCGATTTTAAGCTGAAAGTTTAGTTAGCTTAAAATTAAACAAAGAAAGTCCCGATTTTGTTAATAATTTAAGTATAGAAATTCCAGTTAGAGAAGTTCATTTTAATGAGAATCTTGATAAAGAGAAGAAGTTCGATTGATATCAGCTTAAATAAGAGAAGTTCACGCTAAACAAGTTCTTATTAAAGGCTGTTGACTTAAATAAAAAAAAGAAGTTAGAAATAAAATTATTTTAGCTTGAGAAATTTGAATTAGAGAAGTTAAAATTAAATTAATTCCCTTTAGATAAATATCAGTTAAATTAGGAAAAAATTGTAATGCAGTACGTTGCAATTATAAAATATTTTTAAAAAATGTTTTGGTTAAAGAGGTCATAAAGAAGTTAATATTCGAAGAGTTGTATATTTCAGCTAGAGAACTTCCAGTTAATACAGTTCCATTTCTAGAAGTTCAATTTAAGTTAAGAGAAGCTTCAGATGGAAAAGTTTAAGAACTTTGAGATCAGTTTCAGCTCCAGCTGAGATAGTTGGAGAAAATCGAATATACTTTGGCAAACTATTATTTGGTATGCGAATTGAAATTGCATTTCGAAAGAGCATTTTAGGTTCGTTGTGGCACCGTCAGTTGGTTCTTGGCTGCGTGTATTTCGGTCTCTGTATTTTATGGGGCGCTTTCAATTTTCATCTTTTGTTTTTCTAAAGGTCGTCATGTTGCACGTTGCACGCTGCATGTTGCATGGGGAATGTGGCCCCCAGTGAAAGCAGCCAGCTACGCCTATCTTTGGGCAGAGTGGTCTAACTCGAGTTTAGTTTGCAATTGTGTTGTGCTGTGTTGTGTGAACAGTGGGCGTGTCCCCTTGTTGCATGTTGTGAGGGGGGGCGAAAAACAGCAGTTCTTTCGCACCGCCCACTTTGTCACCTTTTCGGGGCTAATTGGCGCTCAAAACGAAGACGAAACGTGGGAAAGTGGACGGGACTGTGACTTGTGACAAAGCACTTGAAATTTAAACAAGCACACACACACACTCGCACACATACACTCACACACACACTCATACAGTTATATTCATGTCTCGGCAATCAATTTGATACCAGACATGGAAGGAAACTCATAAAAAGCAAGTCGGAAAAGTTGAAAGCAGCGAGAAAACTTTTGCGCAAATCTTTGTCAAATTTAATGAGCCTCAAAATCGTAGCACGTAGAAAGGCACCAGACTATCAATGTCCTTGCCGCGCCCGCCTCCCTCCACCGCCCCGACGTGGCCATCAACATTATTTTTGTCTCTTTGAAAAAGCTTAAAAATTGGCAACAGTCTGTGAAATCTTTGAAATGGAAATGAAAATTGAAAATGTGACAAGGTGAAAGTTATTGCTGTTGTTGTTGATGATGTTGTTGTTGCTGTTACACTTATTTTTGCCTTGTCTACAACGAAATTTCAGCACATGCCACTCCCCGAAAAAGGGCGTCCATGGCGCATCATATAAAATGCATGGATTGTTAAAAATAAATGCGATGCGAAATATTTTTTAAATGTTACATTTGCATACCCTGTAACCACAAATGCATGGGTAGGCTAGACTTATGTTAATCATGTGAGTAATGGAAATCTGTGAAGAATTTTTATTTAAAGTAGAAGCGATTTCTCATATCTTGTACTCTTATATGTACGTATATCCTTTCAACAGAAATGAGTAAGAGTCGATTTAACGCTGTGCTTGGAGATCGAGGATCAAAGAGTTATTTTGGTTGTATAATGTTTAGTTTTACAGAAAGAGCTGTGGAATTTGGTATGCATACAAGGTGTTTAATTACATAACTCTTCTAGAAATTTCATAATAATTACTTAATAAACACAGCCAATATGCAAGAGATCAAAGTGAAATCCTTGATATCCTATAACTACAGGGTATTTGACACTCGAGAGTTCACTACTAAAGCATGTCCTCTTGTTATTTTCAACTTTTTGCGCTTACACTTGATGCTGATGTTGTTGTTGTTGTTATTCCGGTTTTTAATTTGCTGTCTGCATAACGAGGGCCTGAGTTGGGGGCATCGGGCAAATGGGCAAATGGACAGCCAGTGGCCTGGATGCCTATCAGTGAAAGCAATAAATTTTTTAATTTTATATGTATGTACATGCATATATGTATTGCCCATACAAGTGTGTGTGTGCGTGTTTGTGTATGCCAATTTTTTCATTAATTTTTTAGTGTCCACTGAACGCAGCGGGACGAGGCTTCGCCAGATAGCATAGAGAGGAGCCAAGCGGGACACATGGGGATTATGCGCCCATCAATAAAATGAAACCATACACTCTAGAGAGAGAGAGAGAGAGAGAGAGAGAAAGAAGGAGAGAGAAGCAGAGAGAGCGTGAGAGAGGGACAGCCAAAGACCAGACCATTTAATTGATTGCAGCACTGAATAAAGCCGATAACACACAATAAAAAGTTACTTATCAAAAAATAATAATAAAAGTAATAATAATAGTAAAATAAATCCATGTTAAGTTCAAGAAAAATGTTGGAATTTCGTATTGTAATTTATTTAAATTTTCCCAGAGTCTATCAAGATTAAATACCTTTTAATGGGTAGAAAATAGCTGCGACTCCTTGACCTTTATGCATGTAGTAATAACGAACACCTGCATACTGTTTTCAGAGTTTCTGAAAATATTTATTTAAATTTAAGTATGAATATCGTAGTATGAATGAATTGAGTATGAATTTATCGCTAAATGGTAATTTAGAGCATTAAATCAAGTCGATAAAGTGCCCCAACAAATTGTATTTTGATTGATTCCTGGAATCCCCTCCTCTCGACCACTAACTACAATATAAGCACTCATAGATTTATTGCACTTATCTTTCATAATGCTCAAATAAGCTTGATTTTATTTCAATGTAATTTTCAGGTTTAGTTTCGGAGCTCTGACTCGAGAGGTTAATAAGCCTCCATCTCAGCTCCGACTTGTTTATTTGTTTCATTTTGAGTATACTAGTATATGTATTTTTGTACGTATATTTTCCACCCTCCTTGACCAAAATTTGTACTTTTCTTTTTTCTGTGCTCTGCTATTTTTTTTTTTGCTCTCTTTTTATGTTGAAAAAATAAAATTGCGTTTTACGCAAATCATTTTTAATGAATTTTAATATTGCTGTTGCCGTTACTCCGAGGTTGTTATTGTTGTTGTTGCGTTATGCATGTTCAAGTAACGGTGGCAACAATAACAACATTTTACAGCACTGGTTAGGTCATTAAATTTTAAATGAATTCAACGCTCCGTTCACCCGAGCACCATAGGTAAAAATACTGGTAAAAATTGTAGGCCAAACGGCGGTAAAGGCAATCACCGAATAACTCATACACGACTTCTATATATTGTCCACCTCTATACACAATAAACATATATACACCTACAAATCTCTATATATATATATATATATATATACATAACACAAACACATACACGTGTGAGTGTGGCATAAATGCGGTTTCAGTTTCCGTCCACGCGGCGACCAAAATAACAACAATAAACAAATAACAATTCTTTCCTTTATTTTTCGACTGTTTTGCTCTTTCTTAATGAAAAAACAGGAGCTGTACTTTTTATTTATCAAGTAATTTGTAACGGAAATTGATCAATAAATATTTAGAATATATGTAGAAACGTCAGAGTAGGACATTTTCTAAAGAAAAGAAAAGAAACGAAAAGAAAAGAAAAGAAAAGAAAAGAAAAGAAAAGAAAAGAAAAGAAAGAAATTGACTGTCCGGCAACTCTGTTTGAATCCTACTCAATTTATACTTTTCTCTTTGACTACAGTAAAATTATTCATAAAATAAACTACAATATGACATATAAGTACAATTGCTTTTGTTAAAACTGCTTTTAATTTATTTAAACATGTTCTTCTGTTAAGTATCAACAATTAAAAATTTAATAAAATTCACCAAAGAATGATATAAAATATTTAAATAAAGATTAATAGAAAAACTTCATTGAACTATTTTAAGAGTTTCGAACTTTTTCTTGTAGTTTATATATTATTTCATATCAAACAGTGGTAAGGGTATTTGCTGTTGCGGTGTTTATTTATTGCCTTTGCTCACATTTGTCTTATTTTTTCTGCTGACTTGCAGCTGTTAAGCAAATAGCTTACTTTTGCCTCATTGTTATTGGGATTGTTGTAATTGTTCTTGCTGTAGCTTATTGTTAGCCGGTCACCAACGAAATTGGCAGTTTATTTTTTTATTTTTTACTTTAACGAGTGGGCGAAAATACATACATACATAATTATATTTTATGATGTCTCACAGCACTGTAAATGATTGTTGAAATTGAAATTTAAATTGAAATACGAAAGACTCGCATTCCTTGCATTTAGCGCATTCCCGTTTCACATTCACATTCCCATTCACATTAGACCACCTAAGAAGCTTGGCATTGAGAGTTGACAGTTCTGGCCACCTGGTGAGCCCGTTAAGCAGCTTAAAATTCCGTCTCTTCGCACTATCTGACAACTGCAGGCAACCGAAAGCGATAGAAGGAGATAAAAGGAGGCTGAGGGAGAGGAAAAAGTGAATCGTTAACTGTGACAATGTCTTAATAACTGAATAACTGTCTACTATTTCTGTCGAGGTGTCTTTTCCTCCTATTCCCTTCTTCTCTCTCTCTCTCTTTCCATCTCTCTCTTGGCTAATACACGAGGCAATTGTCTGCGCCAACCACTTGTCGGACACATAACGTGGCCGCATTAATCATTATAAATCAGGCTATTCATTCATTCATTCATGCAGTCATTCATTCCAGCTATGACATTCCATAACATTCTATCCTCATTCAAGTGATTGGATGTGAATAGCGTGTACCAATTTCAGTTAGTCAATGGCATAAATGCTTCCCTTCCGCCTCTGCCCCTCTCTTCCCATCAGATAACGTGTGGACGTTGTGGGCGTGGCTGTTAGCTGTTGCTGTGTTGCTGCTGAAGCAGAGCACACAGTGCGTATACTCGTTCTCGCATAAACGGAGAAATGCCAGTGAAATGCAGTAGCGAAATTCCTTCAATGAACTTCCGGCGCAGAATGCATAAGTAAACAAGCAGTGAGGCAATGGAAAGTCTTCGACTATATGATATCCTAGGAAATTTCCAACATAATGATACATATATTACTTAACAGTGGGTAACTTATCAAAACATTCCAAATATATTCTAGATTTTCATGTGAATTTCACAAAAAGTTTCCTATATACTAAACTCTTCTGAATTATCATTTAACCTGTCTTAATTGACCATTCAACCTCCAGAAAAATCACCATTTTAAAAATTATATCAAATTTCAAATCAGACTGAATTTTAGATATTCAAGCTCCACAAAAAATTTTAAGTGGATTTTCTGTTCAACTTTCCAGAAAAGTGGTTACTCATTCAAAAATATGATATCTGTTGTCCATAATCAACGCTCCAAATTTAACCTAGAGTCAATATCCGAGAATAAATATTCTGTTTTTTTTATATTACAATTAAGCCTACATTCCAAAAAAATAAATCAAATTAAATGTTCAGAAATATTGTACACAAATTGAAAGCACATTTGAGGCATGTTTTCCAAGTGATCCCGAGTATTTTATTATTCTCTAAGATAAAAACAAAAGAAAAGGGCATTTCACTTGAATTATATTGAAATAAGTATGCATAATGCTAAGGAATTCGAGACGAATCTGAATAATATAACACATCGCAAAGAGGAATAAAACTTTACATTTGCCTTTTAAATATTTACACACACATTCATTTTGATCCATTTTTAGTCACAGGGTATGCAAGATCAACAGCAGCAGCAACAAAACAAAAGATAACAAAAGGAAAGTCCAAAGAACTACAAGAATGTAAAGAAAGCACAACAGAAATCAGACAGGGAGTAAATGTGTGTCTGTGCTAGTGTGTAAATGAGTTCGCTCGTTTGTGTGTGTGTTGTACAAAATTAACAGTGCTTCGAGTATTAATGAATTGTAATAATAGTAATTATATAATTAGTTAAATAGAAAATAATCGATATTTGTAAACTTAATGTTAATGTTAATGTTAATGTTAATGTTAATGTTAATGTTAATGTTAATGTTAATGTTAATGTTAATGTTAATGTTAATGTTAATGTTAATGTTAATGTTAATGTTAATGTTAATGTTAATGTTAATGTTAATGTTAATGTTAATGTTAATGTTAATGTTAATGTTAATGTTAATGTTAATGTTAATGTTTATGTTTATGTTTATGTTAATGTTAATGTTAATGTTAATGTTAATTTTAATGTTAATGTTAATGTTAATGTTAATGTTAATGTTAATGTTAATGTTAATGTTAATGTTAATGTTAATGTTAATCTAAGATTATCGACAAAAAATAAGATCATCGCCGATTGGCAGAAATGACGCGCAAGAATAGAGACGCTGGACACAGATGGTGAAATAAAGAAAACTTATTTAAAACGTGTTTCTAATGATTTTTACAGAATAGGCCCAAAGTAGTAGCTTATCAAATAGTGGTATCTTGCAATACTTTTACTCTCTTGCAGTTTTATCGCTTTGTGACATAGCTTCGATAGCAAACAAACGCATTACCGATTAAAATTGTGATCAATAGATGTCTGAATTGATTACCATTAATAAATTACTCAATTCAATATTTACCTGCACATTTTTTTTTTTACTTTTGCATACCCTATAACAGGCCTGTACTTGCTTATAAGAAATTCCCCGACTAAACTCCTGGGCAGTCAGAAGCGTAAGTTTCTCAAGGAATCCAAACCGTTAGGTTTGGCAATTGTCGCCACAAAGTCGCCACAAAGTCGCCTTCTTCATCGTCGAGGAGAAAACATGAACAAGATCGTGGTCATTTGGCATAGCTGGCAAATGATCGTAGCAAAATCAAACAACGTTAACACACTTGCAGAATTCGAATGTCAAATTGCATCTATGAAGGATTGGATGCACTGATCAGTCAGTGTCTGATCAAATATTGAATGGATTGAAGAATATTTGATGCATGCAACCATTTGGCAAACATCATTCGTCATTCAATAAAATCCAGCAGAGGCAAAGGGATAGAGAGAGAGAGAGAGACAGAGAGAGAAAGAGAGAGAGAGAGAGAGAGAGAGAGAAAGCTGTGTTGTCGCGTTTGTCATCCATTAGGCAATTCATTTCATTTTCATTTTCAGCTGCTCGGCTGTTCAAATGGCAAGTTCTTGAAATAAACTAGAGCAGCATCCTCTGGAGGGAGGAGAGTGGAGAGGGGTATCAGCTTGATGTCTTAAATGTCTATGTGTGTGTGTGTGTGTGTGGCAGCCATTTTGAAAGTGGACAACGCTAACAACCGGAAATAGTGCAAGTATTTAAATGCAGCCAACGCGGTAAGTGCTGCGAGATAGCAGAAATTGAAATGGAATGGAGTAAACGGGAATTCCCCCTCGATAATAATTCGAATAACTAAAATTGATGAACATTTTTTTTCAATTGCAGTTTGTTTGTAGGTGTGTATGACTGTTGTGAGTGTGTGGCATGCATTTCATTTAGATGCTGCTTTCTCCTTTTTTCCCCCCCTGCTGCTGCCTCTTCTTCTTTCTCTGCATCAGCTTCTTATGTTGTTTTTATCGTCGTTATCGTTTGCATTTACATGCACTTACCGTTATCATTGAAAATGTACATTTGCTTTGGCGCCCACCACGTTCTATCCGCAAGCTATCTATCTCCCTCTTTCTTTCCCTTCCATATCTCTCCCTATCTCTTAATCTGCCCCCTCTTGTGCTTTATTTCGACTTGAAGTCAACATATTTTTGGCGCATCTCGTTGCCTTAACGTGCTCATAATATGAATTATTGATTTGATAGCTCGTTGGCTCCTGTTCCTATTTTTGAGTACATCCTCCAACTCCACCTCTCTCCCACCACTTTCCCATTTTATAATCCTTTTCTGCTACGAAGCCCCCATTTCCTCGATACTTATACTCCCCTTCGTCGTCGTCGTTGTCGCCTCTCATCCGGCGATTATACATTTTTAATTTGATTTCTGTAGCATTTTCTTGCACAGATTTTCTTCTCGTTTGCGCTCCCCTCTCCTGCTTCAGGCTATTTGTCTGTCTCCCTGTCTCTCTCTCTCTCTCCCTGTCTCTCTCTCTCTCTGTCTGGCTGCCTGTGTGTTTCCTTTTTTTGGGGACAGGCAGACAGGATGAAACGTCCCATATATGACAAATTAACATTCTTAAAATGCATACTCCGGCAATTAATCATCAACGTGAAGTTGCGGGCGGGCAGGAGGGCGGACAGAGGGACAGAAGGTCGGACGGATTGACGCTGATTGAAAGCATCTTCCAATATTTTAGCTTTGTCGTTGACGCTGACGTTGCCCTCACTTGGTCAGGTCCTCCAGGGACCTGCCTCTGTCGTTGGCATATATATATATATTTTTTTTTAGATAAATGTAGCTACTGATTGACCTTTTGGTAAGTTGCTTTTTCCCTCCCCTAACTCCCTTTACAGCGATCCTTAGCTTTTTCTCAACGCTTTTGGCCTAGTCTCCTGTCTCCTTTGATTTAGTTCCGGCGTTTACTTTGACGGAGGGGAAAAAATAAGTATTTACCTTTTGGCATCATATTTTATGAGATGCACATGGTCAGAGGTTAAAAATTTGTTGCTCCTTCGGCTCGATTTTGCTTTGGTTTATTGCCCTATTTCGTTGAGATTGATGGGCCGGGTATTCAGAATGCCTCCACATAAAAATGTGGTACTTGGTTGCTACAGGTTGTTGTTCTAAACTGCTATCGCAGATGACTAAAGGAATAGTAATTATCAGAAAAATGCTTTTAAATGAAATACTGGCTCATAATAGGTTCTGACTGTAACAGGATGCGGGATCTACATCTCCATTCAATTTTGTTCATAGACTATAGGTCTTCGTTTTCTATTTCTCCTGGAACTTTTGTCAACATTGAGCTTAACTTTGAGTATGACTCTGTCTAAATTTAAACTATGCAGAGAGATCCTTTTTATCGTATTCTCCATTTTCCTGAATAAACTGTCTTTTTAATGATTGCCTTTATAATGGAAATGATGCCACACTTCACAGAGTTAAGAATAATTAACATTCTGACTTTAGAATCGGGCTCTGTATGCAGTCAATCCATTTTAAATGGGTCTAGCTCTTTTTAGAAAGGTCTCTTCAAAGAGCATAAAAAATAGATTGACAGCATGCAGCGCCAAATCCTTAAGTCAGATTGTCTTTTTGAAAGATCTGGTGCTAACTATATATATATTCCTTATCATTATCATTTCTTTTAAAGCCTAGATTTTTCTCTTTCGTTCTTTCTCGCTCTGGTTCCCTCTTTCTCTCTCCCTCTCACTCTGTGGATTGTCCCCTGATAAGATTCACGCACACTTGATTTCTTGAATTTTCCACATTCATTCAGTCAGGTGTCAGTTTCAGTGGAGTTGTAAGTCTCACTAAGCCAAGGGGCCGGGCAGGCTGTTGGCCGAGCTGGCTTGCAAGCTTCTTGGCCGAAGGACACTCAGACTCTGGCTCAGACTCACAGAATACAGCCATAAGCAGCTGGCCCCAATACGATTGCTAAGTTATTAATGACATGTCGTTTGTTGCTCTGCTCTGGCCCATCACACCCACAAAGCCCCCCCCCCCCCTCTTCTCTGACTAACCTCAGTTTTGTTGTACTGTGTTGACCTAGTTGAATCTAATCTAACACTAACACCTACACACACACACATACTCATAGAGTGTACTTGAAAGACGAACACAATTTGAGAGGTATGTAAAAATCGCTTGGCAGCAATATTTGATAGATGTGTATATGTATGGGTATTCGTGAGTGTGTGTGTGTGTCGCTGTGTGTGGCAGCCATATAAACTAGTAGATTTTCAAGTGCCACAGGCGCCAGGCAGTCCGAGAGTGTGGCAATAACAGCTACTAAGAGGACAGCAACAACAAGATGGCAACGTGAGAAACCGGATGTGAATGCATAGGATACGGGACATGGAACATGGGACAGTTGCTGGCTGCACACCTAAAGCTTCACATGGTCCAGTCGCCTCAGTGCGTGGCTAATATTAAATCTACACCCATGGCCATTAAAATATCACAAATGAAATGCTTAGAATTATAAGATTTCTTTTACTTACTTAACTCAACATTTTGCAAATTAATCACATAGGTACTATAAAAATGAATAAAGTAATAACTATTTCATTATCATCGTTATTTTTTGGCTAGCTAAAAATTTAACTTTGTTAAATTCATTTATTCTGTCAAAATATTTTATTTATTTATTGGTATCAAAAACAACAATATTTAATAAGAAACATTGTACCAAATGTTATTAAAATTAAAATTGAAATTATTCCTGATAACGCCGTTTTGTTCTCTTTTTGATAAGACATTTATAATCTGAATAGAGCTCAAAAGTTAACAATATACAAAAGTTTCGGGAAATTTCTTACCTAAGTGGAATTATAAATAAACAACACTTATATAATTTCTAAAAAATATATATGGGACTTTCCACAGAAATGTCAATCAAGGCCAAAAACGTAAAATTGATCAAAAACTTACATCTTGTGAAATTTTCTTCCAAAAATGAATTCTCGCTAAAAGAAACTCAATAGGATGAACAAATAGATTCTACATTGAAATAAATTCACTTTTTCTATATTTTTGCCCATTTTCTTGAAAATTGACTTCCAAAATGGACAGTTTGTATCGATTACACTAAGTCAGATAGTTAGATTGTAACATAAACCATTTTAATACACAAAAATATATTGAAAGTTTGATTTAAAACTATTTTTTTGAGCTGTTTTCGATATATAATTTAAGAAAACAGAGACAGATATAAAATAAATATATTGTGGAACAAAATGTCGCGAGCGACAGTCGCGTGCGACTGTCTTTCAAATTAAATTAAAAAAAATACTACTTCATATTTTTAAATCAAACGAAAAACATTTTAAAGATTAATCAATGCATTACATTTTAAAATTTATTGCATACAAATATTCGTACACGTTTTGCCGAAATCAGTGTTAGAACTGCTCGCCGAAAAAATTACTTCTGTTTGAGTCGCTTGCGAATGCCTTGGTTTTTTTTTTAATTATCTTTAGGACTAACAATTTCCCAATACCAACCTTAGCACCAATAATAGTGCTAATCAAGACCTATGAGTTTCTCCTTTTGTCACAACAAAATTATTTTTTGGCATATGTTTTAATTCACTTTGAATGCGTACGAATGTCGCATTCGACATAGGAGAATTAAATATATTTATTATATATAATTTATTTTGTTCCATATTTATGTTCATAGCTGTACATATTTGTGAGTGTGCCTTTTAGCTGCTATTTCAATATAGATTTTACTTCAGTTCCACACGCCTTAAACCAGCGGGGGCTGCGGCACAGGTCCAGTGGTTCAGTAGCCTCTCTCTATCTCTCTCGCTCTTGCTCCCTCTCTCTGCTCGCCCAGAGTCAAGAATCAGTGACGGAAATCAATGTCGCACTTAAGCGGATTCACAAAATTGGCTATATGTTTCAGCTCTACATATACAAATGCATATGTATGTACATCTGTGTGGGGTGTATATGTGTGCTTTTTCTTTTTTTTATATATAAATACATATATTCATTCTTGTGTCAAGCTGCAAAAGGCTGGACACCCACAGTTCAACGCCCACGCCCACAAGGTTGCTGCTTGCTGGTACCTATTAAGCCAAATAAACAAACAAACACACTCACACGCACACACACATGGGCACATGGCACATGGCTAAAAGCTGTGTGTGTGTGTGTGTGTGTGTGGAACGGCTTGTCGCCTAAGCTTAAAATAAAAGTAACAAACGCTAGACGGAAATCAAGTTGAAATTTCATTGAGTGCAAAGGAAATTCAAACGGAAAACCAAATGAGTGAATCCTCCTCTCCCACCATCCCACCCACTTACCCCTCTCCACAGTACACCAGAGAAGTATCTGCTCTGCCGCTCCGATTCTCTGCCATACAATTCTCTGCAACTGCAGCTGGCACTAAAAATAGTAAACAAATAGATTAGTTCTATAGCTGCTGCAGTTCGGGGAATAAAATTGTAGCATACATTTCAGCGCTTGCAGCTGAGAACTGAGAGTTGGGAACAGAGAACGGAGAATTAAGGGGTTTGACAAAAGGTCTCAGGTGTCTGCCAACAATGCAATATCAGATCTATGAGTGTTATCTGCAAGTAAATAAAATAAGATAGTTTATGAATGCAAGGAAAAATAGATGAGTTTATTTATGATAAAACAGAGGATGAAATCAATTCTTTTACATATCATTGAAGGTTTAGGTTTCGCGTTCAATGCAGTGTATTTTTACATCTTAATTGTTATACGGATTTTAAGTTGTTCATCCTTTGCAGATGCTTCTGAGAAAATAAGTAGGATCCTTGCGATCTTTTTAATTATAATTATTAACGGGTCACAACTTAAATTCTGGACAGATTTTGAGCTTCTGCAGCTTAGGCATGCTTTGTCGTGTGACGATAGTATTTGGTAATAAAATCAGCTATTGCATGATCTTTTTACCAAATAATTCCAAAAAATTATATGCACTATATTAGACTTTAAAATGCTTTTTAAACAGCAACAGCTGGAAAAACGTATTGTACGCTTTTACCAAGATCACAAAGAGCAGGGAAAAACTTACACCTGTGCCCATTTTATGGCGGAGGGCGTGGCAAAAAGCAGTAGTTTGAAAATAGGAAGGCAGTCTGGTTCTGAGAGAAAATCAACAATTATGACTACAAATAACGTTAAATAGCTAAACACTGCTTTTAACAGTAAAGATGGGATAAGCCAAGTTGAAACGGCCCGAAAATTCGGATGCTCACAGCAAAATATTTGAAAATCATTAAAATCATTTAATATCAAAGCCAGAAAGAAACAGCGGTCACCAGGTTGCACTGAGACTCAAATCCAACTAGTAAGCTCGCAATGCAGGTGATGTGCAAAAATTACAAAGAAAAATCATTCATTCTTGGTGAGCAAAAATATTAAATTTGTTCCCAAAGACAGAAATTTCACACCAATTGAAGATTTTTTTGGTGAGCTTAAAAGATTAGTGTATAAGAGTGGCTAGAAGGACAAAATTTAAGAAGTTGACACGTTGCATCCGAAAGTGTCTAAAAGAAAAAAGGGCGTACAACGTGCCTTCTCGAGCATCTGCACAAAACTACGTAGTGTGGCCGACAAAGGACCTTTTGATCAAGTCCATTAAGTAAAATAAACTAATATTGTTACCACTTTTACAAAATAAAATAAACTTAATAAGTATTAACCGAAAACAAATTTTTGGTGAACTTTTGAATTTAGTCCAGAATTTTAGTTGTGACCAGTTATAATGGGGGATACCTGCACTGCGACCCTTTGGATCTATTGTGCCCCCTCCTCCTTGTGTAGACTCCTCAGTCTACAATGCCCTGTCAATAGACCGGTGAGTATTCTGAGTCCATTCGACCCTTATCCGATTACTTGCTCTAGCCGCTTTGGGTTGTAGCTACCTACATAGGAGGTTGTTGGCTTGTGTGAGACCTGTGGTCTCCGTCGAATTCGACTGTTGAAGTCGTCTCTCCTCTTTACGTAGGTACTCCCGTATTGTGTGTCTTCCAATTCCACAAAACGGTTCAGGACCTATTAGGGGCCTGTATGCACCCATTCTGGCTAGTTTGTCAGCTGCTTCATTCCCTGCTATATCCTTATGGTCTGGGATCCATCTTAGGTACTTCCACACCTAGTGCACTACTTAAGACGTTATTTTCGCCTTGCTGAGTGCATTGAGAGCTGCTTGACTATCGGATAGAATGGCTATGTCTCTATTCCGAGATTAAGTTCAGCACACCTCCCTATTGCATACCTCAGCCTGCAAAATGCTGGTATTTGTTCCTAGAGATTCATAGCAAGATATCCGAGGGCCTACAACTCCAAGTCCGGTGCCTTGGTCTGTAAGAGATCCATCGGTGTACCATTTTATGGTGTGTCCAATCTTTCTTACTGCTCAGGTTCACTTTGAAATTCTGCTCGAACATATGTTCGGCAGTCATCTGGTCCCTTGGCTGTATTAGTAAGAGGAGATCACCTGATAGCAATTCTGCGTCGCTGTGGCTAAGGATTCTTGCCACCCCCTCTCGTGCTATCCTTAGCAGAGTCGCTCTTTGTTGCAGTTCAATGAACTTCTATAGCCGTTGTCGGACAGGTGCTCATAGCCCCCGACATACATACGCAGGCCATCCGTTTTAGACTTAACAGCTGCTTCTTGACGGTGATGAGTTGGGCTCTTTCACACCAGGCTATTGCTTCTTATGTGAGCATTGGCTTGAATACAATCTAATAATCTTCGGTGATGTGCCTCATGATTTCCCGGCTATGCTGCGACAGACATAAAGTGCTCGAGTGCACTTTGCTATCGCATTTTGTACATGGGGGCCGAAGTTACGTTTACTGTCTAACGTGACTGCTAGGTACTTGACCTCCTTACTTGATTCGGTTATGCTGTTTGATAGCCTTATTTGCCTCATTCTTTGCAACTTGTACCCTTTTAGTGAAGGAAACGACGACTGCCTTGGCGGAGTTGAGGTTTAGGCCCACCCCTCCACACCAATAACTCGTAATCCTTAGTCCTAATTGTACAATGTCGCAGAGTGTTTCCTCGAATTTGTCTCGTGCTATGATGACAATGTCATCAGCGTAGCCTTGACATTGAACTCTATAGCCGGCAAGTTTCTGGAGTAGTTCATCTACTAACAGACTCCAAAGTAGTGGAGACAACACACCCCCTTGAGGGCAACCTTTTGTGGCTGTGACATTAAAAGTGCTATCTTGAACTGTTTCCGTGGCTTATCTAGACCCCATCAGTGAAGCAATCCATCTGCCTGTGGTTGTGCCTAGGCCTCTCCTGGTCAGGGCAGCCTTGACAGCATCGTGAAATGTGTTGTCGAAGGCACCTTCTATGTCCAGGAAGGCGCATACGGCCACCTGCCTATTGTAAACTACTGTGCTTAAAGTGCGGTGCAGTTGATATAGTGCCGTGTCCGTGGATCGGCCTGCTCTGCGTTGGTTGCAGCGGGGATCGCACCAGAAGAGTACTTCTTATCTTATGGCCCACCATTTTTTCCATCGTTTTCAGCAAAAACTATGTTAAGCTGATGGGTCTGAAGCATATGAGGCTGGTGATGTCTTTCTTCCCAGCTTTGGGGAACCACCCTAGCTCTACGCCACGCACTTGGTATGTATCCGAGTGCGAGGCTGCTTATCATTATCTTTCATAGAATGGGGAGGAGTATATCCTGTCCCTGCTGTAGAAAGGATTGTGATATCATGTCAAGTCCTGGCGATTTATAGGGCTGGAAAGTACCAATTGCCCATTCTAATCGTTCTGATGGGACTGTCGACTTGGCAATTTTCCAGTCGGCAGACACTGGCCTAGACATGTTCCTTACTTGGACTGTATCTTCTTGTACCGGGGTACTCCCCGGGAAGTGTGTCTCAAACTAAAGCCATCCCTTCGTTTCAAGGCTAAATTTTCCTCCGGTGTGCATCTCGAAAGGTAAGGCGGAGGAGGTAAGGCCTTTCACTGGATAGATTTAGCTGTAGGGTCGTTTTGTAGTTATACCAGTTTGTTTTCCTGGGATTACGCTCTGGTACGCTGTTATTCATATTGACTTGCAGCTCGAATAGGATAGTTCTATGATCAGACATATATTCCTGCGAAGAGATTTGATGTCCAGGACATCCTCCCTGATTCTTGTTACAAATGACTCCAACATTACCAATTTCCAGATTATATCTAAATATAAAATCAAGAAGGTAATCACCTGTTGTGATGGTGTCTGTGCTACCTCAGACCTCGTGATATGCGCTGGCATCGCACCCGATGATAAGGGGAGCTTCTCCTTAGTGCAGCGTGCTACTAACCCAGCGACTTCTGCTGGCGGACAGGCTCCATCGCCCGCGAAGTATGCTGATGCCACTACAATGGTGCGTGCCCGACCATCTGCACTACTATAAATACACAGACCCTGCTTAGGAATTCTGAAAGGATAGTATAATTAATACACTTCCTGACCATTATTCATGATCTAGGTACTGGATCTCTTTGATCCCAGATTACCTTTGAGTCCGCTGTGTACAAGCCTTTGATGCCGTTATAAGACCATGGCTCCTGTACCAACGCTAGCCCAAGGTGTTGTTTTGTGAACATCCTAGGTAGGCCGCCCTCGCATGGTGTATGTTGACCTGGGCTAGCTAAGTGCTGATGACTTGCGCCATCGCAATTCAACAGCGGATCCATATCACATGACGAGAGAGGCCGGGAGTTCCCCTCGTCACGTGACGTTAAAGTGACGTCCGCTCCTTCCAGTCATCCTGCATCTCCTGGGACGACATGGCCAGCTGCTGTTCCAACTCCTCAACAGAGCTTCCTGCCGTCCTGATTTTGGAGCTCTGTGCTCTGCTCCGATAGGTGTTGTTGCACTTGGTCTTTGCGCAGCTTCCTACTCCGCGCACAACTCGACCTTTTGGCAGGTTTCCTATCTTCAGATGTCGTCGGTCTTGGCTCTTTGGCCTTGGCATCCTCCTGAGACATCCCCTGCTTAAAATACTGGATGTACCACTTGGTCCTTGAACCAAAGAGAATCCGTCTGTGGGGGTCATCTACCCCACCCGGTTCCCCTCGACCAGGCGGGAGGTCCTTTTTTCGGCGGCAGGCGTTGTTGTCCCTGCCGTCTGTCAGCGGCTAGCGCAGGACGCATCTGTCGGGACGGTCCTACCGTGTTGCCGCGATGCCTGAAGACTTGGCCGTCTGTGCTGTGCCGGTGGCAATCTCCTATTTGAAGCCGGAGCTTGGCTGCGTGGAGGATGGTCTACCACGTTGAAGGGCCGCTCCCTATCAAGGTGACGGTCCTCAAAGTGTCTGGCAACACTTTCCGTAAGGAGATCCTGCAAGAGCTTAAATTTTTTATTCCTTTTATCCATAAAAGTTCCGACGAGTGGCACGACAAGGCTGATTAGAACAGGCGGTCGCCACTTGCCTGAGCCCACGGTTAGCGACTGAGCTAGTTTTTGACCCGGGCCCCCAGCCAGGCTGACTCTTAGCATGGTACGAGTTACACTCTTAGTCCGGCCCGGTGTTTGATAAGGGGAGGGGAAGAGGCAGGAAATTGTGAGGGAGTTGAGGGGTGTGTGTGGCTATGCTTGAAAGGCGGCAACATAAACGCCTTGTCGGTACGACGATCGGTATCGTACCCGCTGTTTGTCCGGGACTGCTTAATACGAGGTGGTCTCGCTATTCTTTACAATCAATTGGTAAAATATATTTATAAGTGAATGCGAGTTAAGAATGCGAAAAAAAATCCCTATGTATAAACAAAATTTAAATAAATAAATAGGGATTATTTTTTATCCATTATTCAATTAAATAATTTTTTTAATTTTATTTTCATTGATTTGAGAGCAATATAGTTAAGTAATAAAGTATAATGCTAAATTATTAATCTATTTTAAAGATAGCAAATTTATAGAATTTGAGTACATATCATTGGCCGTGTTCACCAGAACAAATCGACAACAGAAAATCGATGAAATTTGCATGATTATTCTGGTGAAATGCAGTGATTAGCAATCATGATTTCAAATTTTGTGATGTATGATGACTGAAAATTCATCACCAAAATAGTACGCTGAAATTCTGTGATTGTGATGCTTTGTTATCGAACAAACAAAATACATGATTACTGATTGATTAGTTCTGGTGAACCCGGCCATTATCTGGCTGACTGAGAATATTATTATTTTTTTGCTCCTTTAAAATTAAGTTAAATTTAAAATAAAGAATTATTGAAAAATATAAAAGAGTACAAAAATTAAATAAATCTTTTTTAGAAATAAGTTTTAGCTAACTTGAGGTCTAGTAATGTCTATAAGACACCAACAAACAACAACACACAAAACACTTGCAGATTGCAAGGAGCATGGCACGGTATACAGCTGTTTCAAGAGATGCCAATCTCTATCATCAGTACCGTTGTGCTGACTTGACCAGCGATCTCAGCCTAATGTCACTTTTGAGAAGCCAGAACCAGTTGTGAATTTTAGTTCTCAAAAGTGAAAAATAGCTGTGAAGCTGATCTAGCCCTTTGTGTGTTGTTGTTGCCGTCGTTATTGTGCAAATGCCATCGGCATTTTTGTTACAATAACAATTTTGTTTTTTTAATATGTTTTTGTCAGTAACAAGAGAGTGTTGCTACTATTTCAAAAATTATTCCGGCGTGTCGTCCGTTTATGTTTATGTCGTTTATGTCAAAAGTGACATTAGGCTGAGATCGCTGGTCAAGTCAGCACAACGGTACTGATGATAGAGATTGGCATCTCTTGAAACAGCTGTATACCGTGCCATGCTCCTTGCAATCTGCAAGTGTTTTGTGTGTTGTTGTTTGTTGGTGTCTTATAGACATTACTAGACCTCAAGTTAGCTAAAACTTATTTCTACAATATAGAAAGGTCGCAAAAACAAACATTTTTAAATCTTTTTTATTAACCCAAGACAAGAAAGATATCCAGCTTACGTTTGAATTCAAGAGATTAAAGAGAGCATTCGAGCATATCCCTCAATGCAAGGAAATTGTTTTATAAGAGTCATAAGGTACATACATAGTTCCCCTTTAATCGCATCTAATAGTCAAAAGGCTACAATCCAAGTTGCCATCGCTCTTTCCAAGAAGCTAATTCAATGTTTACGCTTCTTTTAGAAGCTTTTGATTGATTAACTCGACACTAATCCCTGCCACTCGACCCAGAGACAGAGACAGAGAGAAGCAGAGCTCATGTGTTAATTAAGCCACTTTCCATACAAGTGTATCATTCTGTTTTATTTACTCGCATTCCCCAGCTCTTTCTCTTTTTCTGCTTCCTGTCCATTGCCCTTTTCCCTAGCAAATTCCACAAGAGCTGTTCCCCCCCCAAGGAAGGGTGAGTTGCACTGAACTGAACTGTGAATATATATTTAAGGTTCGCATCGTGTCAAAATAAATAAATCAAAATGTCGCTGATTTGTTGTGTGCGGACTGTGCCACAATTTGTCTCAGCTTTCCACTGGGTGTGCGAGAGTGCGATTAGGGTGTGCGTGTGTGTTTTTGTGTGTGTGTGAGTGTATGGGTGTAGGGAAGGGGCTGCATTGTTCTGGGCATATTGATCGGAATCCTCTGAGAAGTGATGTCCAGTCTATTGGAGTTTGTCTGTGGGTTTTATATAATTTTTTTACGGAAGTCTTGATGGAGAAAGGG
Source organism: Drosophila limbata (assembly GCA_963924055.1). NCBI lineage: Eukaryota > Metazoa > Arthropoda > Insecta > Diptera > Drosophilidae > Drosophila > Drosophila limbata. The sequence goes on along the minus strand of OZ001351.1, from coordinate 6,562,900 downwards.
TTTAAGGAAAGGGAGCAGATGGAGTGTCAGGTGAAGGAGTTAACGAAAGGGCAGGAAAAGGAGTTGAACAACGGGACGAGAGGAAGCGGGAGAAGACGTTGGCTAAAAAGCAGGCAAAGGGGCAGCAGAATAAGCAGGTGCAGATACAGGGGAACAGAGAGAGAGAAAAGATGGAGTTGTAAGGAGTCTATAGTTTTCGAGGGGGGTCCTGTGGGGGTCTCTGCCGTGATTGTAAGTTGCTTTTGGCTTGAGCTTTGCAAAAACTTTTCGCTTGCGTTTGAATTTTATGCGAGTTATTTTTCCTTTTCATTTTTTTTTTTATTTTCCTAACATGCTGCGCGCTTTTCCTATCTGTCAGGGGAAGGAGAGGGGTCGGGAATTTTTTGGGAAGCGTCAAGTTGGGAGGAAGAGACGCTGGCGGCGTGTCGCATAAATTTAAGTTAGCAACACATTTTCACACTGCCTGCGTCGCACACCGTACAACCCTCGAGTCTCATCCTATCCGCTATCAAGCACCCCCTACCCCCTTCAGTCTGCCTCCGACCCCTCCCATCAAGGACAACCGCAGAGTCACAGTTTTTTTCGGTTTACTTAATGCGCCGCTAAAAGTTTTTCTATTTTATTATTTCTGCCATTTGCTACGTTTCTGTTTCTTCGTCTACTTTATTTATTTTTTTTTTTTTGATTCTGTTTTTCCTTTTTTTTTATTTGTTGTCTTTCCAGGTTCCTCCTTTGCTTTTTAGCTTGCACACGCTTTGGTTTTTCAATTTTCTTTCGTCTCAGGCCAAACTATTTATAAATTGTGTTTGTCTTGTTTTTCCATCTGGCCGGAGCCTTGAATCTCGATGTGAATCTACGTGTATATCTATGTGAATCTGTATCTGTCTGTGCCTTTGTATTTCTGTTTGTTTTCTCCTAGTCTGATGTGCGCTGCATTCTCTCTCTTTCTCCCTATCTCACTCTTTCTCTTTCTCACCCTCTCTTTATCACAGCAGACAGCAAAAAATATTCTTAATGAGCTGCATTTGGCAAACATCAAAAATTCATACACTTATTTTTGTATACTTCTAAGGGAATACATTTAAAACTCACAAAATTTAGTCGAATAAAACTTATTATACATGAGCTTCGGAATAATGAATGAAACATTAACTCAAAAATGAGTTTTGAATTTGTTAATCTAGACGAAACAATAATATGAGCTGATTAAAAAAATTCTTTTAAGAGACGTTTCTTTTTGGTTAATATCAATATTTAATTTTAGCTTTTTTAAATAAAGTTATTATCTTTTTTACAATCTGTTAAAAAGTCTTTAAGTGCGAATCTATTTAGTTTATTCATAGGACATATTTTTTTTTTTGCATTACCTTAATTTATATGAAGTTTAAATTCAAAATAAAAAAAAAGTTTAAAAATTAGCTAACAATGAGCTTCAGGAGATATTTACCATTTTTAATGTTTTGAATGTGACCATTTTATGTGTGGTTATTTAAATATAATAAATTCTTGAGGAGTATAAGTATTGAGAGTGAAAATAGTGTGAGTAATATTATAAAGTATTATATAAACTAGGGGGCTACGCCCCATGCTCGCTTCGCTCGCCAACCCCCAGCTCGCTTCGCTCGCAACATTGTCTTTAGTTGTCCGGTTTAACAAATTTACATAATATTCGCCCCCTGCTCGCTTCGCTCGCCAACCCGCAGCTCGCTTCGCTCGCAACATTGTATTTAGTTGCCCGTTTTAACAAATTTATATAATATAGCATTTTTTCTAAAAAAAACCGGAAATATTTAGCTTCCGCTGTCCGCTGCGTTAATTTTTTTTCCTTGCAATTGAACTTTGGCTAAAAAGTCGGATTTTGTGATTTGGCGGTAAAAAGCTAAATTTGGCGGAAAAAGCTAAATTTGGCGGGAAAAAGCTAAATTAAGAGAATTAGTCCAAATTTGGCAAGAAGAGTTAATCTGAGAGTTTTGTTAAGATATCTTCGATTGCATCCGATTGTTCCTATTGCAGCTATATGATATAGTCATCCGACTTTGACCAAATTTGGTTAGTATGTTAGAGACAGTATCAAACAAACAATCTGCGAGTTTGGTTGAGATATCTTAAGTAACAAAAAAGTTTTTCATTCTAAAGGTGTTTTTCATCGGATTGTTCCTATGGCAGCTATAAGATATAGTCATTCCACTTTGACCAAATTTGGTCAGAATGTAAGAGACAGTACCAAACATATAATCTGTGAGTTTGGTTGAGATATCTTATGAAACAAAAAAGTTTTTCATACTAAGCAATTCCGTGACCTTTGACCCCGATTTGACCCACTTAGAGGTCGAGTTTCCCAAAACGCCGTCTTATTGCACGATGAAATTATCTCATCTATGTTGTGTGCAAATTTCAGCTTTCTATCTTTTACCGTTTGGGCTGCACGTTGATTCTCAGTCAGTCAGTCAGTGAGTCAGTCAGTCAGTCAGGACAAAGAGTTTTATATATATAGATTTACGTAACCACATTACGTGTGAACTTTCTATCTTATTTTGTTGCAACTGACCCTTTTCCAGTGTGACCGTTCTAAGGCTGTGTCTTTTATGTGCTTTATGTTTTTTACATGTGTACATACATAAGTTTCACAATAAAAACTAAATGTTTCCATATACACAATTTAATCAAGTCTAAACACACTGTGTGTGTCTCTTTTAATGTTTATCACATTTAGTGTGACCTGATTACTAACTATTAAGTGGGAAAGTTTTTCCGTTAGGCACACGTTTCACATTGTTACTGCATTAAAAACCGTTGCAATAAACTGTCAATATTTTTTAAGCGAAGTCATTTAATTGTTTTATTAAAACTTAAAAAAAAAAATTTTTTTAATTCCAATTGGCCCACTTAAGGGTTTCGGGCCGTATTGTGCCTCAAACCCATGTTGCACGTGGCGCATGCAACAAACAATTAAGAACATCAATTGGGAGTGTTGCATGAAAATTAATATCCATAAATGGGCAGCGGTGACATATTCGCTCTTTGCCAATTTCTCTACTTCTCTCCCTTGGCCGTACTCTGTCTCTTTTTCACGCTCACACTCTCTCTAGCTCTATTTTCTGTCTGTCTGTCTCTCTCTTTCTCTCTTTCCTTCTCGTTATTTCATTTTGGGTGCATGTAGTGCGACTCAGGACACAGTCAGCTGGAAAGCTTGGATATACACTTCCATTTGCCCGAAGGGTTTCAGAATTCATCATCAATTCATTTCTGATTAAAATTAACGAGTTTAAATTTATTTGATAGATAAATAAGTGATAAGATAATAAAATGGTTTCAGATACGATTAAAATATATATCATAAAGGCAGAAGAAGAGAAAAGTGAATAGACTTATATATGGTAAGCTGCGTTTGATATCACTGTGATAGTTTTTAAAAAAAAATAAAAAATAAGACATGACCAAACTCGACGGTTTCCCCCTATTTCGGGTCCTACGAATCGAACTGCATCATTAGTTTTTTGAGTTACAATGATGGTTTCATACAAAATTTTTTCGCGAAGTTTTTGACTAAGTTTGCTATCTTTAGCAAAATTGGACATTCTTCTTCAGTCTCTATCTTGTAAGAAAATGTTTTTTTTTGTAAAGTTTCTTCGGCAAAGTTGCTTGAAATAATAAATTCTACAAGTTTTGGGAACATACCAAGCCTCTAAATTAATGTTTTAGTGGTCGTTTGGGTCAATATGTCAACAAAATCAAACCTTGACCACTTTTTTTTTACGATTTTTCGTTCATGTCGCCCTACAACCGTATTTTCCTACCTGATACTTATACCAAAATTAAGATTCTGTTATTCTAAGTAGCTTTGGCATAAAAATCTTGACGAAAAAAGTAACTATTAAAAAATATAAGGGTACAAAAAAAATATTTTTTACTTTATTTTCACAATATTATTTAATCAACAATATTTGGTGTTACACATATTACACTAGTTTACAGCCGAAATGCAAAGTGAACCAAAGTATTTTTTTCTTATGGAGTTTGGCCCGCTAAACACAAAAATAGCATTCAAAAATATTTTTATCTAAGCGTTTTCGAAATATTCGATTTTTTTCGAATTTTCGAGGTTACTCCAACACTTTTGAGTATATTTCCATTTCTACTTATCTAGGTGTTAACCCTTAGCACCCTAGTTCGAAAAGGTTGGTGAAATCGCTAAAAACATTAAACCGTTCGAAGTTCTGTGGCACCTCGGAATTTTCCGTGCGGAATTGCTTTCTGCGGAATTCTATTTCTCTTGCGAATTCTGTGGCATCCCTGAATAACAACATACTTTCGCACCCTTCGTGCTGCTTTCGTCACTAGCAAAAAAATTCTTGAATCAATTCTAATTGAATTAGAATTGATTCAAGAATTTTTTTGCATCTAAATATTTTTTGGAAAAAATCGAGGAAAAAAGTCAAAGCTGTGGACTTTTACAAAAATTCAAAATTTTTAATGGGTACCTAATGGGTTATGGAAAGTTTTGCATCATTCAATCGGAATTTCAATGACCTTTCCAAATATATAAAATAACCTATTATTTTCTTATTTAAAGTCAAAATATTACTTTTTTTTGGGAGTGTGAAGTAAACTTGACAGACTGTATATTCTTGATCAGCATCAACATCCCAGTCGATATAGCAATGTCCGTTTGTCCGTCCATCTGTGTGAACGCATAGATCTCAGAGACTACTATATGTGGTTGCAAGATCACCGAATTTTTGACACCGCTTGGGATTGATATTTTCCCGGTATACCTAATTTTTTTTCTGTGTGCGAGCCAACGACTATCTGAAAAATTGCATCAAAGAAAAAAAAATAATTTTGTGGGACTAGGAAAACACAGAGGACAAAGGCCAAAGGAGCTGGCGTTATGCAACCATCGTGATAAAGTTGGATGGCCATTTGAGCAAGGGCATTAAAAATACACGCGCACACACAAACACACTCACACACACACGCACCCACATAAACGCACACTCACAAAAATTGCCATTAATTTTATGCCTTTGTTTGGTTTTCTTTATTTTTGTGAAGCGCCGTTGCACGCGTCAATTTTATTATTTAAAACGTGTGTCTGACATAGTTGTTGTTGTTGCTGCTGTTGCTTTTGTTGTTGTTGCAGCTGCTATTGTTGCTGCTAGATTTGCTGTAACTGTTGCTATTGTTACTGATTTTTTATTATTATTTTTTTACTCGCATTTTTCATCCGTTTGACGTTTTGTCGAGCGAAAATAAAAACGCAAAATGTTAAGAGCAAGTAAAACGACTAAGAGATACCCTGTAACACTTCAACGAATTTGTTTAAAAATTACATTTCCATAATTCTATATCTACATATCACTGCGGACGGCAGTCCGCGCTAGTGACGAAAGCAGCACGAAGGGTGCGAAAGCGACTAGCATATATACACAGGAAGGATGGAAAATTTGCTATGACCGTCCGATCGGGTCGAGTTATATACCCATCGAAAGGTATCAATTTAACTTACAAATGTGCATACTAAGACTTCTGGAAACTCACCTGGTTCGTGAGATAAGCAGGTGTAAGTGGGAGGGGAAAAATGTAAATTATTGGAGCAAATGGGGCCGTTGGGGCCTTTTTGATTTATTTTTTAATTTTTTACTCTTCTAATCAAAAATACGCGTCGAATGACACCTCGATCATCGAAATCCGATTACTGGTTCAAAAAATAATTAATGTTGAAATTTTTAGTCGCCTTTCGAAAATGAGATGAAAAGTCAGTATGTCTGTTTGTTTGTTTGTTTGTTTGCTTGTAGCTTAAATGTTTGAATGAGGACTTGTTCCCGCTCAAAAATATAGAAACGTTTGTTCTACGACTTTTTCGAAAAATAGCTAGTTTAGCGGGAAATCGCTAAAAACCGCTAAAATTAAAACCCTCATAGCATCCAAACGATAGAAGCTACAGATATGATCTATATATCGATGAAAAGGTATTTTGAAGGGCTCTTAGGCATACCTTCAAATTTTTGTCACTGGGCACATTGCGCTAAATTTTTCATACCTAATAAATAGTACTTTTTTGCGAAGTGCCAGTGACAAAAATTTTATTTTTTAATAATTCATGTGTAAAATTTAATATTTTTCGTCACAAAATTGGATATCAGAAATTTTGGGGCATGAAAATGTTTTCGGCACTAGACTTTTACCTCGTAAAGAGGTTTTTTTATAAGATATATATATATATTAGGGTGTCCCTTATTTTGGCAAAGTTGTTATTTTTAAACGCATTCGGGCTAGATCCGTTCATTTGGTCCTAAAGCACTTGGAAAAAAGTTTTAGCTCAATCGGAGTATGATAACCCGTGCCGACTTGGATCGGAAAATTTAAAAATTATATGGTACAAAAAAAAATCAAAATTTTTTTTTTTAATTTTTTTTTTTTTTTTTTTTGTTCATTTGGTCCTAAAGTACTCGAAAATAAATTTTCACCTTAATCGGAGTACGATAACACACTCAAAATTGCTTTTATATATATATATATATATAAAAGTCGGATCACTATATCATTTAGCTGTCATAGGAACAATCGGATGCTAATTAACCTTTAGAATCAAACACTCTAGTGTTGTATGAGATATCCTAACAAAACTCACAGATTAACTCTTCTTGCTAAATTTGGACTATTTTGCCAAATTTAGAATTTTACCGCCAAATTTAGCTTTTTCCCGCCAATTCTGGCTATTTCCCACCAAATCACTAGTCTGACTTTTGAACCAAAGTCCAACTGCAAGGAATTAACATTAAAACAGCGGACAGCGAAAGTTAATTTTTTTGCGTTTTTTACAAAAAATGTTATATTTTTCTATATATCTATATATATAAAACTCTTTGTCCTGACTGACTCACTGACTGACTCACTGACTGACTGACTCACTGAGAATCAACGTGCAGCCCAAACGGTAATAGATAGAGAGCTGAAATTTGCACACAACATAGATGAGATAATTTCATCGTGCAATAAGACGGCGTTTTGCGAAATTCCACCTGTATGAGGGTCAAAATCAAGGTCAGAGGTCACGGAATTTCTTAGTATGAAAAACTTTTTTGTTTCTTAAGATATCTCAACCAAACTCACAGATTATATGTTTGGTACTGTCTCTTACATTCTGACCAAATTTGGTCAAAGTGGAATGACCATATCATATAGCTGCCATAGGAACAATCCGATGAAAAACACCTTTAGTATGAAAAACTTTTTTGTTTCTTAAGATATCTCAACCAAACTCGCAGATTGTTTGTTTGATACTGTCTCTAACATACTGACCAAATTTGGTCAAAGTCGGATGATTATATCATATAGCTGCCATAGGAACAATCGGATGCAATCGGAGATATCCTAACAAAACTCTCAGATTAACTTTTCTTGCCAAATTTGGACTAATTCGCTTAATTTAGCTTTTTCCCGCCAAATTTAGCTTTTTTCCCCCAAATTAAGCTTTTTCCCGCCAAATCCCTAAATACGACTTTTTAGCCAAAGTTCAATTGCAATGAAAAAAATTTAAGGCAGCGGACAGCGGACAGCGGAAGCTAAATATTTCCGTATTTTTTTTAAAAAATGATATATTATGTAAATTTGTTAAACCGGACAACTAAAGACAATGTTGCGAGCGAAGCGAGCTGGGGGTTGGCGAGCGAAGCGAGCAGGGGGCGGAGCCCCCTAGTAATATATAAAACTCTTTGTCCTGACTCACTGAGCATCAACGTGTAGCCTAAACGGTAAGAGATAGAGAGCTGAAATTTTCACACAACATAGGTGAGATAATTTCATAGTGCAATGAGACAGCGTTTTGCGAAATTCGTGGGTCAAAAGGGGGTGGGTCAAAAGGGGGTCAAAGGTCACGAAACTGCTTAGTATGAAAAACTTTTTTGTTTTTTAAGATATCTCAACCAAACTCACAAGTTGCATGTTTGGGACTGTTACATCCTAATCAAATTTGACTTAAGTCGGATTACTATATCATATAGCTGCAATAGGAACAATCGGATCCATTTTGATCTTTAGTATGAAAAACTTTTTTGTTTTTTAAGATATCTCAATCAAACTCACAAGTTGCATGTTTGGGACTGTTTCTAACTACCTGACCAAATTTGGTCAAAGTTGAATGACTATATCACATAGTTGCTATAGGAATTATCGGATGCAATCGGAGATATCCTAACAAAACTCTCAGATTAACTTTTCTTGCTAATTTTGGACTAGTTCGTTAAATTTTGCTTTTTGCCGCCAAATCGAGAAAACGAGTCGATTTAATTGTCGTTTTCAAAACGTGTGCTTTTGAGTCACCGGTTGTAAAAGTAAATGCCATGTAAAGCATTAAATTAAATACCTAAAATTATGAACTGAAAATTATAATAATGTTGAACATTTTTAGAATCATTTAACATTACTACTTCAACTTTAAATAGTTGAAGTATATTTTAAAAGAATGTTTTTATAAGCAGTTATAAAATATTGCATTAAAAAAAACAAAACCGAGCATCAATGACTAAACCGAGCTGTTCTGAATTCCTCTTCATTGACAGCTGATACGGTCGATGACTTACTGCTATCGAAACGTTTTCGAAACCGAGCTCGAAAAGAAAAACAAGTTAATTTCGTTCGGAGTTCGGAACAGCAAATAGTAAAGCGTTCGTTTTCGGAATTCGAAACAGGCTTGATTATAAGTGTTATACATTACTTGTTATATGTGATTTGTCTTTGTTTTATGTGCTTTGGTTATGTAATGTTTTTTTTTAGCAATTCTATCCTAAAACTTGTTGTGTTCCGTGGAAGAAAAGTATAATTGTTTGTAGTTGGCTGTAAATTCTATAAACGCAATGTTAATCGTCAATAGTATTTAATGAAATGATATTAATCTTTTTGCCCATTTTTGGCCTTTTTCGTAAAAAGTCTCATGTTGCACGTGTGTACTATTTATGCGAAAAATTCAGATTTTTTTCTGGAGTCAGGTGATGAGGGGGGTAAAGACATAGTCCAATTAAATAACAAAAAAAAGTATAAATTCTACTTTATCTCAAGCTCCCTGTCATATTTATAAAATCACCTTATAAATTTCCATAAATCGAAAACTACTAGCTGCAGCGGAATACAATGTATGGAGAAAATGAAGAGAAAGAAGAATCAAAAAGAATGCATGTACAGTTAGTTCACCTTATTAAACTCTTAGTGTTGCATATTTATAAATTCACAATTTCACAAAAAATATGTTGATGCAAAAACAATTCTAAGAGTAACTGCAAAAGAAAATTTTCAAAAATATTTTTGTTAGTATTTTTGATAATATTTCGAAAATCCTAAAAATGACAATTTTAATCCATTTTTCCTCATTTTCATGCAAAAAGTGCCTTTTTTGCAGTTTTAAAAAAATTATCAAAAATACTAGCAAAAATATTTTTGAAAATTTTCATACTGGGCGGTGAAGAAGACGTGACTCGATCGGTCTAAATTTTTTCTCAGGCCTTACATATAAGTGTACCAAGTTTCAAATCTGTATCTACGTTATTCTACTTTCTGCCAACATTTTTGGATTCTGGACCACTGTTCTTGAAAAGCTGCCGACGCCCTTGATCCTTTAAATGTTGCGAGCGTATCGAGCTGGGGGCGACATTCTATTAGTTTAGTCTAGAGATGGACATGGGCCGTGCCGTGCCCGTGCTGTGCCGTGCCGTGCCTATTTAAAAAAATTCCGTGTTGGGCCTCAGTTTTTACCAGCCGTGCTTGGGCCGTGTCGTGCCTCAAAAAGGAGGCCCATGCCCATTTCTAGTTTAGTCATTTCCAAATTGCTTGTATCCAATTGGTTTTGTTGTTTATTATTCGAAATTTTTTTTAAATTTTTATGATACGAGGATGACATGAAATAATACATGTATTCCAAAATTAAGCTTGTATCTTTAATTATTAGAAAGGCGTTAAATATTTTAAACTTTGGAAAGTTGTCCTAATGCTTAACAGCTTTTGTTATCTTGCTAGCTTTCATCAAGACAATGTTCGTATATAATTATATCTTTACCTTTATAATTGGGTATACCCTTTATGAATTTACCTAATGGCTACAGGGTATATAAAAAAGGAGGAAAAACCGCAAAGGCAGCAACAGTTTCAATTTCTCGCCCCTTGCTCCCAACTAATTGCAGCTGGGCCGTCATCATTAAATGTCCTGTCGCTGTCGCTGTCCAAACTCCTCGCACACCCCTCGCCAGTCACCCCTCCCTCTTCTAGCAAGCACTTGGCAAAGATACTGCAGTTTCTGTCGGTGGACTGGCCTAATCTATTTGTCTTGTTCGCGTAGATCGGAAAATGCCAGAGACAACGCCAACGTAATTTGCAGCAAATACATTTCCTGCCACCCGAAACCCGAGACCGGAGACCCAAAACCCCTTAACCTGTAACCAGAAACCTGAAACTGTAACCGAAGGCCCCTTCGCACCCTCTCTCCACCCCCCACTCCCGTCTTAGTCCTCAGCCTTTGGAGCAATCTTTGAAGCAATCCTCCAATTCGAGCACCGGAAAGGACATTTCAGAAATTCAAAGCGTTGGCTTTGATAAACGAGCTGCAGTTCGCTTCTGGCTTCTGGCTAGCCAGGACAGGACTAGGACCTCTTCTGGTCCTATTCCGTCCTGTTCTTTGGCCATCTTTTTAGGTTCTATTCCATTTCTTTCAGCAAGGTTCTGTTCAGCTCTAGGATAGCCATGGGTATAAATCGAAATGCCAGGCCAATGAAAAAAGCGAGTTGAGAAAACTTTCGAGAAAGAATACCAAATTGCACATAGCGGGCACTGTCAGGAGATAACGTTGGTGTGTGGTGAGGGCCGGGGTGTGGTAGAAGGGTAGCACCACCACCACCCATCGGCACCACCACCACCACCACCACCATTGGGTCAAATTGGGAAAGTTGTGGTGCTGCTGCAATTGCAATTCAAACTGCAGCCACAAATGCAATTTCTATAGGATTTGGCATCCCGGAGGGGCGTTGGAAAGGGGGTCTAAGGGATGCCAAATGTTTACCAGACAGACTGTCCGTCAACTTTGAAGCGGCAAACGTCTCTGCCAAGCCAAGCCAAGCCACAAATTGCAGTTTCCTTTTGTCTCATCATTCGTACGTCTTGTGTAAGTAATTCAACATGAAAAATTTGTTTACTACGATTTCCTCATGTTTTCTTATACCAATCGAATTGAAAACAATGAGGTATTTCGAATAGAGTAGACGACCACTAACTGAGCAGCAGACAAAGCGTTAATTTACACTGTAAAGATACTTTAAGAAAAGTGAAACTTAAACAAATTCTTAAATGGAGAATACTATTCAAAAACCTTTTTATATAGATTACAATTTTACGAATTGTAAGGTTTAGTTAAAATGTCTTAAAACAATAATAATAACTCATCAGTCATTCAACTATAAAACATATAAGTTTTTAATGAAGTACATAAGTGAAAGATATCTTCCAAAAAAAACCTCTTTACGAGGTAAAAGTCTAGTGATGTAAACATTTTCATGTCCCAAAATTTCTGATACCCAATTTTGTGACGAAATATATGAAATGTATTATATATGTAAATGTATTACATATTTATTATTATATTATAAATTTATTATATTTGCTAACAAAAAAAAAAATAAAAATAAATGCAAAGGTAAAAAAAATTGACAATCCGCACTTTGCGCAAAAAGGTTTCCTTTCCTTGCACCTTAAAATAACTTTGTGCGCAGTGCCGAATGCCAATTTTAGAAAAAAAAAGTTTGAAGGTATGCTTAAGAGCCCTTTGGACACTATGGGGTTTTTAATTTTAGCGGTTTTTAGCGATTTCCCGCTAAACTAGCTATTTTTCGAAAAAGTCGTAGAACAAACGTTTATAGATTTTTGAGCAGGAACAAGTCCTCATTCAAACTTTTAAGCTAAATCAACGATTTGATCCAAACAAACAGACAAACTGACTTTTCATCTCATTTTCGGAAGGCCCCTAAAAATTTCAAAATTAATTATTTTTCGAACCAGTTGTCCGATTTCGATGATCGAGGTGTCATTCGACGCGTATTTTTAATATATATATATAATTGTACAAAATTCACCGAAATTTCAAAAAGGCTCCAACGGCCCCATTAGCTCCAATCATTAAAATTTTGCCCCTCCCACTTACACCTGTTTATCTCACGAGCCAGATGAGTTTCCAAAAGTCTTAATATGCACATTTGTAAGTTAAATTGATACCTTTCGATCGGTATATAACTCGACCTGATCGGACAGTCATAGCAAATTTTCCATTCTTCCTGTGTATATATGCTAGTCGCTTTCGCACCCTTCGGGCTGCTTTCGTCACTAGCGCGGACTGCCGTCCGCAGTGATGAAGAAAGTTTGATAATTTACTTATTACAGCACGACTAAATATAGGTTTAAACTTTGAAGTAAATTAAAATCGTGAATTTTCTTCAGAGTATCGTTCTTAAGATAAATAAAATTAAAGTTCAGTTGGTTCTTTAATGATAAAAGTTATCATGAAATTTCATTTTAAAAGGTAGGTAGGTAGGTAGAATGTCTAGAAGAAAATCTAAATTAAATTTAAGTATATCCTTATTATTTATTTAAATATTTTTTCCATTCTTTAGATCTAATACTAAGATAGATTGATAATAATATACTATAATTAAATAACAGTCTTTCGCTTTAAATTTATGTGTAGATCATTTATTTATTCATTTTTCAAAAGCAGTTAATAACGATGATTTATTTTTACAGGGTATCTTATCGCACTGCTGAGAATGAAATGGTGTTTTGTTGTTTTAGTTTTTTGCCTTTGGCAGTTGCTAGGAGCAGTTGCAATTCATCGAGTTGTTCTTTGAAATTTCTTCAACAACTGCTGCCGTTGTTGTTGCTGTTCTCGTTGTTATTGTTGTTGTTTTTGGTGTGTGTTGGGTGTTTGTTTGTTCGCCAAAAGTAAAAGCAATGCCGCGTCGATTCAATTCGAGATGTGTGTAAGCAAAATTGCCAAGCCAAGGCAAGCCAAGGACAATTTCAGGCATCAAACGCTGTGGCACTGAATATGAGCAGAAGATACATAAAGCAACCGATAAGATAGGCGAAAATAGACAACACTGCAAAAGACAGAGACAGAATGATAGATAGATAGAAACAGAGCGAGAGAGAGGGGAACAGTGTGTGTGTATGGATGTCGTGTGTGGGGCGAGTGCAAAGTTCCGGTTGAGTTTCAACTTTGTCGCTTTTGGTAAAAAGTGGCACACAAGTAATGTTGCATAGTTGGCTCTGGGGAGATTGAGCGACAGATTGCGACTGTTGAGAGCCAGAGAGATAGACACTCAACTTGAAAGAGCAAGAGAGAGACAGAGAGGGAGAGAGACACAGAGAGAGAGAGAGGAAGAGCAGCTGCAACTGCAGAAAACAGCGCAAAGTCAAACTTTGAAACAAAAACGGTTTAAAAAGTGATTCAAAGAAAGATTTTTATATTGAACATGAAATGAATGAAAAAAACAAACAAAAAGCACAACCGTTAAAAATCCCAAAGAAACCCAAAACAAGTATCAATTGAATAATATAAACAAATTAAAGTCCAGATTCACAGATCGAAAAGCAAAACATTCGTTAAAATTGCCATATATTTGCTTCAAAACAAACTGCGAGAGTTTTAAATACGCTTTACATTAATGAGTTAGCTATAAAAATATTCAGAATTTAAACTTTAGCCTAGTGCTGTATTTTATTGGTTTCTTAAAATCTAAAAATCATGCTAAGCTCAAAAGCATTTTAAACATTTTTACGTTTTAAGCTTTAACCAACTTCAATTAATTGTATGTTTCTTATTTTGGTAAACTGTCTCATAAGATACTTAAAGCAACAAAACAACGATAAACGAATCAGTTGCACATTTGAATGTAACTGTAACTCGTTTGAGAGTTTATTATTGAGATAATCCTCGTTGCAATTCCTCTTCATCCCATTCTTATTTATACCCTGTAAAATTAAAAAAGTGCTAAAAAGAGTATTGTGGTTTTGTGAGAATTTTTGAAATAGGAAAATATCGTAGGCCTGGAATATATCTATATTTATGTACTTATATTCTTGATTAACTGCAACTGGTTTGTAAATAGCTAAGATTATAAAATTCAAAGACACCAATTTTGATGCGCACATCAAAATTGTTTTTAATTTGAACTACAAAAATGTTCCTCTTTGTTTTAACATAAGTTAAGATAATATCATGATCACAAATGTAAATTTCAGGGTAATGAATAAAGAAAATAAAACTAAATAAATAAATTTTAATATATATTTATATTATAATATTACATTAAATATTATCAAATTACAAGAACAAGTTGAAAACAATTGCCCTAATACTTTTCATGCTCTAAATCCGTTCAGAAAATTTGATCAAGTTTGCAAAACAAATTCGATTTTCATTAAAGAAATATTTCGAACATAACATATCAGAAGAAACAGAACTTAATCTACAGGGCATCTCATAGTAGAGCACATTTAACTAGAACAACTTGTTACTTTTTCCATGTTGAGTTACTTGAACTACAGTTGAACTTCCATAGCTCGAACTTCTATAACTCGAATTTCTCTCTAACTCGAGCTAAATGAGTGGTAGAAAAATTAATAATCTTAAGAAAAAATAACTTTATAAGTCGAATATCTCCATAACTCGAACGTTTTCTTTAGATAATTGTGATTCGAGTTAGGGAAGTTCGACTGTAGTTGCATTTGGAGATGCAAACAAATGCGATTTGCAAAGATGTCGGGTGTTAATATTTCAAATGCAATTGTCAAATATCAAAGGCGAAGGAAAATTTATGCCGCCCACGCACCACTTGAACTACTTGGGTATATGTGTACATATATATATATATATATTAGGGTGTCCCTTATTTGGTCAAAGTCAATATTTTAAAACGCATACGGGCTAGTTCTGTTCATTAGGTCCTAAAGCACTCAGAAATAAATTTTTACCTCAATCGGAGTATGATAACCCGTGCCGACTTGGATCGGAAAATTTAAAGATTATATGGGACAAAAAAAAAATATTTTTTTTTTTTTAAATTTTTTATTTTTTTATTTTGTTTATTAGGTCCTAAAGAACTCAAAACCAAGTTTTCACCTTAATCGGAGTACGATAACCCATTCAAATTTGCATCGAAACATGAAAAAACAGTATTTTAACACTGATTATACATTTTTCGATGTTTTTCATGTTTCGATGCAAATTTGAATGGGTTATCGTACTCCGATTAAGGTGAAAACATGGTTTTGAGTTCTTTAGGACCTAATAAACAAAATAAAAAATATTAGGGTGTCCCTTATTTTTTCAAAGTCATTATTCTTAAACGCATACGGGCTAGTTCTGTTCATTTGGTCCTAAAGCTCTCGGAAATAAATTTCTACCTCAATCGGAATATGATTACACATTTAATATAGTTTCGAAGCATGAAAAAGAGTGTTTTAACATTTTTCGATGTTTTTTCATGTTTCGAAGCAATTTTGAATGTGTTATCGCACGGCAGTGATTAAAAATTTTTGTGATTGTAATGAGTGAAAATTCATAACCAAAATATGTTAGTACGCTGAAATTTTTTGATTGTGATGCCTTGCTATCGATAAATCAAATCGTAATCAAAAGAACACTAGATTTGAAATTAAAAGCAACGAAATTAATGAGGAAACCACTTTATTCATGTTATTTTGGTTTGCATAAAAAATATAAAAAAGCCGTTGGACACTGCGTATTTGAAACGAAAATGGCTGAGAAAAGGGCTATAAACTTTCTTTTATGAAATATTAAAGGCTCATACAATATTGGCTCAATTAATTATTAATGCAACATCTATTATTTCAACTCCGGCCGTTTGCTGTGTTGATTCCCATTTCATTAAGCATTTTGCGCCAAATTGTTTTGAATTTTTTAAATAAATATAAGAAGCATTGACAAAAAAAGAAATGACAACTTTGATTTTGAATTAAAGTTTTATCAAATCGTTCACCAGAAGCACGTCAAAAATTTTTTGATTCGTGATACATGATTACTGATTGATTAGTTCTGGTGAACACGGCCATTAAAAAAAAAAAATTTTGATTTTTTATTGTCCCATATAATTTTTAAATTTTAATCATACTCCGATTGAGGTAAAAAAATTGTTCCGAGTGCTTTAGGACCAAATAAACAGAACTAGCCCGTATGCGTTTAAAAATAATGTATTTGAAAAAATAAGGGACACCCTAATATATATATATATATATTTATATATATCCTAGAGTCTGCGTCAAGGCACATTTTGTTTGCATACAATTTTTGATAGATTATTACAGAATGCGGCACACGACTGTGGCATGGGCAAGGAACAAGGCGACGAACAGGGGCGGGGGCAGCAGGAATGTGACAGTATCTTAGAGGCACACAAGCCAACGCCGCCAAGTTGACACTAACGTGAAGCGGGAGTCTCCGAACCACATTAACGTCAAACAGCCAAGAAGAAGCCTCAGCTTGGTTCAAAGAAATACCAAGTTAAAGGGATAGAGAGACGGGAAACGCGCAGAGGAGAAAGGTGAGAGAGAGAGAGAAGGAGACGTGGAGCATATGCTGCGTGTTTGCCAAGGAAAGAAGCATCAGTCTCGATGTCGAAAAGAAACTGCGGATTCATGTGCAACACCAACACCTTGTCATAAAATCACACACACACATGTCTTCATAGATATAGTACACAGTTCAATGTACATACATATGTATGTATGTACGTATGCATACATATATACATAGATAGATAGCGATACCCTTGACAGTACTTAAAAAACAAGGATAAAAAACTTGACTTTTGTTTGCAGACTCTCAATGCCCCACACTCTACATCTATGTGTACTTGAATGTGTGAGTGAGTGTGTGTGTTGTGTGCCTTGGCTCAGCAATTTTTGGCGCTATTTGCCATTGCTGTGTTTTAAATCTGTGTGCGGTTTTGCAATGGCTACAACGATTCTTACGGCGATTCCCCAACGTTTTTGGCCCCCTCTAAAAATATCGTCACAAAGTTTTGCGACGTTTTTCCACTGCCAAATTGTCTTAATAGATTTATGGGCGTACGCAAAATGGCTGCACTTTGCTTTGGTTCTCGCGCACGGACACGGAAACGGAAATGGTACTAGCGTCGCGACGGTTTGGACATCAAGGCGTTGGTCTTTCCAGCGGGAAGGGGAAGTCGGTGTTTCTACGGTCAGAACTTTTAATTCGGTTTTGCATTTGCTTTGGCTTTAGATGCACTTCAGATTTCCAGCGTGTGCAGCAAACCCATTTGTTTGGTCTCCAAAAGCCGAAAGGGGGATTGGGGGCAACTGTGAAAGGGAAAAAGGCGGAGGGAAAAGAGGGCAGTGGCAACATTAGCTTGACGCAGTAGCAATTCTATTGGATTTAGGAACCCTCCAAAGCGGCCGCAATTCAAATGTGGCTCTAAGTGTTAAAATGTACTTCAAATTATTGCAAACTGCTCGAAAATTTGCATTTGCTTGCAGTTGTTGTTGTCGTATTTCTCAGTTTATCGAAATTCCATCCCTTATTTGCTATCGATAACTATCGAAAATACATTCCTATGCACATTGGGCCAGAATCTCTTCTTTTTGGCATAAATTCTAATTATAAAGCTAGAGACTCGAAACTTTGCATGAACCTTAGACTAATTTAGAATATAAAATTTTTTTTTTGGATTTGGACCACGCTTTCACCTCCCTATCCGACTATGAGAAATATGTACGAGCCCAATCCACTATTAATTCGTACGCCCTTTTTTTTACTTTAACAGCTATGTAAGTCAAGTCTTCACAGTAAAAACAAGTGGGAAAGGCTGTAGTAGAGCTGCCGACTATAGGATATCCGTTACTTACTTTAACAAATTTAAAATATTTTTTATTGCATACTTTTAGGCACTTGCATTGCTTAAAATCTTCAATCAGCCATTACCATTACCATTAGCTAACGGTAATTCGTAAAAAGTCCTAATATCTTGAAAACAGTGCGTGTGGTGGCTTTTCGCGATTTACGGAGGCGGAAAGGGGCGTGGCGAAATTTTGAAACAAACTTGACCTGCGGTGACCTGGGGTTCATATAAATCTGTGTGCCAAATTTCGTTGCTCTAGCCCTTATAGTCTCTGAGATCTAGGCGCTCACACAGACGGACGGGCAGACGGACATGGCTATATCGACTCGGCTGTTGATGCTGATCAAGAATATATATACTTTATAGGGTCGGTGATGCTTCCTTCTCCCTGTTACATACATTGCAATGAATACAATATCCCCTTTTCCTTAATTTTTAAGTAACGTGTAAAGTAATAAAAAAATCACGACAAATATAAATATAGTTATGCACTTAATGTACTTTTCGCCCAACAATGGGGCTCAAGTAGGCTACAGTCGAGTGTGCGATCAAAATGTAATAGACACAGAATATTCCCAATCTATAGGTTTGGTTGAGATACTAAAACAAATTGCATACTAAATCTATATTTTCGATCAATCGTTCTATAAGAGCGAGAGACTCCAAACTTGGATGTACGTTTGTCTTTATTGCATGCAGATCGAGTGTTTTAGATTTTGGCCACCCCCCCTTAAACGCCCACAAATTGGAAAATCTTAATTATAAGGACAATTTCGAGATATTTGTTTGAGATATCTGAACCAAACTGACAGAATATGCATATGGGATGGTCCCATACATCCTGACCAAATTTGGTCGAAATCGGACCACTGTAGGGTGCGTGTCATAACGCCCAGTGTCATAAGGTCCGCGGGCGTTACGACGCTTTCAAAAGTGTCATACCGCCTACTCTCAATGCGTCACGGCGCCCGTAATCCCTTTAATTTCTTAAAGCTTGTAAAGTGCATCGAGAATCGATAAGAATATAAAAGTACAGTTAGTTAATAAAAGTACTGCTCATTATTATATTTCTCTAAACCGCAGAATGTGGTACTTCTGCCTTGTAGCCACTTCAAAATTTGCTCTGACAAAAATCTGGAAAAACGCTCAAAAAATGTTCTAATGCTCTGCCCATATTGCAGACAAATAGTTGAAAATCGTTTTAAAGTGTATCTGTTCTGGCAAGTCCAGAAGCACCATAAAACAAAATTAGAATATTTCACTCTTTTTCATTTACTTTTTATTAAATCGTACACTTGCATCATGCAGTACGAAATAGATAGATTACAAGTTCAAAGTAGTGAGTGATGTATATATAGATGTATATATATATATATTTAATTTAAAGTTTTTGAGTTCCGTGCGAGACGTCTATCTGAAGCGCTTTTTCTTTGAAGACTGAATCGACTATCGCACGATCGATACGTTGTTGTCATGGGAATTTGTACATGTGGTGGCTGTCGATATTATTAGTATGAACATCGATAGGTTTAGGTATGGTTCGGTAGGAAAGGCAGTTAATTATTTAAAAAGTCTGAGTGTCAGCAAGTATGAATTAATTATTATTCAATCTCAAGAATCCTTTTGACTTTTTTCTTGTAGTCTAAACCAATAACTTCAACATACATATGCTTGCTAAGTACCTCGCTGCTTTTGTCCAGAGATAATGAAGGATACGTTTTTCCAAAAGATGCAACAAGATCTTGACACACTGCTGTTAAGGCTATTAAGCAGCTTGCATAGTTTTGACCCTCAAATTTGAAATTCAGGCTGTTGTTTTACGAATGAGAGTCGAAGGAAAACAACAGCAGCAGCAACAGCCCAAAAACAAAATGCCTCGACAAAGTTTAAGACCCAGATTCAGAGACTACCCCGCATAACCTCAACACAGAGAGATAGAGAGAGAGAGAGAGAGAGAGAGAGAGAGAGAGGGGGGGAAAAGAGGGGAACAGAGAGCCCAAAAAGGGGTTCCTAATTCTTGTTGTTGTCTGACGTTTTGCTAACGACTTTTCAATGACTCCGGAGTCAAGGCATAAGTTTTCTGCTCGCTCTGTGTGTGTAAGGATAGCTAAGAAAGCGCAGTTATTGTTGTAGCGTATGTGTGCGTGTGTGTGTGTTGTGGCTCTTTGGGATATTGGCTTGACTTGATTCTGCCTGGTTCGACTATGCGGCCAGCTGTGCAGCTATGTAAACACGCACTCACACACACACAGCATGTGTTACCATATACCCATGAGTATGTGTGTGTTCGTACACAGAAAAAAATCCAGAACTTCGGAATAAAATCAGTTCCAAGCGGTGTCAAAAGTTCGGTAATCTCAGAATTTCTTAAATTCGGTATAAAATACTTCTTTCAAGTACGAAAATTCTCCAACAAAATTATGATTATTGAGGCCTTATACGAACTTTTTCAGTAAAATTAAATGACCATTTTAATGCTGTGTGCTTGCCATTTTATCCGCATATTATATTAATTTTACAATAATATCCTGAAAGCGCACTTGATAAATACATACATGCTAAAATAAAAAAAGAATTGAAATATACAATGATTTTTTTTGTGTATGTTAGATTTTCCTAGTTTTTCCTACACACGGTTGTAAAAAGAAATTAGTTGCTGCCAGGCAAACTGTAGACCGTGTCTTCGTTTTTTTGTTATTGTTGTTCTCGTTGTTGTTATTGAAACCGAGCCCAGGATGGACAGCACACGAGGATCGAAAATTGAAAAGGGAGAGAAGAAGCTAAAAAAGGGGGGGCAGGGAGCTTACAGGGTTTAAGGATAACCAACGTAACCGTTAATGTTAAGAGCTTCCTAGAGTCGAAAGTCTAGAGTCGGCAGCTCCCGACTGCGGGAGAGTAGGAGTACGAGTATATCATATACACATCAAGTGCTGTAATGAGCACCATGATGAAGCGTGTTGAAATATGGAGACTGAAGAGAGGAGAGAAAGAAGGGATAGAGGAGCTGGGAGAGGGGAGAAAGGCAGCTGACGGAATGAGGAAACGACAGAGTGTTGTTGTCGTTATCCGCTCGCACGCTAAAAATGAGTTAATAAAATGCGTATACGTAATCAAATTGTATGCCAAGTGTGTTGACAATGAGTAACAGTCAACGTTAATGTCAACATCGAGACTCTGGCTTCAACTGCGACGTCGTCCGCGACAGAGACAGCAAAAGCGACGTCGACTGAGAAATCGTCAACATTATGAGCAACTGGCAACATTATCATCATTACGAGTATGGGCCCAACTCTCAGTCAACCGAGTTCCAAATGCGATTTTAATGACTCGAACAAAGAGCATTTAAGCGAATTTATTGCTTCGATGACTTTTTTTTTTCTTTTTAATTTTCCCTTCTTTTCTCACCAAAAGTATTTGTCGAAAAACTCTCATAGATTGTGTAAATTTTTGCAACGCCTATAACCTCAATTGAACCATAATATGTTATAAATAGAAAGAGTTTATGAACAAAACAAAACTTTATTCAGTTTTCTTCCAAGAAAATTAGGTTGTCGATATTTTATGTAGTCTTACACCACTAGTTTAGATTATTTTCCTTTTTAGTTATAAGTATACTTATTTTTTTCGTTTTACCTAATTATTTAGCTAGGCTTTTCTCTCCATTGGTACTTAATTTTGCGAAATTAATTGAAGCATAAGTCGATTCCCTCTTATCATAGAAGCAAGTAATTGCATTTGCTGATGATCGAAGAAACAGAGCACTATGGGGTATTTTACCGAAAAAGTGTCATTTATTCATTTTACAAAAGTATGCAAATGTATGATTTTTAATGCTAACATATAATAAACACTTCAAACTGTTATGTTACAAACCAAAAATGTAAACTTAACAGTCGAATGTTAAGATAACGGCTGTTAAAGTCAGCTGTTTCCAACGATGACCGCGTGCTTTTGTTAACTGCAAAATTTAAGTGCATTCTCAAATTGAAATACAACATAAAAAATTATTTTATGAATTCAAATTTAAAATGGATATCAACTGCTGCTTGAATATTGTTGTCTTTGCACGTGTCTGTTTAATAGTGTGTATATGTATTTAGCAAGTGATGTCTATTTCGAATTTTGGATAGTAAAGTTGAACTTTGCAAAGATTTTAATAAAATTGTTATCAATTGTTAAGTGTGAGTCCTTGTCCATGATGTAGAGTTATTATTTCTCTATAAAGAATAGTTTATCTCGAGGTCCATATTTGACCACTTTTTACGCAATTTAATTTTTTAGCACGTAACCTCACAATTTTCCAGTGCTGATTTGCTCGCTTTTTATATGGAGAATTTGATCTGTTTTTGAGGCATTAATTAGTAACTCGTAAACTAAGCAAGATATTTTGATGCGGCTTTTTTTCTAGTGTTATACAAGCCCTTAGAAATTTTGTGGAAAAGTGGGCGAGGCACAATCACCGCCCCCTAAAGTATTGCTCATTAAAATCCATTGATAGATGGCGAAGTAATGCAAAAGTGAGTAATCTTATTTTTAGCAGTTTCCGCATAAGGCACTTGCAATGTGCAAGGGAGTCGGCAGGTTAACAGAGCTGTTAACATAGCTGTTAACATAAATAAAGGAAAAACGTGACAATCTAAAAACATTTAAATATATATTACTTCGCCATCTGTCAATGGATTTTAATGAACAATACTTTATTTTATTTGGAACAGATTAAGCTTTACGTTAAATGTTTCAGAAAAATTTTATCTTCGTGATTTCTATTTTTTCCAGGACAATATTTAAGCTTTTAAGCTCAAAAAATCATAAAAAACGACAATTTTCGAACTTTTTAAAATCGCTAGCACCTGAACTGCTGATCCGATCTTAATACTGCATGAAAGAAAGTTGAAGAGAATTAACTTACCTTTAATATAAGTGCATGCTTGCAAAAATCGGATAATTAAAAATGGAAATATACTCAAAAGTGTTGGAGTAACCTCGAAAATTCGAAAAAACTCAAATATTTCGAAAACGCTTCCATAAAAAAAATTTTAAATGCCATTTTCGTGTTTAGCGGGCCAAACTCCATAAGAAAAAAATACTTTGATTCACTTTGCAAAAAAAAGTTTTAATTTTGTAAACTAGTGTTATTAATAAATGTCACATTTTCGGTAAAATACCCCATAGTGCAGAGCAAAGAAACTCTCAATAATATATTAACACGAATTTTACGTTTTTTTTATTGAATTGGTATTTGTAATAACATGACACTGTAACTTTTAAAATGTCTTTTTGAAGTACCACATCACTTTATGATGCCTTTCCTTTCTCTATTCATGGGCAAATCATTTTATTTGAAAAAGTCTCTGCTATCTAAGCAAACCAAAGTAATATTTGTCTTGATGTCTGATAATTTATTGCAAGCACTTTAGGCCTCAGCAAAGGTAGACTATATCGTTTAATGTTTAATGTTTTTGTCAAAACCATTCACATTTCATCGTTTGGCTTTACCAAACAGAAACTCAGAATCAGAGAGCGAGTAACATATGGGTAATTCTCCAATGTCGAATGCGACATTCGTATGCATTCAAAAACATTATTTTGTTTTGACTTATAGGTCCTGATTGGCACTATTATTGGTGCTAAGGTTGATTTTGGCCAATTGTTATTTTTCAAGACAATTAAAAAAAAAACACAAGGCATTCGCATGCGACTCAAACAGAAGTAGTTTTTTCGGAGACCAGTTCTAGCACTGATTTCGGCAAAACGTGTACGAATATTTTTATGTAATAAATTGTAAAATGTAATGCATTGATTTATCTTAAAAATGTTGTTTGTTTGATTTAAAAATATAAAATAGTATTTTTTTTAATTTAATTTGAAAGACTGTCGCTCGCGACATTTTGTTCCACAATATATTTATTTTGTGTCTCTGTCTCTTTTTTTAAATTATATATCGAAAACAGCTCGAAAAACTTGTTTTAAATCAAACTTTCAATATATTTCTGTGGTTTATGTTACAACCTAACTATCTGACTTGGTGTAATCGATACAAACTGTCCATTTTGGAAGTCAATTTTTAAGAAAATTGGCAAAAATATAGAAAAAGTGAATTTTCTTCCAATGTAGAATCGATTAATTCATCGTAGTGAATATCTTTTAGCGTATATTGCTTAAATAAATAACTTGAATACTTTTTTGGAAAAAATTTTTACATGATGTAAGTTTTCGATCAATTTTACGTTTTTGGCCTCTGTTGACATTTCTGTGGAAATGCCCATATTTTTTTCAGAAGTAACTTAAATAGCTTTGTCAAAAAACACATGCCGTACACACTCACACACACACAAACTGGCGAGATCACCCGCGTGATCACAGCCAGTGATCATCGCGACACGTGTCTGCTCGACGAATCCACCGGAGACGCAGAGTAGCACAGCGCTTCACGATCTTGGACTCGAGGACTATAGAGAGTGCTATATGAGCTGGTGGCCATCCAGATGCACGATGACGGAGCAATGGCGGCTATCAGGACACACCAGTCCTGCCATACCTCGCCACTAACAATGACGCCTCAAACGAAGAGGGTGAAAAACACGGCGGTCGCTATGCCGGTGACGAGTGTGGTCCAATTGGAGTCATCCAATGGAGACCAGGAGACCCCGACCGCAACTAGAGGTGTTGAATGGAGAAAGGTTACCTCAAAACGGAAGCCTCGAAAACCCAAGGGAGCGCTTAGCACGCAGGTGCGACCCGACGCCTTGGTTATCAAGACAGAGAGGTGACCTACGCTGATTTGCTCAGAAAGGTCAAACAAGATGAGAAGCTGCTTGGGCTGGGAGAGGCGGTGTCCCGGATCAGGATAACCCAGCAATGTGAGTTGCTGCTGCAACCCAACATGTCTGGAGAGGACACGAGCTCGTTTTAGACCCTCATTGGTGAAACGCTTGGAGAAACCGCGTAGATACGCTCCCTGTCCCACCGAGTCAAGATCGAGTGCAAGGACTTGGACGAGATCACCACCGAGGAGGACATCAGGGATGCCTTGCGGAGCCAGATGGAGATCACTAAGCCAGCAGCTACCCAATAAAAGTGGGCCAAAATGGAAGGACAGATTTCTGGACGCGGATACCTTCTCGCAAGTTTTTAACGTCTCCGACTGGAACTCGACGGTAGCATCGGTTGACGATATGGCACAGTTGTCAGAATTTATTGACGCGGCATGCGACTCGTCTATGCCCCGGAGGAAGTCAAGTCGGCGCGGCTCACCTTGCTACTGGTGAAACGACCAGATAGCCCAACTCAGAAAGGCCTGTCTGAGAGCTAGAAGAGAGCTCTGAGTCAGGTGATCAAGACAAGTAAGTCTGACTGCTTTAGACAGATCTGCGAGGAGGCAGACGTAAACCACTGGGGTACCGCCTACAAGGTCGTCACCAAGACGATCAGGGGCCAGGACTCGCTGAGATTGACATGTCCCATCTTGCTTCGCAGCATCGTGGAGACACTGTTTCCACAGCATGCAGATCATGACGACGTCAGCTTCGCGCCCCGGCTTGAGCCATGGCAGCCTATATCTGTTGATGAGGTCAAGTCAACCACCAAGCGAATTGTTGATAGGAAATCACCAGGTCCGGACGGTATCCCGAATAAGGCCTGAGACCTGAGGTTTTTGATCGAGGAGAAAGGCGCAATGTCTGAGGCCCAATAGGGATTCCGTAAGGCAAGGTCGACGGTGGACGCCATACAGGCCGTTGTCGACATCGCAGCCAGGGCAATCGAGGGATCCAGGTGGAGATGGGCAGACAAGCAGTACTGCGTGTGGTGACTCTGGATATCCGAAATGCTTTCAACTCTGCGAACTGGTTGCGTATCAGAGGTGCCCTCACACGAATCGGTTTACCAGCATACCTCCTACGGATAATATCCAATTATCTTTCAGATAGGGCTCAATGCGCTACAGGGTGACAGCCCCCTTCTGTGGAACGTCATGTACGATGATGTGCTCAGACTACAACTGTCAGAAGGATGCAACCTAATTGGCGTCGCCGACGATATGGCATTGGTCGTTGTGGCTAAGGAGGTTGGAGCAGTTGAGGCGGCCGCTAATGCTGCAATTAACTTTATCTCTGAGTGGATGCAGGATGCGGGACTCAGGCAGTGCTCATTACGAGCCGGAAAAAGGTGGAGTTTATGAGCGTGCAAGTGGGGAACAACACCATCAGGTCGGTGGAATCCATCAAGTATCTGGGTGTCTTGCTAGATAACCCCCTAAGTTTCCGTGCCCATGTGGATTACGTGGTTCAGAAGGCGTCAAGAATGCAGGGAGCTCTTTCGCGGATGCTGCCGAACATTGGTGGACCGTAGGTTGGAAGGCGATTTCATCTGGCAAGAGTGGTTGCGTCCATCCTTCTGTACGCAGCTCCGATCTGGGCAAAGGCGTTGGAAGGCAACAAGTGTCTCAGGAGGAAACTCTCAGCACCGTGCAGGCTCTGCGTCCTGGCTACGGAGATGCTGGAGATCTACCTAGAGCGAGCGGAGATTGGCAACGGCGCAACAATTGAAGCGATTAGGAGGGCAGAAAGACAAACATCCCTAGTTACCTGGCAAGTTCGGTGGGACTCGGCCACCAATGGGCGATGGACGCATCGGCTTATCCCAAAGGTGAAGGAATGGCTGAACAAAGATAAGGGAGAGGTCAACTTTCACCTAACTCAGTTCCTAACGGGCCATGGCGGCTTCAGGAAGTACGTGCACAAGTACAGGCACGAGGAAAGCCCGGAGTGTCCGAATTGCCCGAACGCGAGCGAGGACCCGGAGCATGTGCTGTATCATTGCATATGGTATAGTGAACGAGCAGGAGTCGTTCCATCACCGGAGAGCCTGATGGCTTTTAGCTGGAGACGGAGGAAAACTGGTGTTCCACGTGTCAGTTCATTGGCATCCAGAGGGACCTGAGAAGATTCGAAAGGGAGCGACGTGAGAGCTCCTCTGTGCCTAGGGAAGGCAACCCGTCCCCGCGGAGTGATACTCGAAGGTAGTTCCGCGGGGAGTGAGGTGTGAGGGAGGTAGTTTTAGGGAATTTCCAAATCCTATTCGTAGGGCCACTAGGTGTACTACGTACATCTACGTCCATGTAAAAAAAAAAAACACACAAACACTTCCAGCAAACATTTGGGCGATTGAACAATCGCCCATCGCCGAAAAGAGTCTTCTGCGAGTCGCGCAGGAGAATAATAGAAGATGAATCTTCCAGGCGATTGTTTCGTGATCGAAAGCTGTCCATAGAAAAAAAAAAGAAGTTATTTGGGAGAGTCTTCTGCGAGTCAAAAAGCGATATTCTGTTGAAATTGTCATAAAATTTACGCATATAGCTCAGAAGCTCAGCATTCATGCGACAGATTTTAAATGACAGACTTGTAGATACCCTAAGGAGAAAAAGAAAATTTACAAATATTAATTCAAAAGCAAACATTTGTTTCTTTGAAATAATTTAACGAGAAAAGCTTTACATAATTGTTCCGATTGCCTTCATACATTACCATCGACTTTACCTGTCACATTCCAAACCACCACTCGACTATATTCTTTTATACCATTTGTAATAAGTACAGGGTACACAAAAACAAATTGTAATATAAATGCGAAAAAAACTACTCAAAATAAATTAAACGCAAATTGCTTGTTATAAAAAATTCGCAATATAAATGATAAGATACATTTTATAAAAAAAAAAACAACAAAACGCAAAGTGCCCAATGCAAACAAATATCAACACCAATCGACATATAGAAAGCAAGTTAATTTTAATGTTTTCAGATTAATTGCAACGATTTTTATAGATTTTTTCCTTTATGTTATTTGTGCCTGCCAATTAAAGCGACAATTGAATTAATTCAAATTCTCGAGCATAATACATACAATAAAAATTATCAGCACAGGTATACTATGTATGCAAATTATATTGTATATACCAATAATTAGTACATAAGATATATTTTATAGTGATAGAGAGTTAATGTCAAAGATTTCCGTACTGACATTTATTGTTTAACTCTAGCAAGTACTTGCAAGTTCATTGAAAATTAAATCAAATTTAATATATCAGAAAAATATTTTAACTTACCTTATTTCCAAAATGAAGTATGAAATATTCATTTTTGACATAAACACAATTTTAAATTCTGATGTTTGACTAAATTTCATGATGTATTTTATTTGTATTTATATATATTTGGTTTTCTTTTTGTATACACATATATATATTATTTTTATATATGATGCGAACTGTGGTATTTGTTTTATTTGTCCCTTTTGGATTTTTGTTTCACGTTCAATTAGTTTCATGTTCGTAATAGACATAAAATATACATACATTACGAGAGTATTGTAGCCTATGAATAGAGACCAATTAGTATTACATATGTATATAACTGCAGTTTGTTATTAACATTTACTCGTATAGTTGACTAAAAGTACATACTCTATGTTTTATATTATTAAGTTGTGGTTGGCCTAAATGCTAAACTTCAGCTTACTTTACTAGGAATTGAAAAAAAAATACACATTTTGTTGTCGTTTTTTTTTAGCTTTAATTTTTATTATTATTAAGTGGATTTCATTTTTTTGTACCCTTGCAGTGGGTATGATGATTCTTATGTCGTATATGTAGGTCATTAATTTAGAATGTAGAAAACCTTAAATACTGAAGCTGTGAACAGATTTGACACTGTCCATTTGTCTGCCTCCCTATATGAACCGAGCTCTCGGTTGAGATACCTTCATCAAACTTTGTACAGTTGCTTCATTTGTTAGTAGTGAGTACATAGGTCAATATCAATCGGATCGGCTTACTATATCTTATAGATTATATAAAAATTACCACTAAAACGTGAGTTTTTCCATGAAAAACCAGCTTGTTTTTTTTTACATTTTCCTCATCTAATTTAATTAATAAAAAAAATAGTTAACTCAGATGACAATATATCGAATATAGCTGCCATATTAATGAACTGACTGCAAGGGTATTTTATCTGAAGTTGTCTTTGGAAACGCTTCTTTATATATTTGGTTTACTTCTTGTTGATATTTGTATTAAATAGTATCTGTGTGTGAGTGTATTTTAGGTGTACTGTTTGTTTGTGTGTGTGTGTGTGTGTGTAGGTGTGTGTGTATTTCAAGTGTGGATGTGTGGAGAATGGTTTTAAAGTGGACTTAATTGTAATTACATGAACTTATAGTAAATATTTGGTTTACTGTCATTTTGCATTGTTTGTTATTAGCTATGTATGTAAGTAAGTATGACCGTATGACAGTACGAGTATGACACAATTGGAATATTGTTATACAAATACAAATGCCACACAATGCATATTTTGTTGTATTCTTTTTTTTACGTTTGTTTCTCTTTTTCAAATGTTTCGTGTCAGTTTTTTCTTTCTTCTTTGTTTATTTGTATTCCTTTTTGGCCTTTCGTTCATGCCACAACCCATAAATTTAAAGCGTCTATTTTTTCAACCACATTCGAATCATATCCATTTTTTTTTTTACTTTCTTTCTATTCGATTATTTTCATTTAATATCAGAAAATTAAAACGGCAAAAAATTAACTCACACACAAACAGACACACGCACACACACACACACAAACGCACAAAAAAACACACACTCGCTGAGTTACACACACTTGCATACTAAAATTTAATTTATTTCCAATTAAAGTAAAAAATCAAGTGGCCCACTCAGTTGACAGCTTCAAATTACGTGCCGAGCGGTTGTAAAACGAGTTGGCAGCACCATTCAAATAGTACGTGTATAACAAATGATATTTCGACCGCTCAATTACCTACAATCAAAATGCGTTTAAAAAGCATTTAAAGCTAATTGCTGTAGAACATTAATACGAACAAAACGAACCGATATTAAAAATGAAAAATCTGTTTGAAAGATAAAAAAAAACCAACAACAAACTGTGAGTCGTGGGGGTGCAAAAATTGCGGGTTAAGGATGCAAATTACAACGAAAGAGTCGAGGCGGGGGTTTAAGTTATGTACATTTATAGCTGACAGTCATTGATGGTTTGATCATTTGTTTTTTATTCTCTTTATCGTTTGGTTTTTTGGCAAATTCAATGGCTTCAGTTTGTAATTAATTGCCATTTGGTCTGTTGATTAATTGAATGCAATGTATTATAGAAGGTGTTCGTTAGCAATTGCGGTCACATTAAAATGCTAATTCAAATAGTTTGTAGTTGAATTTTATACAAATTAATTTTTTGTATAGTATAACAGTTTTGCTAAACGTTATACAGCTGTTATACACGCACTAAAAGTGCAACAAGCAATTGAATTAATGTACTGCAACTACAAACTGAGTAGCTTAACATCATTTGTCATGAGTTCGATATACACAGATACTAAATGACAATTGAAAAAATGTGAAAACAACAAACATATGGGAGTAAAAAAAATTAAACAATAACAAACTAGCTAACAAATCGCTTAAATAAACTTTGTCCTTTGGCAATACAACAACATACAATTTGTCATTTTTCATTTACCCTTTTCCATTTAACATTTGGCATTTTAGCATTCTGCAATTGAGCACAATTTGCATTTTGTTTGCTTTGCACTTTGGCAATTTCGGATTTTCGCATAGTTATTTATTATTCATAGTTAGTCGTTTGTTGTATTTATTAATTCCCCTTTTCCCATATTTTTTCAGTGTTCTTTGTTTTGTTTTTTTTTTTTTATTTGGTTTTTTGGTTTTTGTTTTTTGGCATTAACAGCCAAAGAATTCAAATTATTTATGCAATTTGCATTTAACATTTCGAATTTAAAATTTCAATTTTAATTAAATGTAAGTTTACTTTTTATACTTGCTGTTTGTTGTTGTTGTTGCTGTTGATTTTATTCACACATTTGAATAGATGTATGTATATTTATTTAAACTTATTTACAGCACGCGCCGCAGTTGTTGTTCCTATTTAATATTTACATGCATAATCAGAAGTATTTGCTTAACTTACATAATTTAAATAACACTATAGAAATGTTGTTGTCCTTGCTGCTTTTCTTGTTGTTGTTGGCCATCCAATTAGCAAAGCGAATTTCTGTGAATTTTCTGTGCCTAATTTTCACTTGATTTTTCTGTCTCTATGTCTGCCTCTGTCTGTTTCAGTGTGTGTTTTGTGTGCATATACTTACAGTGTGTGTGTGTGTGTGTGTGTGTGTGTGTGTATTTGAATTCTCTGCTAATTTTGGTCGCTTCACGCTTTAGACACGGATCACCTCGCCAGGGGCCTGCTTGGGGCAGAGTGCATCATCGATGCTGTCGCGCAGTCGCAGCGCCGCATTCAACTCGGAGTCATCCTCGGCAGCAGATGACGATGATGCAGCCTGTTGCTCCACTGTGCCTACAGAGGGTCAGATGGCTGGTCACATGAAGATGTCGCCGCTGCTTGCCGATGCCGATGCCGATCCGCCGGCATTAGCGGCGGATTTACGTGGCGTGGTTGGCACACCATGTGGACACGTTGTTGTCCCTGAAGACGCGCCCGATTTCGATTCATCCTCAAAGGTGACCATTTTCTCACTGCGTGGCTTCAATGTCACTATCTGGAGTTGGGCGGGCGGCGGTGCGACGGGCGTGGCAGCAGCGGCTGAGCAGAGCAGCGTCTGCGGCGGACCCAATTGTAGGCCATGTGGCATTCCCATGCCCATACCCACGCCCATTCCCATGCCCATGCCCATATTCACGCCGACGCCCATGGGCATGGTCATGCCCATGTTGGGCGAGAAGCGACGCGGCGGCGGCAGTGCCAAGTCCCCGACTCCCGACAGATTAAACTCACTGATGCTGCGTGGCACAAAGTATTCCATGTGGTGCTCGGGGATCCCCGTGGAGCGACGTATGGGCGTGTTGCGCTGAAATGCCGATGTGGAGGCGCCTCCATTTCCATGTGCCATATGACTGCGACGCGGCAGGGAGCTGTATTGTGTCAGTGTGTGGGCCGGGCCAAAGAACATGGTCTGATGCTGGCCAAGACTATTGGCAGGCTGAACGCCGCCACCGCCACCGCCTCCAGTTGAACCAGCGCCGGCCAATAGCTCTGCATTGGGTCGTTGTCAGGATGGTTTCGGTGTGACAGCGACGGTAACGAGTGCCAACTCCTCGGCCTTGGGCATCACATGATCCTGGACACTGAAGCGACGCAGCCACATCACAATTTCCGTTTGAATTAGGCTAAAGCACATGGCCACCACAGCCATGCCCACCAATATGTAAGCGGAGGCGGTGTACAATGTCAAAGTGCCACTCGGGGCCAATTCACCGAATCCAATGGTGCCCAACGAGGTGAAGCAAAAGTACAACGACTCGAGGACACTCCAATTTTGCAGTTTGTGAAACAAAATGGCGCCGCTGGTGACATAACAGAGGAGAACACACACACAGATCGAGATGGGGACACTGGGCGATCCTCGGGATGCATCTGCCATTGATTTTCTGCTCTGTTGTTGCTGCTGTTGCTGCTGCTGTTGCTGCTGTTGTTGTTGATAGACCGAAGGGGGTAAGCCGTATTGATGCAGCTTGCCCGCCGGATGGCCATACTGCTGTTGACCCTTGACCTTGTCGGATTTGCGACCACCGCTGGGTCCCGCTGCGGGGCCGCTGCCCACGCTGCCCTTGACCCGCTGACGTCGAAACAGGCATCGCATCCCGGCCGAGAGGGCTTCGCCCATGGCGGATAGATAGAGCAGGACAATGGGTATGCCGAACAGGGCGTAGACAAGGGCGGCCACGCGGCCCCATTGGGTGCGAGGCGAAATGCCGCCGTAGCCTGCAAAAAGAGAGAGAATTTGGGGATTTGAAGTAAGTATTACAGTTTGGTAGTTTATTTTGTTTACATCTTCGCAGTTTTTAAAATGTTGCATACATATGTAGAAAAGTTTGTATAACAGTGCAGAGCCCTTTGTAAAAATGTGTATAACACTTTAAATACTTTCACTTTGTATGCAAGTGTATTACACGTTGCATAATAGTGTATAAAACTTTGTAGAAAAGTGTGTATAGGAGTGTATAACACTTTGTGTAACAGAATACAACTCTCTGTATAATATAATATACATAAAATGGCACGGTATTAAAATTCGTATCACTGCGGACGGCAGTCCGCGCTAGTGACGAAAGCAGCACGAATGGTGCGAAGGCGACTAGCATATATACACAGGAAGAATGGAAAATTTAGACATAGCAAAATTTTACACATGAATTATTAAAAAAAATTTTTGTCACTGGGCACATTGCGCTAAATTTTTCATAAATAGTACTTTTTAGTGCAGTGCCAGTGGCAAACATTTTTTTTTAATAATTCATGTGTAAAATTTAATATTTTTCGTCACAAAATTAAATATCAGAAATTTTGGGGCATGAAAATGTTTTCGTCACTAGACTTTTACCTCGTAAAGAGGTTTTTTTTATAAGATCTATATATCGTTGAGGTATTTTGAAGGGCTCTTAGGCATACCTTCAAAATTTGTTTTGAAAATTGATTTTTATTACTATAGTTAGGTATGAAGAATAGGGACCTTTACCGAAATATGCCGAGTTCCAAAAAAATTGATTTCTAATAATTTATGTGAACTTAATATTATGCGTCACAAAATTTGATATCAGAAATTTTGGGGCATGAAAATGTTTTCGCCACTAGACTTTTACCTCTTAAAGAGGTTTTTTTTTAATAAGATATCAGTGAATACCGCTTTGCATAGTAAGTAGTGTAACACTGTGTAACACTTTACACTGCTGTAGCATCCAAACGGCAAATGACCGTGCGCTCATGTTGTGGCTAGTGCATGTCTGTTTAATTGTTTACAAGTTTACAAAAGTATATCAATATACGACGCAGTGAAAAAAAGTTATCGAAATGAGCTTGAAACGCAACAGTGTTATTGCCTAGTATTTGGCTGGAAAATCACAATCCGTTACTGTTAATGAGCTTCGTCATTTACCTGTAAACAAAATGTTTGGGTATCGGACCATTAAACGTTACAATGATACTGGTAGCATAAAAAAACGCCATGGAGGTGGACATAAAAAACAGCAACATCGGCAGAAGTGGTTAAAAAGGTGAAAGCCAGAATTCAACGAAAACCACGCCAGAGCGCAGTTCAATTGGCAAATAAACTTAATGTGTCTGCTCGTTGCATGGGACGCATATTAAAAAATGAACTAGGATTGATGCCCAACAAAATATAAAAAGTCCAAGATTCAACACCTGCACAAAAGAAAGTTCGCTTATCTAGAGCAAAAGTGTTAAAACACTGGCACGTTAGTGCCGAACTTGAAAATATTGCATTTTCTGATTAAAAAATTTTTACAGTTCAGCAATTTGTAAACAAGCAGAACGATCGCGTGTGGTTAAAGTGCAAATCAGACGACAATTTAGACCAACGACAACTTAGATCACCTGCATCAGTGATGGTTTGGGCCGCAGTAACTGCCACAGGACGCTCACCACTGGTTTTCATCGAGCTGGGCGTAAAGGTTAACCAACATATCTACCTTGAAAAGATCTTAAAAGATGCTTTGCTACCTTGGGCACGTAAACAATTCGGTACAAACCAATGAACATTTCAACAAGACTCGGCACCATCTCATAAAGCCAGACAAACCCAACAATTTTGGTAATTTTCTAGTCTTGACCCGTTTGTTCAAAAAAAAAAAAAAAAAAAAAAAAAAAAAAGAGGCCGATTTATGATGAATTTAGGGAAAATCATTTTATGGGGGTCTCCACTGCTCTTTTTTTAAAAAAAGTTTTAAAGTTTCGATGCAAAATGCAATTTTGCAAGGCTAACTTGATCACTTTTTTAAAAATTTTAGCCGTTATCCAACACTACTTTCTGTCTGGTATGTACATTTGCCGTATACAAACACTACTTGTAACACGATACGTCAAAAAAGTAACTGTAACTGTGCTAAATTTTGTGAAAATATCGTGTTCAGGATGTTCTTTTTCTTCGACGAAGGGAAAGTGGCGACTTTTTCATTCTTCCAGTGGAAAAACGGGATAAAGTCACATTGCTAAAAATTATAAGCTTTACGTGGATGATTAAATGGTGGTTTTTTTTTAAGTTTCAATCTTATTAGATGATTAGCCGACAAAATCACAAGTTTCACAGTTGATACACTTGCTTTAACACCACAAATTTCTTTGGTTTTGGGTGCTGAGAGGTGGGAATTGGACGCACTTCGAGCAATGTGTCACCTGTCCGCCGCAGTGGTCGAGTGTTTGACTCCGTTTTTGAAATTTTTGGCACATTCGGCACTGTATCTTCAAAAGTTACTCTCAACATTTTGGCTTCTTCGAATTTTTTTTATCGATTTTGATATAGCCAAGACCACTTTTATGATAGGCCTCGATTTGGCCTCTTTCGTACACGGACAATTGCTGTTCATGGCTAATTTTTCATTTAATATAAAGAAAATATATTAATTTACTAATTTGCAAACAAATTCTGTCGTTATATCGCCGAGTTTTGATCACAAACTAAAAATCATTCAGCTGAACCTATTCAGTTGAACCAAAAATAAAGCATTAATTTTGTTACTCTTTCAGAAGGAAAAATAAATAAGCAATAAATATTAAGTTTATGAAAATCATACTTTGGCATCTAGTTATTAAAGAATCAGAGAATTATAGAAAAAAAATTCATGTAAATCGGAACATTGGTTTAGGAATTACAGCCCAATTCCTACCCCGGTAAGCATGAACCTATTCAGTTGATCGGCAGTGTATAACAGTTTGCCTATCCATAGATCTTCTCGTTGCTTTAAGCTACAAACAGTCTTACTATATTGCTTAGCTTTAAGCTCTATAGACATTTGTAGAACAGTTTCCGTACAAAAGTTACAAAATCAACATGATATTTGCAACGGGCTCGTAATAAATACAACATCCAAGCATTCATTCGCCATCATTGACTTGAAGAACATGGCATTACCATTGGATTACCCGATGGGGTTGTCTAGCCACCCCTTTTAAACGGCTCCTTGATAGAGTAATTTACCGTACTGCAACAACATTTTTAATTTTTCCTGTGCTGGCCACAAAAAACACAACAAAAAGTGAAGAAAAAACTACAACAACAACAAGAACTTTTACGGACAGACGTTTTGCTTTTGACTATGGCTTTGATGTTGTCGTTCATGTAGCCGGCAGGAAAAGGGGAAAAAGGGGTGTGTGGGGGGGTGGGGATAACAGCTACGTAGATGTTACAGCCGCCGGGCACGACCTAACCCAACATGGCGACCGTGCCCAAAAGAGTCTTGGACCGAATGCGGCGCCGGATCTCGCTTGGCCGGCTCCAGCAATGAACTTTTAATGTGGAAACTTTTATAATTGAGTAAAATGTGCGTATACATATATATAATACATATATAAAAAGATGTGGGTATGTGCCGAACATGTGTGTGTGTGTGTGTGTGATGCGACTATGT
This sequence comes from Drosophila limbata, assembly GCA_963924055.1. Classification (NCBI taxonomy): domain Eukaryota; kingdom Metazoa; phylum Arthropoda; class Insecta; order Diptera; family Drosophilidae; genus Drosophila; species Drosophila limbata. The sequence continues at coordinate 6,526,505 of OZ001351.1, read as the reverse complement.
AGCCATGTATTAAATTTTATTACTTAAAAATAAAAAGCCAGCATAGCGACAGCAAAAATATCTGAGAAAACAAGTAAAAATGCGCAAAAACCCATGGGACACGACTACTAGATACTACGCAAATAATTCATATTTTAACCAATTCTAGAAAAAATATATTCAACTCCAATAAAAATAAAACTTTAAAAACATCATAAAGTTTCACATATATCTTACTAACGAGTTTTAATATTATTTCAATTTGATCTAAAAAAATAAAATTAAAATTTGATTCCTTTAAAAGTTTTTAATCTATTTTTAAAAAAAATGGTCAGTAAAAAGTAGAAAACAATAAAAAAATGAAATAATTTTTATTTGTATAAAATTCAACAAACGTTTAAGTGATCTTTATAGAATTTGTTGGTACTATGCATAGCCATTTTGACAGGGTATTTAAAAAAATTAATAAAATAAAAAACGGAGAATACAGCAAATGCTTTTGGCTGTACCCGTAATGTAATAATACTTTAAAACCCCAAGCACGTTTAAGTGCACATGTGCTAGAGCAAACAGTCGGAAGAGAGAGAAAAAGTGGAAGAGAAATGCAAAGAGGGCGTAGCGTGCAGAGGTGGAAAGTACCGTAACCCGCTCGCAGTCCATAAGCTACGCAAAAAGTTGCTAAAAATTATCATTATGATGCTAAAGCCTGAGCTCCAGCTGAATTCCGAGCCGAAAGCCAACTGCCCTATGGTCATGGACGCGTCATGTACACATACACCTTTCCCTACTCTCCTTTTACCACCACCACCATCACCACCAGCAAAGTCATGAATTTGCACCCACAGCAGCCGCTTGGTGAAAATTGTTAGTGAAAATTATAACATTTACAATATGGTCTGCATAAAATTGTGTGTAGTTATAACTAACTAACTAACTAACGGCATGCACATGTCGGCCTCAAATTGTGGATACAGATACGGCCCTTCTATCATTACTCCCCTCCTGATCCCCCTCACATCCCACTCGGACCTTTCAACTCATGAAGATTTGTAATAGTGGCAAAACATGGGAGGGGTCAAAGCCGCCGGGCTCTCGAAAAACTGCCAATTACGAGTATGCGTAGTAATTTTCAAGTTTATCCAACATAAAAGTAAAACTATTTGAAATATTGTTGTTGTTAAAGTAAATGTTGCTTTGGTACGTGGTATTGTTGCTATTTGTGGGCTTGACTTAATGGCCGCTCATCCAGTCAACGGCACGAGGGTGCGACAAAAAGATATAATACTATGCTTATTAACTTTTTGACCAAGGACGGGAACGTAGTGTCTCATTTGGGCTACCAAGCTCTATCCGGAATTCTTTTAAAATTGTCGCCATCATCAAGGTACTATAAAATGGTAGAAAATCAAGGCATTAAAAAAAGAGTTACCTTGCTTCAAGGCTAAAAACCGGCTCTGAACCAACCTTTGCAGCGCCGATTTGGTTTATATTTTTGGGCTGCCAAACCGGATCATGAACCTGAAATTATTCAGGGGTGCCACAGAAATCGCTTTCACTTTAATTTCACTTCAAATTCATTTCGCTGTGCCACAGGTCAATTCGCAGAATAATTTTACGTGGAATAAACTAGCGCTAAATCCACAGGCGTCCGATGCTGCCACCCAGTCCGATTCAGATTTTCGAAGTCAGGGTCAGTGATGCCACATTTTTTAGTCAGAATTCAATGTAAGGTACACTCCTTGTCACTTGAATAGGACACCCTGTACACTCTTTTTTCAATTGCCTATAGCTCAAAAGCGAAATGATAAAATAACGGAATTTTTGCACGTTCTCTTTGTGCATCTATTTATCACTCTCAGCAACAAGCTGCAAGTTCTGGAAAACAGCCGTTATATTTATTTCTTGCTTTATGCTAGAATTCGCTTGAAATTGAGTCAATATTTTTGTGTCACTTGAATAGAACATGCGTTTTGTCTGATCGTTTACTTTCGCGCGTGCTCACGCTGATTCACTGATTTAACTTTTTTTGTGATTTTCGACGATTGTCTTTAAAATAAAATTAATATGGGTCGCGGAAAAGCCTTATCTGAGGAGGAAAAAGGAAAAATAAAGGCATACAAGGACTCTGGCCTATCAATTGCAAAAATTTCAAAAAAAATCAACAGGAGCCGTCATGTTATATCGGGATTTTTACAAAATGAGTCAGAATATGGAAAAAACATGAAAGGCCGCACGCACAGTGTGCTTACCGAATCGGAAAGACGCCTCATACTAAGAAAAGCTTCAAATTCTCACGACTCTGTGGCGAAGATTCGTGAAAAATGCGATGTAAATGCTAGCCTATCCACTGTTCATCGCGTCATTTCCAAGGCTGAACACCTAAAGAGGTTAAAAATAAAGAAGAAGCCTCCCCTTAACCCGGCAAGAAAAGCGCAACGCCTCAATTTTTGTCGCGAGCATGTGGCCTGGACCTCGCAGTGGCATAGCGTGGTCTTCTCAGATGAAAAAAAGTTTAACTTAGAAGGCCCAGATGGCTATAGTTATTATTTCCATGATCTGCGCAAGGAACCCCATCATTTAGACCGTCTGCATAGGCGAGCTGGAGGTGTTATGGTGTGGGGGGCCATTTCCTTCTATGGCACCTGCAAACTAAAATTTTTGTCAACAACGATGAATGCGGTGTGCTACAAGGAAATATTAAAAGAGGCGTTTCCATATTTTCACAACCTTTTTGGGCCTCTGCCATGGATATATCAACATGATAACGCGCCGATACATACTGCTCGGGTTGTTAAATCATATATACAGAGCCAAAATGTGGAACTTTTAAGCTGGCCGCCCTACTCACCCGATTTAAATATAATAGAAAATGTTTGGGGATGGCTGACACGTGAAATCTATGGCTCAGGAAAGCAATATTCGAGTGTTCCCGAACTTATAAAAGCAGTTGAATTAGCTTGGGACTCGATTTCATTAAATTACTTGGCCAGCTTGTATCAATCTCTTCCAAACCGGATGACTGAAGTTTTGGAACGGCAAGGTGGCTCGACGCATTATTAAACAAAATTTTTTTTTCTTCTAAATTACATCGATGCCCTATATTTAAGTTATATTTATGTTAAAAATAATCTGAGATCTCTGAAATGCTTTTTTTGTTTAAGTGTCCTATTCAAGTGACGCAATATTTGAGCCCCTAAATTGGACGGATTATGTTTAAGAATTTTTTGTTAATAGTTAAGGCTGTACCATGAAGAATTCCAGCTGGTTAAGACAATGCAATTAAATGATCTTTAACGTAAAAAAAAAATTAAGTCTCTATCATCATTGGTTTGGGAGCAGTGGGCGATCGAAAACACACTTAGGGGGTGTCCTATTCAAGTGACGAGGAGTGTATTTAAGAAAAATATGTGGAACCACATCAGTTTTCCTTAAATTAAGCATATAAAAATATGTCTTTTAAGGTAAATCAAGTTTTACCGAAGAAAACCTGTAACTTATTGTGCAATTTGTGAAAACATTTTTCACGAAGAGATGCCAGACTAATGGCAGAAAATCGCTAGAGCTGTTGAGTAACTTGCATTTTGTCGCGCCAATTACTTTTAAAAAATTAAAAGCTTATTGTTCTGCAATGATAAACTTGAAAAAGTTGCTAATCAAACTCTTGGGTAATTTAATCTGAGAAGGTGTCAACCCTAAGCAGCCTAGTTCGAAAAGGTTGGTGAAAATGCTAAAAAAAATTAAATCTCTCGAAGTTCTGTAGCACCTCGGAAATTTCCGTGCGGAAATGCTTTCTGCGGAATTCTATTTCGCTTGCGATTTCTGTGACATCCCTGAATTTATAAAATTTTGAAACTTAAAAAATCCTAACCCGTACCGAATCTCTTTTTACATACATAAAAAAATGTAATTAAATTCACCCATTTCTTAGTTCGCGCAACTTTTTCAGACCTCGACTAAAACTCATAAAACTAAGTTAAATAATTTGTAATAAAAGCAATACAAATGTCTTCTTTTTTTATGAAATTGAACCAAATTCAAACTAAACCTGGGTAAGGCATTGTGGTTCGAACCACCGATTCAAAACTTTTTCAAAATGTTGGTGGTTTATTGCTTTGTTTATGAATTCCAGTTAGGATCCTATGAATCTCCCTTTAGTTTCAGTCGTCCTTTTTTGAACAAAGTCAAAATCAGATCAGAGCAGCAATTGCTATACGAGCTGACGGTCAATTCTGGGGTGTGTTTTGTATTAAGCAGCAGTGAAGATAATTGCATTTATTGAGCATGTTTTTGTAAGCGGCACTGATATTGGAAGTTAGTCTATAAATAGACAATCACATTGCTCGAAATAAGCCAACACTCTCTCAAATTAGAAAGAGAGGGAGAGTGAAAGGGAGAGAGTGGGCTGCTCACTTGAGTGAGTTTTGCAGCTTGTTGTGTTGCCATCAAAGTGGAAAGTGGACTCTTTCTGGTTGCCACTTTGAGTTTCCGGTTCATGGTAAAGTGGCAACGGTTTCGTTTAAGCCCCAAAAATTCCAAAATTTGCGACTTGTTTCCTTGTTTTTCTCCTTTCTTTCTCTCTTTTCGTCCATTCTCAACAAGCAGCACATTGCGCATGCAGCAACGCAAGTCGTTTGATTTGATTAGTGGCCATTGATTACAACGCACAGTTAAAGGAGCAACAACAACAACAACTGTAACAGCAACAACAGCATTAACAGCAACACTAACAACAACAATAATAAATGCAAAGCAAGCAACGAGCAAAGTCCGGCCTCGGCAGCATGACCTCGAGCTTCAAAGGCTGCCCAACCCCAAGTCTATTCTTGCCATTGCCACTTCTTCCCTCCCCCTCCCCCTAACCCTTCCCCTACTCTATACTCTCTCTTTCTCCTTCTCTCTCTACATTTCTATTTGGGGAGCCAAAGCCAACAAAATATTTTACTACGGCAATTTTCGGGCATAAAGTAATTACAAAACACACACAAGCGTAGACTGTATAAGCTTGAGGGTGGGAATTGCAAGTTGGGGTTGGAGTGGGCAGGGGTGGGAGGCGGTAGGGGGTGAGAGTCTCTAATAGCTAAGAAATTAATTTTCACAAAAAGCTATTAAGAGAGTCACAAAAATTGCTCAAATATAAAACCAAACAATGCGCATAAATAGAGGATGGGGGGAGAAGAAGAAGATAACTCTCCATAGGACGATATTGCTATAAGGATGTGGGCATAACATCATGAAACTGAACGCTAAAATTTTACCAAACAGACAGCAGACAGACAGACAACAAGCCTCGAGGTCAACTCGTCATGTTTCCTTCATTCTCGCTCTCCCGCCCACCAACTATCTATCTCCGTCGTTTAGAGATGAGCGCGTGCTTAAATGGTTACAATTTAATAAAAGCATATCTCTAATAGAAAGAGTAAAAGAGAGAGAGAGAAAGAGAAAGAGACGGAGAGTCCAAAGAAAAATGCATTCTGGAACACGATCGAAGTTGAAGATCGATAAAGTTTCACTGATTGTGACTAAAATAAGCTCAAAAAAACTAAATTTTGCAGTTTTAAAGAAAAAAATACTAAAAAAAATTATTTTTCGCGATATTTTGATCCCAAAAAATTAGTGTCTTCATCAAAAAATATAACCTAACTGCTTATCTTGTGTAATTTCCTAATTCCATTACCACCTTTCTAATTGTCCGATCTTGATGCGATTTAGTAAAATTATAGCTATTAATAACAACTAACTAGCAAACTAAACGTAATATCTTAAAAACTGTGAGTGTACTGGCTTTACGTGATTTGAGGAGGAAGAAAGGGCGTGGCAAAAATTTGAAACAAACTTAATCTGCGTGGGGGTTATAAAAGTCTGTGTGCCAATTTTGGTTGCTCTAGCTCTTATGGTCTCTGAGATCTACGCGCTCCCACAGACGGACAGACGGACATGGCTTAATCGACTCTGCTGTTCATGCTGATCAAGAATATATAAACTTTATAGGGTCGGAGATGCTTCCTTTTCCCTGTTACATACACTTTAACGAATACTTATTTTTTAAGTAACGGGTATAAAAATATAACTTGCATAGTTTAATATTCATATTATTCTATTATTTTATTAGCAATAGTATGGACGTAAAATACTATTTAAAAAAAAAAGAATTACAAATCCTAACGGGCCTAATGCTTTAAGTAATTTCCCACAACTTGTAGAAAAATCATGTTTTTTTCTATATCTTATAAAAAAAACCTCTTTACGAGGTAAAAGTCTAGTGACGAAAACATTTTCATGCGCCAAAATTTCTGATATCAAATTTTGTGACGAATAATTTTAAGTTTTACTTATAAATTACTAAAAATAAAGTAAAACTTATATATTCTGTTAACAGGTTATATCTTCCAAACACATCGAAATTTTTCAAACTTCAATATATTGAAAATTAGAAAAAGTCGTAGAACAAAAGTTTCTATATTTTTGATTGCAAAATGATTTATCAAGCAGTTTATTTCCGCATTACGCAGCAAGCAGTGTACATACTGCATATGTATGTACATTAGGGTGTCCCTTATTTTTCAAAGTTTTTATTATTAAACGCATACGGGCTAGATCTTTTCTTTTGGTCCTAAAGCACTTGGAAAAAAAGTTGTACCTCAATCGGAGTATGATAACCCGTGCCGACTTGGATGGGAAACTTAAAAATTATATGGGGCAAAAAAAAATAAAAAAAAATTTTTTTTGATTTTTTATTTTTTTGTTTTGTTCATTTGGTCCTAAAGTATCCGAAAATGAATTTTCACCTTAATCGGAGTACGATAACACTTTCAAAATTGCTTCGAAACATGAAAAAACATCGAAAATTGCATAATCAGTGTTAAAACACTGTTTTTTCATGTTTCGAAGCAGTTTTGAGTGTGTTATCGTACTCCGATTAAGGTGAAAATTTATTTTCGGGTACTTTAGGACCAAATAAACAAAACAAAAAAATAAAAAATTTAAAAAAAAAATTTGATTTTTTTTGTCCCATATAATTTCTAAATTTTTCGATCCAAGTCGGCACGGGTTATCATACTCCGATTGAGCTAAAACTTTTTTCCCAGGTGCTTTAGGACCAAATGAACAGATCTAGCCCGTATGCTTTTAAAAATAACGACTTTGCCAAAATAAGGGACACCCTAATGTAGAGGCAGTAGTGTAAAGGTAAAAGATATATTCAGTTAATTGGTAATATCTTGCCCAAACCAATTTTGACAGATATGTGTAATATGTCAAAAAACGCGGAAAAAATTGCCTATAGCATATAACATATTTTTAGATGATTTGATGTGTAGATTTTTCTTGAATCGCCAAAATGTGGAAAAAATACCTTATTTCATCTGTAGCTGTTCACCTTTTTACTAAAAAAAAACATTGAAGGTATGCCTAAAAGCCCTTCGAAATACCTTTTTAACGATTTATATATCACATATTTAGCTTCTATTGTTTGGATGCTATGGGGGTTTCAATTTTAGCGATTTCCCGCTAAACTAGCGATTTTTCGAAAAAGTCGTAGAACAAACGTTCCTAGATTTTTGAGCGGGAACAAGTCCTCATTCAAACTTTTAAGCTAAATCAACGCTTTGATACTAACACACAGACAAACAAACAAACTGACTTTTCATCTCGTTTTGAGAAGGGCACCTAAAATTTCAAAATTAATTATCTTCTGAACCAGTGATCGGATCAGTGATGATCAAGGTGTCATTCGACGCGTATATTTGATTAGAATAGTAAAAAATTAAAAAAAAAAATCAAAAGGGCTCCAACGGCCCCATTTGCTCCAATCATTTAAATTTTGCCCCTCCCACTTACACCTTAACTCGACCTGATCGGACAGTCATAGCAAATTTTCCATTCTTCCTGTGTATATATGCTAGTCGCCTTTCTCGCCCTTCGTGCTGCTTTCGTCACTAGCGCGGACTGCCGACCGCAGTGATGTGTCGGGTCGTATAGTGTGTTGTAATGCTTATTTGTTGTAGAATCCTGTTGGGACAAATTTAGTTGTCTAAACATGTTGAGTTGCGTAGCGCAGAGTGGCGACAAGTTTTGTCGTGCTGCTTCAATGGTTAACCGTGTTTAGTCGTGTTGAATCAAGTGTTAAATTGTGTTGAGTCTTGTGTTTAGTTCCACTTATGTGTGTTGTTGTATTCCACGCGGACAGGCATAAACACGCACAAGCATGCACAAAATGATATTAACTAATTCGACCGCATGGATAAAGTCAATTAGATAATTCGTGACACTAAAGCCAACACGAGCAACAATTCAACACTTGAAATTTTAACGTTTCAATTGAACACTGTACAACACTATGAATATGTGTAATACACCCCAGCAAACATTTTTAATCGCCAGAGAGTCTCAGGCGACTCGCCTGGAAGTTTCAGGCGACATCGCCTTTTCATCGCTTTTTGATCTCCTTTTGTTAGAGAGAGAGCCACTTCCGCGACACTTCTGAAAGACTCTTCCGCGAGTCGCGGAAGTGGCTCACTTTCTTAAAAAAAAAAAAATTTGTTTTTTTCATTTTATTATTAAGACGCGCTCTGCGCGCTAGCCAAAGAAGCTTTCTGTGTTGGTCCACGAATTTTGTCAAAGCAGAGTATCTAACAACAGTTTTAGCACAACAGGAGAATCGAACCTCAGATTTTAAAGTTCGGAGTCGGCAACTCTAACTATTGAGCTACGGGATCGACAGTTTAGACTACTAGAAAAAATCTGAATTAAATTGCTCTAGACGTGGAGCTCATTTTTGTTTTTTGGTCTCGCTAAACAATCGCCTGCAAGATTCATCTTCCAAAAGACTCGTGCGCGACTCGCAGAAGACTCTCCCACATTACTTTCTTTCTATTTATAGCTTTCTATCGCTAAACAATCGCCTGGAAGATTCATCTACTATTAATCTCCTGCGCGACTCGCAGAAGACTCTTTTCGGCGATGGGCGATTGTACAATCGCCCAAATGTTTGCTGGGACATTGCGTATGTATGTGTGTGTGTGTGTGTGTGAGTAAGTATCTGTGTGTGCCTGTCAGCATTGAGTAATGAAATTGCGACAGAATCACGCGCCTCATCGTTTTAAATAGACAAATGTTCAATAAACAAAGCGACGCAAAAAGTAAACAAATCAAGGGGCGGCGAAGGAGAGATGATGGAAATTTATGGAAATGGAAATGGGAAAATAACATATAATCATCATAATGATATGCAGCGCTACAAAAGACAAAGTGTCCCGTCGCCTGCTCCAAAAACAAAAACGGAGCAACAACATGACAGCAAAAATGTTTATGACATGCCAACTGCCGCTTGAGGAATTAATTAAAAATTAAATGGCCTATTAAAATTGTTATCGAGACGCGGCGTCGCCAGCAACGATGTTGGCCATTTAAGTGACAAACAAACGTGAAATGGAAATAAAAGCCAAACACACAACAATGACAAACGGTCCAAAATGGCTGCTGCAATCGCTCAGCAGCGAATTCAAGGCGCGGGGGGGGGGGAGGGGTAAGACAATCGCTGTTTTGGGCGTGGCATTTGCTCGTTAAACGATGAATGCGCTTATGACATTGTGAACTGACGCCACTTGGGCATAAACATGTCAAAACATGCATAAAAATGTCCAAACACGCACAACAAACCAATTGAGGCAGCCAGGGAGCGGGGAGAGTAAAAGAGTGAGACTGACAGCAATGACGGAGAGAGATCGTGAGGGAGAGGGGGGGGGGGGAGAGAGAGAGAGAGAGACCAAAATCCCCCATCATTGAAATCACAGTTTCATTTCGCATCGTAAAACAGTAAAGTTTAGTGGCTGGCGCTAATTTCTGCCATTTTGGGTCATAATGCAGCTAATAACAACTGCAATGACAGCACAGCAGACTCCTTTTGAATTTCATAATTACGACAATATTTTGATTGTCGGCCATTTTAATGTTTTATAATAGTTTGTATAACATTTGTATAACAGTAGCAATACGATGGGACAATCAATTTGATTGCTTTGCTATGCGCTAAAGATATGTTCAGTTTGTGCCGAACAGTCTGCAAACATTATAACACTTGGTATAACACTTTTCATATGGATTGGTGTAAAATGCCAAGCAATTTTTTTGCGAGTTTTTATAGTTTTTATATGAGCGTTTATAATAGTTTAGTTTGTAGTACAACAGTTTGCATAACAGTTTGTATAACAGTGTGTGGCAGTTGAATAACCGCCGCCAATTAAATGAACATCCAATTTGATTGCATTCCGATGCGCTATAATTAATTTATATTTGTACAGAGTAGTCTTTAAGGGCGTCTTCTAGGTCATTAACATTAACATTGCTTTTCAAAAAATGCTGAATCTTCTAAACTATTTCGAACTTTGAAAAATTCTTTTGGGAAAGTATTTTTGAATTTCTAAGCTAAAGAAATATGCAAAAAAAAACAAAAAAAAAAACTCTGACCTAGAAGACCCCCTTACGCATTGTAGCACTTGATATAACACTTCGCATATGAATTGGCCACAGTCCACACTGGTTTCGTCAGAGGACAAAAATAAGAAAGTGAATTTCGACATATCGCCTCAAAACTTATCAATTGTGTTTCTGAAAAGAACTAGCTATTTTCCATTTTATGGAATTAGAGTCAAAAGAGCAGGTAGTGCAAAGGAATAGAAAAATATTAAGGAAAAAGGATTTTTTACTTATAGTTGTTTTTTCCTCCAAAATCCTTCAATGGAAATTTTTGAGACATGCAAGTTAATCAATTTAGATTCAAAAAAAGTTATTTTTAGCAGCTGACATGTGCTGAGCGTTGTTCTAGAAGCTTTGAACCAAGCGTACCTCTGGCAGAAAACCGAGTTTTTTTGTTGTGTTCACAGGAATCAGTGAACACTTAATCTATCGTATTGCAACGTTATTTGCACGCTTTGGCATCAGGATAAAATATTAAAGTAAAAAAGTTTAATAAATATGCCCTAGATACTGCCAAGGAATTGATAAAAACATATCCATGGAATTTTTTTACCTGCTTTGGTCATAACAGGGAGAGAACTTCGAAACAGCGAAAAATCTAAGTTACTGGAATCTGTTAACGACTTAATAGATGACATAAAATGATCTTTATCAACTGTTTTTTTTTTTTTTAACTTTAATTTCACAATTTTTCAATTCTGATTTATTGGTATTTTGAATTTGTAATTTCCAATTATTATTAATTAATTTTTATTATTAAATGCATATGATTACAAAACCGCATATTAAAAATTTTATTTTTCCCCTTTTTTTTATGCAGGTTTTCCATTTGTTATGCTTGTATTTTAAATGATCTCTATAAAGAAGTACTACCGCTCTTCATATTTTCTACCTTCCTTTAGAATTCTGGTGATAATTTCATTGCGATATCTACAAGCGCAACCAGTGTGCAGTGCCGCTTATAATAATTTGTATTACAGTCTGTATTTAATGCAATCAGTCTTTCAACTCAACTTATAACAATTACCAAATAAATAAGCAATCAATCAAATTGATACTAAAATAATTTACAATTTGTGCTATAAATTTTATATAAATTGCCATCAATTTGTTTGCATACTTTCTTAAAAGTCAGTCTGAAAATAGTTTTCATATTCGTGCTAATAACAGTTGGTATAACAGTTGGCATGCAGTGCAATAAGTACAATAAGTGCAGTAAGTAGAAAATCTTGAATGTAGCTAGCAGCTGAAATAGTTGCGTGTTTACATAACAATCGAGTAATACATAATGACTTAATGTGTTTGTATAACACTTTTCCTTCGAGCAATTTTTGCATTTTTCGCAAGCTTGCAACAGCGGCGAAAAAAGAGGAACGGAAACGAATAGCTTTTCCGCTGCGCGTTGCAAGTTTGCTTCAACAGTTTTTGAACAATTTGTCAAGCATGCTGAAGGTTAAGAGTGAGCGAGACAAAGATTAAGAGTGGAAGAGAGAGAGAGAAGAGAGAGGGAGAAGTACATAGATGTTGCCATGTGACAGAGTGGCCACTCGAAAGGCGCTGGCAACGCTGCTGCTGCTGGCAAAAGGAAACTTAATGCAAATGCCACACAAAGCCAAAGTCATGCCCCATGAATTTATTGTTGCTGTAGTTGTTGTTGTTGTGGTTGTTGATGAGTTGTTGTCCCGTTGCAAGCTTGAGTTTTTGATTTGATGGCATTATTAAGCATTGATATGCCATAATATTGAATTCGCAGTTGCGACAGCAGCACAACAATTGTCCATTTGATTGCCGACAGCAAAACAAAACAAAACCAAATAAAAAATTTGCAACTTCCTTCCCTACCCGCCCCGCCCCTTTACCCACCCACCTCCCTGGCACATGTGCATGCCTCGTTCTCGTAGCTTAAAAGATTGATGAGCTGCAGTAAGCTACATCAGCAGCAGCTGTTGTTGTTGCCGTTGTTGCCATGCCGATGAAAAACTGCCGAGCTCGGTCAAAGGACAAAGACAAACGGGTTGCGGGAGGAGTGGCAAAAGGGGCGAGTGGGGCAAGAGGGAGTTCTTGAAACGCCACGCAGCAATGTAATGTGGCATGGTAAGTCCCGTCTGGCATGTTGGTGTGACACATATCGAGTCTCTCTTGTTGTTATCGCTGGTCCACTCAATGCCCAAAGCATATCAAAAGTATTATAACTTTATGGCAATGTATGACCGACATGATCTTTCAGTTAACGATGCAAAAATATTCTGTATATTTCGGTTTTACATTGTGAAAACATTTCATATTCATATCTCAAAAGTTCTTATTTTTACGGCAAGCTGATAATTAATTCCATACGTTAAAAGTGATTTCCCTAAAATCGTGTTTTTTGCGTTAAAACAGTCTTGACATTAATTAGCTATGTAATCCTAATCAGTATCGCTTAAATCGTGTTCGTCCGCATAAAAAACAAGGCACCAAATCTGGTGGTAATACTCACGCTAGTCAACTTCACATTTACTTAAGAAAATGTTTTCAATGTCGCACCAGATTACTAATATGCCAATATTAAACTGAATGTTTTCTTTAGCTCTTTACCAAAAAAGGATATTATCACTATTATCAATACCATCACTGAACATTTTCAAAATATACTTAAGCTGAGATCGAGTCGAGTGCTTAGTCTATTGAAGGTTCCAATTCAATCTAAAAAAATATAACAAGTATCTTAATGTCGAGCTCGATCATCTACAACAATCTTACTTGCTTTAGTTGTTATTGCTGTTGTTGTGCCAAGACATTAAAAAATGTATGCAGCCTGTCACAAGAGTGAAGGGAGAATCTCTTGTTAAAAAGAGAGAGAGAGAGAGGGAGACAGAGAGAGGATGGCACATAAAGTGTTGAGTGGTTCGTTAGGCGCTTTTCTGAACAACTGTAAGAGGGTGTTCGTGTGAGTGTGTGTGAGTGTGTTAAGCATGCCATATAATATGGTGTAGGCGTTGTCCTTCACATTGCAGGAGGAGGGGGTTGGCAGTAGAATAGGGGTAGGAGTAGGGTACGTTTTTTGGACGAAAAAAAAAAACCTTCGCATCAGCAAAACGTTGACTTATCTGTGATTGTTGTTGGCGCATTGTTTGCTGCGCTCATGGCATTATTTGTTTTATATTTGACACCATACACGCCCACACACAAACACACACACACACACACACACACACACAATAGACACCCACGCGGCGTTGTGGCCATAAAAATGCGTAAAGCGAACGGCGATGAATTGCAATAAAATAAAATAAACTGCCGCTCTTGTATTCCTGCCTCCTCAGACAACCAATCGAAGCAACGACAACAATATCAATGGCAACAGCGACAACAACAACAAACAACAAGGCAGAACAATCAGGCAAAGGCAACAGCAACAGCACGTGTCACAAATTATAGTTGCCACTAGACCAACAACCACAACAAATACAACAACAACGACAACAACAACATCAACTGGGAAAAAAATAATCAAAATGGCAGCGCATACAAGTTACGTAATAATAATATTACATAAGTACAACAAAACGTGACGCCTGTCATAGGTCAGGGTTCAAACAACAACAACAACGACAATAAAAAGAGTATAAACAACGACAACAACTGTCACACTGATGTGTATGAACAGCTGAATGAGAATTGCTAAGAGAAATGAGCAAGAGAATTGGGAAATGCGAGAGTAAATGAAAAATAATGGTATGAGTATAGGCCACGTTAGCAGCTGCAGCTGCCACTCGATGATTGTGGCCAACGCATAAAATAATCGTCAATGGTCAAAATTCGTAATGAAGCGGTTCCATCGGCACAGTGATAGGACATGTAAATAGAATCGATTATTTAGCAATGCATATGCATGTTTTAAATTTTAATAGATACAACTCCCAAATGCAGGCAACGATATTTTTAATTCAAGAAAATAGGGTCAAGAATTGAGAAAGGAGACGAAAAATTAAAGATAAGCCAGAATTGAAGAGACTGTACAATGATACAGAATGGAAATATTGTGAAGAGATAACAAGAGAAAATACCATTGTTGTGTAGAAAAGAGAGTAGAGAATGCTAACAAAAGTTGACAAAGAAGCTGGAAGGTAAGCTAAAAAGTTGTTTAAAGAAAAACTAATAGAAGATACGAGTTAACAAAAATGGGTTAATTAGGTCAAACAAATATCTCGAGTTACAAAAACGAGATATACACCAAGTAAAAATACGAAAAAGAATTATTGCAAGAGATAAGTGAATAACGAAAAAATTAGATGCTGAGATGGAAGATTTATGATAGGTAGGAAGGAGAAGGAAAGATATTGAGAGAGACAAAGGAAACAAATGAATGTATGGAATGGGTGGAATTAAGAGGTTGAATTAAGAGAAAAAGAAAGGAAAAGAGGGTGAGACAGAGTGATAAAGAAAATACAATGAAATAGAATAATTAAAAAAGAAAAAAAGAGATAGAGGCATCGGAATAGAATTACCGATTGGAAGACAAGGAATAATGCATTAAAAAAATATATAAATGATAAATAAAAAAATGTAACTCTTAAGCTTGGATTCAGAAATTAATTAAATTGGAGAAAGACAACATAAAATACAACCTGGTAAATACAAATTGGTAATATTCCGAATATCAATAGGCGCATTCATGTATTCAGGGAGAGAATGAACAACAAAGGGAAATCTATGAGAGAAAGGGAGAGAGAGAAGGATACTGACTTGAGTGTGTGCGTAAATACAACTCATTAGTACCGAGAGTAGAAAAACAGACAAAGAAATTGCACAACTAGAAGAGATACAAAAAAAAAAAGAAATAAATACAAGAAACTCTGTGAATTAGAATGAGAGCATTTGGAATTCAATCTCCTGGCAATTGAGCTCTGTGCAATGCAATTAGTCTTATTAATATCACAGGCTACTTACGAACCAATTCAATTGGAAAATTTACGCTTTGATTCTGATGAATGCCTAAAAGTAAAGTATGCAATGCTCCCTTTATTTGTGTTTGAACAAATATGTAGCCGTCGTCATATGTGAAAATTGAAAAGAGGAATTACCAAACACATTTTGCTTGGCAATAAAACCAAATCGTACAGTTGGAGCACGGTTGACTGACAAAAAAAAAAACCCCTAAAATTGAGTGTGCTTGGCTAAAGGAGGCTATATGTATGTATATTTATTTGTCAGAACTTAGGCTAGGGTTGTTGATAATATAATATGTTAAAATGCCCGCATATCAATATTTTTTATAAAAAAAAAGGATATTTATATCGCGATATATTTTTTGCCCAAATATCGAATAAGCGATATTTTTTTTGGATATTTTAGAATATTGCATGAAAATAATAAAAAGAAGCGGGAAGTCGATCAATTTGGCGTCGCAACTTGAACTTGAAGTGCACTCAAAAAAATTTATATGTATATGTAACTTTTAAAGTGGCGTCTTTTTTTTGGTGTGTGCTTTTGTGTGATTTAAGAGTCCGTGCCAAACTTCGGAGTTTTGTTGTATGTAGTTAAATTAGCACACATTAAATTTTATTTTGAAAAACGGGGAAAAAAATATTAATTATGTTAAGTATATCGATATTTCAAAGCGATATAAGTATTAAATATCATTTTGATATTTTCTTAAAACAGATAATGTCCTTGATACATTACTTTAAAAATATTCGACATCCCTAGCTCAGGCTAATTAACTGAAATTTAGTGCTAAAGAAATGATTTTTAATTATAACTAAAAGTAAGAAGTGGGCGCGGCTACAGTCGAGTTTGCTCGACTGGAGGATACCCTGTGCCATATCTTAAATAACAAAAAAATTTTTCATACTGAGACTTGATTTTCGACTGATGGTTGCTATGGCAGCTATATGATACAGTAATCCGATTACAATCAAATTTGGTCAGAATGTATGCGACCATCCCATATGCATATTCTGTCAGTTTGGTTCAGTTATCTCAAACAACAAAAAAGTTTTTCATACTCAGACTTGATTTTGGACTGATGGTTGCTATGGCAGCTATATGATATAGTAATCCGATTACAATCAAATTTGGTCAGAAAGTATGCGACCATCTCATATACATATTCTGTCAGTTTGGTTCACATATCTCAAACAACAAAAAAGTTTTTCATCCTGAGACTTGATTTTCGACTGATCGTTCCTATGGTAGCTATATGATATAGTGTTCCGATCCAAATTTAAAAACAAACTTGATCTGCGTCCGGTATCCAGCAACCTACATACCAAATTTGAAGTCTCTAGCTATTATAGTTTCTGAGATCGACGCGTTCAAACAGACGGACAGACGGACGGACAGACAGACGGACATGGCTCAATCGACTCGGCTGTTGATGCTGATCAAGAATATATATACTTTATATGGTCGGAGATTCTTCCTTCTGCCTGTTACATACATCTCACAAATCTAATATACCCTTTTTGACCATTTTCAATGGGCACAGGGTATAAAAAGTGAGTTTTAGCTGACTTGAGGTCTAGTAATGTCGATATGGCACTAAACAACAACACAGAAACAGGAGCATGGCTCGGCTCACAGCGGTTTCAAGAGATGCCGAGCTCTATAATCAGTACCGTTGTGATGACTAGACCAGCGATCCAAGCCTAATGTCATCTTTGAGAAGCTAGATCCAGTTGTGAATTCTACGTCTCAAAAGTGACAAAATAGCTGTAAAGCTGATCTAGCCCTCTGTGAGTTTTTGTTGTTGCTGTTCTTGTGTTGAAGCAGAAGACCACATTTTATTAAGCAACTTTTAAGCAACTTTATTAAGTAACTTTGCTGAAGAAAGTTAACCAAAAAAACCAATACCGTACAAGCTACAGCCTCAAATTGTTCAAAAACTTGCACGAAAAATTTTGCATGAAATCTGTAACTCAAAAAACTAATGATGCAGTTCGATTCGTAGGACCCGAAATAGGGGGAAACCGTTGAGTTTGGTCATGTTTTTTTTTTGGATTTGCACAGTGTAATTGATATACACTGCCGATCAACTGAATAGGTTCATGCTTAACGGGGTAGAAATTGGGCTGTAATTCCTAAACAAATGTTCCGATTTACATGAAATTTTTTTTCTATAGTTCTCTGATTCTTTAATAATAAGATGCCAAAGTATGATTTTCATAAACTTAATATTTATTGCTTAATTATTTTTTCTTCTGAAAGAGTAACAAAATTAATGCTTTATTTTTGCTTCAACTGAATAGGTTCAGCTGAATGAATTTCAGTTTGTGAGCAAAATTCGGCGATATAACGACAGAATTTGTTTGCAAATTAGTAAATTAATATATTTTCTTTATATTAAATGAAAAATAAGCCATGAATAGCAATTGTCCGAGAACGAAAGAGGCCAAATCGAGGCCTATCATAAAAGTGGTCTTTTCCATATCAAAATCGATAAAAAAAATTGGAAGAAGCCAAAATGTTGAGAGTAACTTTTGAAGATACAGTGCCGAATATGACAAAAATATCAAAAACGGAGTCAAACACGCGACCACTGCGGCGGATAGGTGACATATTGCTCGCAGTGCTTCCAATTCCCACCTCTCAGCACCCAAAACTAAAGAAATTTGTGGTGTTAAAGCAAGTGTATCAACTGTAAAACGTGTGATTTTGTCGGCTAATCATCTAATAAGATTGAAACTTAAAAAAAACACTATTTAATCATCCACGTAAAGCTTCACGACTGCATTCATGTAAATCGGAACATTGGTTTAGGAATTACAGCCCAATTCCTACCCCGGTAAGCATGAACCTATTCAGTTGATCGGCAGTGTACACTGGCTCAGAATATATTCAAAGAATTATTTGAATTTATTCTGAATATATTTATCAGTATTTGGTCAAATAACCCATACACTTAATTTCTTAATTGTTAATATCAAGAAGTTTCATTTGATTTACATACTCTACAGGGTATAAACATTTCGCGTCAACTGTTTATCATATAAATAGCGTTTCGTCTGTTGTTAATAATAAATTTATAATGAACAGCAAACAGGTGAATGGTAAACATATTTGTGGACTCAGCTGTATATGTATATGTGAGGATGTGTATGGGTGTGTGTGTAGTTTCTCTGACTGTGACTGCAGTTGCTATAAGTGAATTGCCGCTGTCACTGTCATAATTACATTATGTTTACAGCGCGCTTAAAGGGAGAGAGAGAAATGTACAGTGTGGGAGTGAGAGAGACGGAGAGTGAGTGAGAGGTGGGAGAATACACATAAAAGCCACAGCACATGGGCTGTCAGCAATCGTGAAAGGCATAAATCAAAACAACGACAAACAAACACACATACAAAGTGGCCCTATAAAGCCAAAGAGAGAGCGAGAAAAGGAGAGAGAGAGAGAGAGGGGTGCAAGCCGTGTTCAATAGAAGCGCATTTGGTTGTATCGTACATGTTAATATTTATGTGCATATGTGTTAATTTTATTACTTTACAAACACTGGGGAATTGCCATCTCACTTTCCCTCTTCCTCTTTCTCTCTCTCTCTCTCTATCCTATTCTCGTGGTGT
This sequence comes from Drosophila limbata, assembly GCA_963924055.1. Lineage (NCBI taxonomy): Eukaryota > Metazoa > Arthropoda > Insecta > Diptera > Drosophilidae > Drosophila > Drosophila limbata. The sequence goes on along the minus strand of OZ001351.1, from coordinate 6,507,509 downwards.
ATGCGGTATGCGTGGTATTAATTTGCCATAATATCGACTCGTTTATTAGCTGGCAAATAAATTGAAATAGTATGGCAACAACAACACATTAGTTGAAAGCTCTTTTGAACATTTTTAAAATCGGGGAAAAACATAAGTTAGTAGGAAATGACTGAGAGAGACCCTGTTTCATTTTAATTGTTCCTAGAACCAAAAATAATTATAATAAAATAATTAAAATTGTTAAAGCTACTATATGGAGTTTATTTTATGGCAAGCTCAAAAGACGCTTTGTATTTTTTATTATATACAGGGTTGGAGCACAAAGTTCGAATAAAATTGGTCGTGTGCTTAAAGTGATTTAGCGGAAGGCAATTGTGTTAATGCCACCTGGGTGCAATCAATCAATAGGTGAAAAGCCCTTAAACTGCATAAACGGTTCATTAGATTTACGCAATTGCACGTTCAAGAAGTAAACGAGAGAGAGGGACAGACAGAGGGATATAGATGGATGAAGCGAAGAGAGAGAGAGAGAGATGAGTTGAAATAAGGAGAGTGAGAGAAGAGATCTCTTGATCATTTGCAAAAGCGCAGAAAAGTAGGCAAAAGAATTTATGCAATTTTCTGAGTGCGTGACTAAGAGCTTGTTTCTGTGTGTGGCAGTAATAGAGAGTGTATATATTAGTATGTATTTGAGTCATGACCCCAAACGGAGGCAATGAAATTTGTTTTATGTGCCAATTGCTGACAAACGCAGTTGGCCATTAGGCAAAGAGCCAGGCCAACAGCCTGCGAAGACAGTCAGTCATTCTGGCCTAAACAAAAGACAGCGTTGCTGTAGCGGCTGCTAAAGGGTCGTGGCAGGACTACATTTTAATTGAAAGGTGTTACGGATCGGGTCGAGGTACCAGAAAATTGCCTGTGGTTGAAAACGGGGCCATTAAAATGAGCTCAAAAGGAATTGGGAAAAGGGCAGCAGGAAGCTGGATAACTGGCTGTTAACGCATATATATGTACGTGTAACGTATAACGCATAATGAGCAATGGCTTCTGTAATCGATTCGAGTTAACCAATTCGGGCTAATAGCCTTGGTTACTTTGGTTTTAACCTACTCCCTTCCACCACGTCCTTTCTCTGCTTGCGGCTTCCTTAATGCCCGCTAAGCGCATTAACGCAACAAAAACAAATAACAAAACTCTGCGAGCTGCAGCAACTTTGGTAACACACACACACAAACACATGTGAAATTCAGCATATTGTTGTAAGTACACGGCGGGACAGGGATTATTTCGATAAACGTGTGTCAACAAATAACACAGGACAACAAAATAAACCATTTGTCCGCGAATTATTATTTTCTGCTGTGTTAAATGTGTTAAAGTGGAGTCAACACTCTCGATTTACACTTAATTGCGAGTTAAAATATCAACGATACTTTAACACTTAGTTAAACCGATGTTAAATTACTGGCAGGTGGCAACGCCGCAATTGCAGAATTTTTAAGTTGAATTTAACTAGTTGAATCTAACTTATATTTATTTTCACCTAAAATTAAATAAATTAGTTAATTGTCGATTCTCTTCCACATTTCTTTTCTAAGCGATTTTGACGATTTTGAGAACCTTCTCTACACTTGATAATACTTTAGTCTTAATAAAAATAAATACTATATGTACTTGTTCTTATAAAAAGCTTTATAGTGATTTTCAATTTCAAACAAACAGCTCGTCACTATAATTTTGTGAAAATGTATTTTTCTGTGTTCTTAACATAAAACTCAAAACAGATAATAGATGTACCCCAAAATTTAATATCCAATTTAAAAATATCTTCCAGACCAACAGCTTCTAGACAGTGAGAGTTGTAATTTGGTAACCAGTGGCAAAGATAGACTGTTATCGTTATATTTGTTTGGACTAACAAAAATTGGTTTCAGTAGAAATATAAATAAAATATACAAAACTCTACATTCCACCAAAGAGAAAGAGTATAATTTCGTTAAGTAGGAATACCTTCAAAATTGGCTAATAGCAATTAATGAATATAAGGAGAGACTGTCAGTTAAAAGGAAAGCATAAACTTGTGGAATGCCTGAGCAAACTTAACGAAATTCCCCAGCCAAATCCAATGTAGACCTGTGTAATAACTGAAGTTTTCGATCATGTATGAGCACTGTGTATGTGTGAGTATGTGTGTGTGTGTAACTAAAGCCTATAGCAATTCCCCAGATACTGGCTATTTATTATTATATTTATAGAAAAGACATTAACTCGGTTTTACAGTTGCGACAGCTGACGCTTTTGGCCAAGCGGCAAAAGGGATGACAGAGGGGGCAGGAAAAAGGGGAGGACCAAGGGGAATGCATAAAAACAATCAAAATTCCCACCAGACAAACAAAATGTACCCAAAACGCATTTTGGATAAATTGTTTCATAATTGATTGATGTGCAGGCGCAGTACAGAAGGAGAGAGATAGAGAAGGAGACTAGCACAGTGATAGAAAGAGTGCAAGATATAATCAAACTGATATAAAGAAAGAGAGAGAGGCGAGTGGGAGATAGAGGAGACACATTTGGGCAAGCTTAGGCGCTTCACTGATTGTGATTGTGTTTTCAGTTTAGGTTTAGGTATATATGCTTAGGTGACGGGCTTTTTCCCAATAAATGTATTCCTGGCCTGCATGTCCTGCCCGTTGCCAGTTCTCGGTTGCCCGTTGCCAGTTGCCAGTTGGCAGTCGGTTGTTGTTTCGATTTGCCCCTAGCTGCCAACCACAGCAACGTTTACGTTTTGTGTCTGTCTGATGTCAAAATAATTTCGATGACGCCCTCAATATAAACATTCAACTGAGGTTTAGGCAGACACAGGGGAGGGGAGGGGCAGGAGAGTGGGTGGTAGGGGGTTGAGGGTAGTTTAAGGAGACTGGTTGAGTTATTTAGACAGATTTTTGATAGCTTGGCTATGAAGCGTGTCTGAAATTGAGTTTTGATTTCAAACCCAATTTCCCCATAATGCGATGCGGTTCGTATTTCTCATCATTCTATTCTCTCTTCTCCTCACTTTCCATTCTCCTCCTGACAACCGTCAACTGGCAATTGGCGACCGTTGACACTGCGACAAATGTCGAGTCGACGTTGATGTTGACGTCAAAGTTGATGCCGCTGATTGCCACAATTCGATTGATTTCACAGCGCATTTGTATTGTGCACACACACATCTATAAACACATTTGTGTGACCAAATAAAAAAAAGGGAACGAAAAGTCTCTGGTCCGGGTCAGCCGAGGCTGCTTTTGATGTTTACTTGCGCTTGACTCGCTTCAGTTAATGTAGCCACATTTCTAACGACCGCAAGAGCGAGTGTGTGGCTTGTGTTTCAGTGAGTGTGTGTGTGTGTGAGTGTGTGGAGTGTGTGTTTAAGGAGGTCTGTGTGTATGTAGCTGCCACTTGACAACCTTTACTTAATGTATGTAATTCACTTTATGTAATGCCACACACATTTAGAAACATTTCGTTTTCTTTTTCTTTTCAAGCCAGTTGAAAAGTTTTTTAACAATCAATTTCAATTGTATTATTAATTAATTATTCGAAGTAGTCAACTTTTTATTGTGCAAATAATTCTAGTCAAAATTGAATTCTTAAAATTCCTCTTAAAAAGTATTTAAAAAAAGTTTTGTAATATTGACTGCTTAAGTTTGAATATTTGTATACATTCTTAGAAAATAGATTTAGTATGTTGTAAATATTATTATTATTGATTTTGTAGGCCTAAAAATCTTATTTTGATCGTATTTATCGAGGGAAATTTATCGATAAACGAACAATTACTCATTTTTGCACTCATTACCAAATAAAATGCTAATTAATACATGTAATTTCACGTTTCTAACTCTTAGCATCAATAAGTTTGTAATTTCAAACTATTAATCAGTCAATCAATCTTTTAGGTCAATTAACAAAAACATATATATATATATAAATGTATTTACATAAATAAGGAAACAAATTGCCAAATCTAATGTGAAAAAATCGGAGAAAATTGCACACAGACCTTCCGATTATTAACTAGTGGACGGTGCTACAGTCGAGCATACTCGACTATCGGAGACCCCATTCTTACTATGGAAAAAAAGTTTTTCATACTAAGACTTGATTTTTGACTGATCGTTCCTATGGTAGCTATATGATATAGTGGTCCGATTCCAATCAAATTTGGTCCGGATGTATATAATCGTCCCATATGCATATACTGTCAGTTTGGTTGAGATATCTCAAAACACAAAAAAGTTTTTAATACTAAGACTTGATTTTCTACTGATCATTCCTATGGCAGATATGTGATATAGTGGTCAGATTTCAATCAAATTTGGTCAGTATGTATGGGACCATCTTATAAGCATATTCTGTCAGTTTGGTTGAAATATCTCAAACAGCAAAGTTTTCCATACTAAGACTAAATTTTCAACTGATTGTTCCTATGGGAGCTATATGATATAGTGGTCCGATCCAAAATCTAAAACTAACTCGATCTGCTTGCATTATAGACGAACCTATATACCAAGTTTTTTGTCTCTAGCTCTTATAGTCTCTGAGATCTAGGCGCTCTTACAGGCGGACAGACGGACGGACGGACAGACGGACATGGCTATATCGACTCGGCTGTTGATGCTGATTAAGAATATATATACTTTATGGGGTCTGCCACGCCTCCTTCTGACAGTTACGCACATTTTTTTTTGTGACAAAGTTAATAGACCCCTTTGCTTTTTTAAAGTACGGGGTCTAAAAAGCATTAAGCAAAAGTCCAAATGACACTTCATATAACATACATAAGTCATTATTACCAGCTTTATCAATAACTTGCCAAAATACAATTAGCAAAAGGAGAGAGAGGAAGAAATTAAGATAGTGACAGAAAGAGGAAGTGAGTTGGGAGAAACTGTCAAATTAATGACATTTTATATGCATCTTAATTGCGTGTCTCTGGTTTTTTGTTGTTGTCGCACCCTACAGACAAATTTTCCTGGTCTGACCGACATGCTCCATCCTGTTCAGTCGTGTTCTGCTCTGTTCTGTTCTGTTCGATTCTGTTCTGGCAACGCTTTCGACATTACCAACGCTCTCTGCACTTGTCAACCAAATTGCTTAGCCCTCGAGCTGCTTATAATTTATTGAAATCGTTGCGTGAAAGCTTCTCTACTCGATTTCTCTCCTTCTCTCTCTCTTTTCCTTTATGTGGCAAAAAGTGGCCTACGACAAGTGCACACACATTTCAGTAGGCCCTATCAGCATCCCTATCACCAGCTCCATCCCGGTCCCTATCACTTGCCCTGCAGTCTTTGCTCTGTCGTCTCGCCAATTTGGGGGGGAAATTGCAAAATCAACGCTCGTAAATTGAAAAATGTTGTCAAGCGGCCGGATATCGACGAAAAAAAATTAACAACAACAACAAGTACTACAAGAAAATACAACAAAATAGAGAGAGGAGGCGAGTTGACAGTTTGTTAATTAAAACCAGCAGCCGCTCAGGCGGCGGTCAACTGGTCATCCAGTCATCCAGTCAGCTGTGCTCACTCAACGTCTCGAAACACACCCACAGGCACACACACACACACACACACACACAAAGTCGAGATGTGTGTGTCGTTGGCAACTCTGCAGTTGACAGACGCAAAACGTCAGCTCAGTGCTAATAAATGGCCACATCTCCAGGAAAAAAAATGGGAAAGTAAAAAGAAGTCGGGGTTCAGAGAGAGAGAAAGAGAGAGTCACTCACCTATCGTTGTAATTAATGTCAGGGAGTAGAGAAAGGCCGAGGCGTAGGTCCATTTGTGCGTCGGTGCATTCATTTGCACGCCCCCGGGATGATAGACCTTCGCCTGGCGCACCGCAGCACGCAGCAGAGTGTCCTGTAAGATAGAGGCAAATTTTACACAACTTAGCATACGACTGAGAGAGAGAAAGAAAGAGAGCCTGAAGAAGTGTAGAGAAAAACATACCTGAAACAATTGCACCTCCTGAGCGGCAAGACGTGTCCAGTTCTCTTTGTAGAGTATATTAAGATCCTCCGTTATGGACCACAGACGATCAACAGTTCTTTAGAAAAAGTGGAGAAAGATAAATATAAGCAACATATTCAAAGATATACATATAAAGATAAGAAATATACTATCAGGAGTGCCACAAAAATCGCTTTCGCTTGAATTTGACTGAAATTTGTATGAAAGCGAAAGCGATTCCTGTGGCACCCCTGTATATATTGCTTAAAATATTTCTCAGAAATATGGTAATGATAAAGTTTTAGTCAAATAAAGTTTAACTACATATTCATTAATATAATACTGTAATATAACCTATATTTTCCTGGGGTACAATATAGAATAGAGCAAGATTTTCTATAAAAAAATGTATTATTCTCACGATATAAAATTTCCCAATCTATTAAAAGTTTACTAAATTGTCGATTTGCAGAGAGAGGTAAATATTCTATTGGTTTTCTATTGTTAAAGAAATTTTAGAAAATGATAGGCAAAAATATTTCTATATTTTCTTAGCTAGTCTTAAGTGCCTCACTGAATACTCAACACACTTCACCTTACAAAGTTGTCAAACACTTTGAAAGATTATGAGCCCATGCTTATAAGGTACATACAGTTAAAGCAGTTTATGTTACTTACCTTGAACGAATCTCGGCATTGGCCAGTTGAGAGGTGCGGGGATATGGCTTGGAGGCGGCAACAGCTGTTTCCAGTGCATTCGCATCCTCCAGTTCGCCCTCGAGCGTTACAAAGATGATGGAGCCCATGGCCGTGTACAGCAGTACCAACAGCAGAACGCCTAAGAGCGTAAAAACATATAAATTATTATCACTCGGCACTGCGCAAAATATGCTCGTAATATTTATTAAGTATAAAAGACTTTAGAGCAATGTGCCGAGTGTCAAACATTTTTTTAAAATTTATTTATTTAGATAATTTAAGTAATTTATAAGTAAAACTTAATATTATTTGTCACAGAATTGGATATCAGAAATCTTGGGGCTGAAAATGCTTTCGTCACTAGACTTTTGCCTCGTAATGAGGTTTTTTGTAGAAAAATGTAGAACAGTAAGTGATCCTCATTCAGAATTCATTCGGAGAGAAGCTTTGAAGCTTAACAGTTATAATAAGAAAACAGAGAGCTTTGCATGGAGCTTTTCTCTTGCGCGAGTTTCCCTCATTTCCACAAAAAAATGCTTGTGAATTGAGTTTTTGCGTTTGCAACTTGACACTCAGCACTTAAAGCACTTGAAGTCACTCACCTGTCGCTGATATGCAATGGGATTTGGGCGCCTTTTGGCAACCGCAAAGTCCGCTGCCGATGGCCCCGTTGCCATCCCTTTGTTTGTCCGCCTTCGATGTGGATGCGGTGGGGCCACCAGCTCCTCCGGCGCCAACGCTGCCACTGCCACTTGCCAAATTGGCGGCACCTTGGGCGCCATTTGTGGCGCCGCTTGAGAAGCACATGCCTGCACCGCTCTGACGACCCATGCGTGCCCCGCTGCCTATGTTGCCTCCTGGTGGTGCACTAATATGGTTGCTGCCGCTTTTGATGCCGCCGCTTCTGTTGCTGCTGTTGCTGTTGCCGTTGTTGTCGTTGCCGTTGCCGAGAAATGCCGCCAGCAGCAATGGCGGCTTTTTATTCATGCCGTGTTGCACAGCTGCTGGTCAAAAATGCTGCTGCTGCTGATGCAACTCTGCCACTTGCGTCAATCAATCAGTTAATGTGGCTATCAGGTCCGTGAATTGAACGAATGAGCGAATGAACTAATGAACGATTGCCGAATCGCAATCAAATCAAAAGCTTCATGTGGCACGTAATTTGCATCCTTCTTCAATTTCTCCTCCGCCTCATTTACTTTCTCTCTTTCTCCTATACCTTCCGTTCTGTCCGGAACGTTTACAGCGTTGTGGCTTCACGTTATTATGTGGCCGTCATAAAATGTTGTCGACAGCAATGAAAATGTTTGTTGTTGTTCTTCTTGTTTTTGTTGCCAAAAATTGTCACCGGATGCTGCAAATGCAAAATATTTTCATGAAAAAAAAAAAATATTACAGGCAAACTGAAAATGTAAATTGCGATGCTGTACACACACACACACACACACATCGACACCCAGTTGGTGTAGACAAATTGCATGGCAAATGCTGCGTAATTGAGTTAGCAACTGAAAGACGTTCAAGTTATTTTAGCTGCAAAATATTGCATTAAAACGAAAACTTTGATACACTGCAAAACCAATTAAAAGCAGCAAAGTGTTGATAAGCGACCTAAGCTGTTAAGTGTTGTAAAGTTGCGTGCGTCTTTTTTTCTTTTATAGCATAAGTTAGCAATGAAATTTGAGTTTTTAAATAACTAAATAAATATCATTAAAAAAAGCTAAGCATTTTTTATAGTTTCTCTTGTGCATGTTAAAGTTAACAGACATTTCAAGTATAATTTCCACAAAAACTTGAAATATGCATAGTAATACAACAATTAAACGCAATGATAACTTGACACCATTGCCACCTTTATGATGCACATATTTTAAAACAAACAAAAAAAGGATTTTACTAAAAACTATTGTATATAATATACAATATTTTTCTAAGCGCTGTACACTTAGCAGAGTAATGTTGCCATTATATGAAAATCCGATAACTAAAAGATAAATTAATTGACATGAAAATGAAATATATATGTAATCAAATTCATGATAATTTCATAACTCATAAAAAATTCTATAATCTTTTGCAAGTGTCTTTTTATAGCTGATATATTCGATTCAGACAGGATATAACTAGAGCAGTAACAATGCTTGGATCATCTCAACAAGTTTTTGTCTGTATGTGTGTATGTATATGTCGGTGTTTGTGTATATGAGTGTATGTGTGTCGTGGGTGTTGCTGTCGCGTAATCTGATAAACGTGAAGATGGTCGGCAGTTAAATTAAAGATTGTCCGCCAAGCACAAAAAGTTGCAGAGTTGCTGCTGCTGTTGTTGTTGCTGTTCTCGTTGTTGTTGCCTGATGTTGTTGTCGTGACTGTTGCAGAGCACGTGTCATGGCCATGTACATTCAATGGCACTTCAATTAGGACCCAGTTAACATTTTGTTGCTGTATGCTTAGCTTATTACTTGCATTTTTGCTGTTTCAGCTTCAATGCTAATTACGAGAATTCGCCACAGAGTTACGTCACGTTCTACACACACATACTTAACGGGTTGCACACACACACACACACGCGTTAAGAGACATAAAAGATTTGCAGATTATTAAGAGGATGACCGATTAAATGTCTTTGTTCTTGTTGTTATTATTATTGTGGCGACGCCAAATGAATTATGGAAATAACGAGACGAATTAAATGAATCAAATGAATTAATAGCACTTTCGCTCACAATTGAATACATTTTATTCATACGGATTCATAAGAGCGCATATCATGCATAATAATTATACATATGTATGTACACTGCCGAACATATTTATTGGCACAGCAAACATTTTGAGATTTGGGGGCTTAATTGTTCCCTGATCGTTAACATGTTGGTATCAATGGAAAGGTCATATAAATTCCTTTTGAATGATATAAAACATTTCTTAACCCATTAAGTACCCTTCGAAAATTTCGAGTTTATGTAAAAGTCATTTTTCGAAACTTTTTTCCTCGATTTTTTACAAAAAATATTTTGATGCAAAAAAATTATTCAAACAATTTAAGGAGTAACTGCAAAACAAATTTTTCAAAAATATTTTTGCTAGTATTTTTTATAATTTTTTGAAAATCCTAAAAATGACCATTTTAACCCCTTTTTCCTACTTTTTACACAAAAAGTGCCTTTTTAGCAATTTTCAAAAAATTATAAAAAATACTAGCAAAAATATTTTTGAAAAATTTGTTTTGCAGTTACTCCTTAAATTGTTTGAATAATTTTTTTGCATCAAAATATTTTTTGTAAAAAATCGAGGAAAAAAGTTTCGAAAAATGACTTTTACATAAACTCGAAATTTTCGAAGGGTACTTAATGGGTTAAGAAATGTTTTATATCATTCAAAAGGAATTTATATGACCTTTCCATTGATACCAACATGTTAACGATCAGGGAACAATTAAGCCCCCAAATCTCAAAATGTTTGCTGTGCCAATAAATATGTTCGGCAGTGTATATGCCAACAAGGTTGCCACCGAGTAAAAGAAATATAAATGTCGACAATATTTCAAATAATAAACACGATTGGGCATGCAAATTTTCCAACATTTCGATTTTTAAATTAAAAGAGTAAAAATCTAGTGGGCGGTGCTACAGTCGAGCATACTCGACTGTCGAATACCCCGTACTTACTATCGAAAAGCAATCCTTGAAATAAATCAAGAATATTCCCAATCTGTGAGTTCGGTTGAGATACATATATCCAAAAAATTTCTATATATATTTTCGAACAATCGTTCCTATGTCAGCTATATGATATAGTGGTCCGATTTCAACCAAATTTTGTCAGGATGTATAGGATCATCCCATATGCATATTCTGTTATTTTTGTTCAGATATCTCAAACAACGAAAGGTTTTTCATACTGAGACTTGATTTTCGACTGATCGTTCCTATAGCAGCTATATAATATAGTGGTCCGATTTCAACCAAATTTGGTCAGGATGTATAGGACTATCCCGTATGCATATTTTGTCAGTTTAGTTCAGATATCTCAAACAGATATCTCAAAATCGTCCTTACAATTATGATTTTCAAATTTGTGGGCGTTTAAGTGGGCCGTGGCAAAAATATAATCAAACTCGAACTGCGAGCATACGAGTATATTGGTCCTCTGCAGATAATGCAAAAAAAAAGTTATAAAATACAAGGGGGCTACGCCCCCTGCTCGCTTCGCTCGCCAACCCGCAGCTCGCTGCGCTCGCAACATTGTATTTAGTTGCCCGTTTTAACAAATTTATATAATATAGCATTTTTTCTAAAAAAAACCCGGAAATATTTAGCTTCCGCTGTCCGCTGCGTTAATTTTTTTTCCTTGTAATTGAACTTTGGCTAAAAAGTCGGATTTTGTGATTTGGCGGGAAAAAGCTAAATTTGGCGGGAAAAAGCTAAATTTAGCGGGAAAAGCTAAATTAAGAGAATTAGTCCAAATTTGGCACGAAGAGTTAATCTGGGAGTTTTGTTAGGATATCTTCGATTGCATCCGATTGTTCCTATGGCAGCTATATGATTTAGTCATTCTACTTTGACCAAATTTGGTCAGAATGTAAGAGACAGTACCAAACATATAATCTGTGAGTTTGGTTAAGATATCTTAAGAAACAAAAAAGTTTTTCATACTAAGCAATTCCGTGACCTTTGACCCCGATTTGACCTACTTAGAGGTCGAATTTCGCAAAACGTCTTATTGCACGATGAAATTATCTCATCTATGTTGTGTGAAAATTTCAGCTCTCTATCTCTTACCGGTTGGGCTGCACGTTGATTCTAAGTCAGTCAGTGAGTCAGAACAAAGAGTTTTATGTATATAGATTTCAAGCTATATTGAGTTCATAAAGCAGCATAACTGAACAAATTTAAAAACGTCAAAATATTAAAAATAATTTATTAGGTTGCCTTTCAATACTTTTGAAGCTTTTAAAACTCTTAAGCGCGTTTCTGTTTTCTTCATTAAATACTCCGACAACACATTAACTATATGGTTGAATATACATAATTAAGTTTACAGCGAATTAATTAGCTTATATGAACACGAAAGAAGAAAGTGCCATTAATAATCTCGTAATTGTGCACAAAGTAGTGCTTCCTTTGGACAATTTGAGAAGGAGACAAAAAAGAAAATGAAGATGGAAAAGGAAAAGGAAAAGGAGAAGGTAAAACCAAAGGCAACGAGTGCTCTGTTATTGGGAACACATGTCAATCAGATGCGTTCACACATAAATTTATATTTTGTGCATAATTTTGTTGATATTCATTTAAGCTAACTGAGTCCTTCTCTTTCACTCTGAGTCTGTTATATTGCTTTGTGAGCATAATCCTTAATGTGGTTGTAAACGTATAAAATAACTCAATCGATTTTATAAATGAGCACCTTTTATATAATTTACAAGAAAGTAAGTATATATGTATATATGACTGTATGTATATAAATACTTATATGTCGATAAGTATTTTCATTTCAATTTCACATTCACTTGGCATCGTGGTAAAGGGAGTCAGAGATTCTGTTGTGCCTCGGGACTTGCGTCTCGAGTCTCGAATCTCGAGTCTGGGGCCTCAACTCGTTTTGAGAATATTTGCAATTGGCCCATTTGCTCAGAGGGGTAGAGAGGAGCGAACCTGCCATTTAAATCGGCAGCTGCCCTCATCAGTCAGTTGCTGCCGCTTAATCACGCCCATGCCACACACACACACTCACACAGACACACACTCACCCATAAACCCACACCCACACTCTCTGACTGACATTCGATACACATTCATCGCACCTTTTTAATTGCTGACATTTATTGAACGCTCGCCGTGTGTTAAATCTACCGTAAGAACACAGCAGAAAGCACCTGTGTATGTGTGTATGTGTGTGTATATGTGGTGTGTGTGCATGAACATTTGTGTGTGTGTATCTGTGCCTTCGACTTAAGTGCAAACTTATGCCAATTATGTGCAGCTTATGCCTGCTTTGTAGCGTTTTCTCTATTTTTATTCACTTGCCGAGGGTATATCAGGTTTGTGCAAGAGTTTGTACCAGGCAAATTAAGGTATGGCACACCTCATAAATTATATATGTACATTCTGGATCAGCATAAACAGCCGACAGCTGATACAGTCATGTCTGTTTCATGTCTTTCGAAAAGGTTTCAAAAATTGTAAGAGCTAGACTAGACAGATCTTAGTTATACTGGTCGCAGTGCGGAAAGGCCTATTAACATGAGAGCTAGACTCACCAAATTCAGTAATTTAAACTTCTAATACATATGTTCAGAAAAATCAAGTTTATTTAAATTCTTGAATAACTCTACGCTCAAGAAAAATTCCAAACATCTGTTACATAACCATTTGTCATAACAAATATTACGATGATTGGATGGTAAAACTGCAAAAATCAATTTAAAACAAGCGATGTACGCAGCGATGTCGGCAGCCAACCCCTGCTCGCTTTGCACGCCGAAGGTTTGATGATGGCGCATTAAGTTTTCGACAGTTGTATTGTACTGCATTGCATTGTGTTGTATTACATCTGTATGGTCTAGTAAACCGAAATTCGATCAAAATGTAACAGACATAGAATATTCCCAATGTGTGTGTTCGGTTGAGATATATATCTTCAAAAAATTGTGTACTAAAACTAAATATTTTCGGTCAATTGTTCCTATGGCAGCTATATCATATAGTGGTCCGATCCAAATTTAACAAGTGGATCAGTCGAGTGCACTCGACAGTAACATACCCTGAGCCTAGGCCACGGCAATATAAAAACAAAATTGATCTGCGCCCGGAATCCAGGAACATACATAAAAATTTGAAGTCTCTAGCTATCATAGTCTCTGAGATCGACGCGTTCAAACATATGGACGGACGGATAGACAGACGGACATGGCTAAATCGACTCGGCTGTTGATGCTGATCAAGAATATATATACCTTATGGGGTCGGAGATGCTTCCTTCTGCCTGTTACATACATCACAAAAATCCAATATACCCTTTTTGACCACAGGTTATAAAAAGAAGAAAAAATGGGTAATTTTTACAAGGGATTTCCGTGAAAATGGAGTATTCAATTTTTAACGAGAAAGGTTTTTTCTTAATTTTGATCACTTTTTTATTGCATTTTTGGCGGAATCAAAACGTATTCAATTACATTATATTACAGTATTGAGTTTAAAGTTTTTTAAAACAATTTGGCTTTAAGATTTCAATTTGGAAAAGGCCACATACGATAGCTGCGCTAAAATGCGTCGATATTTATGTGAGGGTATCTCAAAGTCGAGCACTCTCGACTAAAGGTATTTCACTTATGCCCCATGAAACTTTTCCCCAAGCACACACAAAGAGAGTCCTGGTGAGTGTGTCTGTGAGTGTGTGTGTGTAGGGGCAGCAGGAGATTACACGGATCATTAGCTTAGATGAGAAAGTTCACATGTTCTTCTCATTTCTTCACACTAAACACACGACAGTCCAGCACTTAATCAAATGCAAGACCAGCTCCAGCTTCGACTGGGACTTTGACTTGCTCCTCAAGGTCCTCCTTGCTATCTATCAACCTTCCTTCCTCAAGTGTCTGTCTGTCTGTCTGACTGTCTTTCAGTTTGTCTGTCTGTCACCACAGTTTGTGTGTCGTTTGTCAAGACGTAGCTGATGCCTTTTCAGAAATTCCAAAGGCATTGCAATATGCTTGATTGAGAGCGAGCGAGCGAGAAGTAACTTGCCAGGATGCCGTCAGGATATCAGATATCAGGACCTCAGAACGCACACGTGTAACTATTTGTGGAATTTTGATAGAATCTTGCAACTGATTTACTCACGTTTTCTTCTCTTTATTATTATTAATTATGTTACATTATTTTATTTTATTTATTTTGCGAAAGCATTTTCTTTTCTTTCAGCCGAAACAATATCAAAAGTTCGCTATCTTTTCCTAGCGATTGTCTCGCTGAGAGCGGAGAGAGAGAGGTGAAAAAAAAGATACCCTCACCACATCGGACGACGTCACCTTTATAGTAAAAACACCTTGGTTCCCAGTTCAAAAATCTATTTTGAACTTCACGAGAGCAAAAAGTCAAGAAGTGGTTGATAAATCAAAAAAAAATTCGAGAAAAAAGGCAATATTTAATGTATCCAAATATCCATTTCGAAGTCGGTGAGTTTCCGTTTCTGTTATTTGATATTTATTTTTTATTTTCTTTGGCAGCTTGCTGCACAATTAAACTGCAAATCACGCCTCGAATTTGGTAAAAGGCATCCCAGTAAGTGCAACAACAAAGAACAAGCAGCAGCCACATAAAAAGCAATTCCGAAATGGCACAAAAACTGGGGCATGGCCAAAGGCGCAGCCCAGGAACCAGAACCTACCAGAACCAACCAGAACTCGAACCGAACGGAACCGAACCGAAGCCAAACCAATCCCAAGCCAAACCAAACCCATCCAAGCTCAGCCAAGCCACCAAAACCAAAGCAAACTAAACCAAAACAGACCAAAAACGAAACGAAACCAAATGAAACCAAGCTAAACGAACACAAGGCCCACAAGCCCTATAGCCAAAAATGGCCAAATGGGGCACAAAGTGGGACAAAAGATGGGAGAATGAACAAGAGGATGCAATAGATGCAGTTGCGGATTAAGCAGATGAGCCAGAAATGCATCGCAACAATAATAACACCACCAGCTGCAATTGCTCCAACTGCAATTTGCATTGAGTGGATGTGGAAGACAGAGAGAGAGAGAGACAGAGAGAGGGAAGAAAGGCCAAAAAGGTAGAGGGCGGAGAGATTAGAGAATAAAAGCGCAGCTGAAACTATAAAACAGCTGTGAGATTACAATTGAGAAAGGAGAACTAAAACGACGAAGAGAGAGCTGTGGGAAAAAAGACGATGAAAAATCTGGCAGATTCAAGGAGAAAGATATATGTTGAAAGAAGAGAAAGACAAGCGAAGAGCATAATGGAAATGTGAATAGATCTTAAAGAAAAAATAAATAAATTAAATAAAAGTGAGAGAAGAACTAAAAAGAGAGAGGAGAAAAGAGTTCAATAGAGAATAGAATAGAGAAAAAAGATGAGATTAGAAATATGTGAGAGGTATAAATTTCTGGTGAAGAAAGATCCGAATGATAGATCTTAAGAGGAGACAGTTGAGATGAAAGAGCTGAGAGTGAAAGAGAGATGAGCTGAATGTAAAATTAAGTGAGAAAAAAAAACAAGTGGGAAAGGCTAAAGTCGAGCTCCCGACTATAGGATACCCGTTAGTTATTTAAAATAAATTTAAAATATTTTTTGTTGCATGCTTTTAGGCACTTACAAAAAACCTAAAAACTTTATTCAGCCACCGTTCTATTTGTCCGATCTTGCTACGATTTAAAAGGATAATAGGTAATAATAGTAGTTAACGGTAATTACAAAAAAAATCCTAATATTTTAAAAACCGTGATTGTAGTGGCTATACGTTATTTGCGGAGGTGGAAAGGGGCTCCGCAAAAATTTGATTCAAACCTGACCTTAGTGGGGTTTACAGAAGTCTTTGTGCCAAATTGGGTTGAGATCTAGGCCCTAACACAGACGGACAGACGAACATGGCAATATCGAGTCGGGTATTGATGCTGAACAAATATATGTATATATTTACTTCATAGAATCGGAGATGCTTCCTTCTCCCTGTTACATACGTTGAAACGAATAGAAAATCCCATTTTACTTATTTTTTAAGTAACGGGTATAACAAAAGATAACGATAGAAAGTGTTAAAAGTGGAAAAGTGATAAAGAAATTTGGATGAAAATCGAGGGAAGATTGGAGAAGAGAGAGAGTTGATGAAGCGCAAAACAAAAATGATTCCATGATAAACAGGAAAAATATCATTAAGAAAAACTAAATAATTTAAATAATGTAGAAATCACAGAAGAAAATAAATTAAAGATCAATCCAAGCAATTCAAACAAATTAAATTATTAAGCATTTTCGCAAATTAAATTGAAGAGAAAATCAAGTGAAAGAAAAGAAAATCAAACTTTTACAAGCTGATGATGATTTAAGAAAACCAAAGAAGAAAGAAGAGATAGAGACAGACAGATTAAGATATGTGAGTGTGGTTGGATGGACAGAAAGAAAAACAGCTAAAAGCAACTGTAAATCAGCAAAAGATTTGTTAAGAGAAATAGAGAGAAAAGTTTACACACTACTTGTAGTTTATATGGTGGAAATGGGGTGAATGCGAAAAAGAAGACAAGGGGGAAAAGGGGAGAAATTGGAATGGGTTACAAATTATAGCTTAAAAGATGAAACTGACAACTGCATAGTTATCACTACAAACTACGAGCTATGCATGTCTAATTCTGTTTACATAAGTCTGCCCAATTGTCTGGCTCACTTTTTGACTGGACACGACTGGATTGGATGGGAAGTTTTCGGACTTGGCCCGAAACAGATTGGTCAACAATAACTTGAAAAGCCTCACAATTTGCTGCTGGGCCAACAAGTTGAACTTGAGCCATCGCACAGCCTTGAGCTTGGGGCGTTGTCAGACAAATGCTTAGGCTTACCCAATTTCCACTTTTCACTTGAGGCGGCCCTTGGGTTAGATTGTAACAAACTCAAGTTAACCCATTAGTGCGCGGAAGGGCACAGGATTGGGGACCTACAAGGACCAGTAGAATGGAAAAGGAAAAGGAGAGGGGCACCGAATTGCATACAAATGGAGCTGGGTAAAGTGTTTTTAATGGGAGTGGGAAGTGGGAGGATGGGGAGTAAGTTGAGTTTTACGGCGACATGGGGTCTGGGGTCAAGATGTGGCCACATAGAAAAAAAAAAAAAAAAAAGAAAAACAATTTCACTGCAAAAACTGTAACGCAGGCACGTCCTCTTTGACCCCCCTCGCCCCCCTTCCTCACCCTCCCTCTCCCAGTTTTGTGCCCCTTCAGCACTACTCCCACCCTTCAGCTAGTATCGCTGTTGTTGCTTAGCTGGTGATTTTGTAGGGCAAGCAAATAAATTGAAAAAAAACGCTAAAGGATTGCAAGAAAATCAGTCAGTTTGCTGGCTAAGGGCATAGGGGGTTGGCTGTTTGGGGGGGGAGAGGGTAGAGGAGAGGAGACAAAAAATGGAAGCCTCTCTCTAGACCAACATCTAACATCCCTTCAGCCCTAACCCTGAGAATCGTTCAACCCGCCTTCATGGCCCCTTCGTCAGTTTCGAGTCTTGCAATGATTGAATGCCCACACACACACACATACGCACACAAAGACGCATAAATATATATTTGTATATACTCAGCAAACATTTGGGCGATTGTTCAAACGTCCATCGCTGAAAAGAGTCTTCTGCGAGTCGCGCATGAGTCTTTTGGAAGATGAATCTTCCAGGCGATTGTTTAGCGATCGAAAGCTGTCAATCGAAAAATTAATTTTTAATTTAATAGCAAAAACAACATAATGAGCTCCTCGTCTAAAGCAAAGTATTGGCCCCGTACCTCACTAGTTAGACTTGCCGAGTTGCCATACTCCAAACTTAAATTTTGAGGTTCGATTCCCCTGTTGAGCTAAAAATGTAGCATAATCCGCTTTGACAAATTCCTGGACCAACATAGAAAGCTCTCTCTTCGGCTAGCGCGCAGAGCGTTCTTTACCAACAACAAATTATGTATATCAAAATAATAAAAAAAAAAGTACTTAAAGGCTGAGTGATTTGTTTAGGAGAGTTGCTTAAGAGTCTTTTGGAAGACTCGAAAAAAGTCTTCCCGAAGTGTCGAAACGATGAGAAGGCGATGTCGCCTGAAACTTCTAGGCGAGTCGCCTGAGACTCTCTGGCGATAGAAAATGTTTGCTGGGATGTTATATATATATGTATATAGAAAGCCTCACACACACACACAGCTCTAAATTCAATTGAAACTCTTAGCTCAGCTCAGCTTCGCTCGACGTTGACGACGACGCTGACGCTGACGTTGACGTCGACGTTGATGTCGCTGCAAAAGCATATGAAGAATCTTGTGTGCATTTTTCTAGAACAGCAGCACGTACAAAGACCACAGAAGAGAAGGGAAGTGCTGGTGGAAGGGAGAAAGGTAGCCAACAAACCAACATAAAATTGTTGTGTAAAACATAAAAACCAAACGGAAAACAACATGAAAATGGAAGAAAAACACATGTAAAAATCATGAAAAATGTAAGGTAAACTAAGTGAAAAAAATACTAGAGAAAAGGTTATCTTCAACACGTCGAAGATTTGATACCCTTGTCGACGGATGTGATGATATAGAAGTACAGTATGAAATCCGATTAAGCTAAATTCTGTCAGCACGTATAAGAAAATACCCAATACACAATAAGTATGATTGGTTTACAAATTTCAAATAAAAAAATCTAAAGATTTTTATACTCGTGTTGTATTTTTGACTGCTCATTCCAATGGCAACTATTGGATATATAAACATAAAAAAGGTTTTCATACTAACATTGTATTTTCGACGGATCGCTCCTATAACAGCTTTATTATATTGAGATCCGATTTAGCCACTTTCGACCGATGTACTGCCAAAAGGAAGAAGAAGGATCTGCACATGTATATATGTATATATTTTAAATGCCTTACACATTTATAAAACAGTAATACTCTCGATAAGGGTATAAAACACACAAAATGGAAACTGGAAAAATAACTACAAGACACTGAGACTGATAGGGGATGCAGGAAAGTTTTCTGGCTAGGGGGCAGTTGTGGCTAAATCTTAAAATAGCAAGAGAGAGCAAAAAGAAAGAGCAAATGCAATGGCAACAAAACAAGATACAAATTTCAACTGTGTGCTGTGCTACGAATACGAATTTTGATGGACTCACAAAATATTTAGGTCCTGCATGGTCCTGCGACTTATGCACACACATGTGTGTGTCTCACTCACTCTCTGTCTGTCTGTCCATCTGTCTGTCTGTCTTTCTCTCTGTATGTGTGTGCAACACAATAAAGATGCCAAACACAACAGGGGCATGGCTGGTTGGGGCAGAGTTGGGTCACTGCCACAAGTGGTGGTGACGGTGACGCTGAGGCTGAGGCGACGCTGTCGTTGATTGGCACAAGGCCAAAGACGGCACTGCATTTGCTGTATTCTCAGTCCTGCTTCTCCTTCTCCGTCTCCTCCTTCTTTCTCCTACTACATCGTCATCTTGTGTTTCTATTTCAGGTCGTCTTTCTTCTCTCTATATATCTCTAACAAGTTGGCGACTCTCAAGTGTTGTTCAGAAATGAATGCGAATGTGTATTACAGATAATGACCAAGTGCCTTCAATTAGCAATCGGACATTTTGGCATTGGGACATCTGCCCAAACTACGTGAATATCAACATGTACTACTTAAAGCTACCCTGTTTGCTAATTGTTTGCTTGATGCTGCTGAAAATGCTATACAATTTATAAGGAGTGCTATGGAAATCACAAGGGAAATGGAATTCAGAGAAAAGCAATTCCGCGCGAAAACTTTCACATTGCCAGAGAACTTCGAGAGATTTAATTTTTTTCACCAACCTTTTCGAACTCGGCTGCTAGGGTTGACCAATTTTCTTATTAAATTTTCCAAGGGTTTGTATAGCAACTTTTTTAAGTGTATCATTGCAGAATAATAGGATTTCATTTTTTTCCTTTTTTAAATTATATAATTTAATTTATTTATATAATAATTGATTTTGTACAGCTTAAAAAAATTTAAAAGTTATTTGCGCGACAAACAATAAAAGTTACTAGACAATTTTTTTTTTTTTTTAAATTACGGGAAGTACATATATATTTTTGCGATTCATTCCGAAGAACTTAAAAACACGTGTTGCCTACAATTGGCGGGGGGAATCGAACTCTTTTTTTTCAAACTGGAAGTTCTAATTAAGTGACAGGTCGGCGATATTTACCACTGAGCCACCGACCACACACTCGACAACTCTAAATTCTAAAATTCGGACAAAAATGTGACATTATTCTCGTGGCACCGGATTGAGCGCTAATTACGTTTTTCTCAAAAAATTTCAGCGGAGTTGACTGTGTCACAGTGAAATGAAATTCAAGTGGAAGTGATTTCTGTAGCACACCTGTATATTAATTAAAAAAGAAAAAAAAGGAGAAAACCTATTATTCTGCAATGATAAACTTAAAAAAGTTGCGTATCAAACCCTTGAAAAATTTAATATGAGAAGGGGCCAGCCCTAGCAGCCGAGTTCAAAAAGGTTGGTAAATATGTTAATCAAAATTCGATCACTCGATATTCTGTGGCACTATGAAAGTTTTCGCGCGAAATTGCTTTTCTCTGAATTCAGTTTCCCTTGTGATTTCCGAAGCACACCTGATTGTATTTAACCAGTTACTGGCAAAAAAACAATGTATAAGAAAATCACTTACTCGTTAATTTTGCTCTATTTCGATTGTCGTTTTTCCTTTTTTTTTCTCTACTCGTTACTTAAAAATATTTCATCAAACGAGTTGTCTACTTGCCACACTTGCAACTCCACTCGCTAGCAACAACAAAATAACTCGTTTCACTAATATCTAATCAAAGTTAACGAGTTGTCTACCCGCAACACCTCGAAAAATTATCCGTTTTGGCATCTAAGGTACTCGTTAAGGTATATTTATTCATATTGAAGAGTGGCCTACCTTTTCATTTAGATTAACAAATTCCATACTCGTTACGCCAAAAACATATCGCTCCAAACTATTTATTTAATTCAGCTCTAAAGATGGCTGTTGGCTACAGATTTCCAACGATTTGTATTTATCAGTAAATACTCGATGCATGCCTAACTAAATTTGATTAACTCAACGACTACACCTTCAACGAATTATTTAATTCAACTCACTCGCTACTCTTGAAACCACTTCATCTTATACTTGTTTAAAAGCTGTTTTTTTGATGGAAACTTAACGAGTTGCCCTCTCACTACACTTAGAGCTGCTACTCGTTACACATATTCTATTGAACTAATGAGTCTGCAGAAGTCGGCCGCTTCATCTTAATCCAAACAGTTCAACGAGTCGTCCACTCGCTACAGATTCAACTTGTACTCGTTTTTCCCAGTCACTGATTCAACCCTACTGGCTACTCTGCAAAAATTGACACGCTACTATGGCTTTTGTGCAATGCATTGAAATGCTTTGCGTCGCTTTCGCAGACTCATTACTCGTGGCATTGGACGTGCATCAGTTAAGTAAATCACTCATCGAGTTCGTGACGGCGTCGTGTGGTTGCTAAAAAACGATAACCGAATTCCCCAAAACGAAACGAAACGAGCAGAAACTGAACTGAACTCTAAGAGTTTGAGAGCTAAGAACTGAAAATCAAAGACCCAACTCAAGGAGGCGAACATGGTGAAAAGGGGGAGCGGCAACTTAAAAGCCGCAATAAATAAATCTTTTGGGGCCAGTCATGGATGCAAACCAAACTCAGGCATAACTGACGCTTCTCTGGTGCTGTCAGTTCTTGTGCCAGGGGCTTTACGGAAACGTAAAAGAAACCATTGCCAGCGGGACGGAAGAGTAATGCGGTAGGGAAGACAGACATTGAGAAGGGATGGAAGAGGGTAGCGCAGGGTGACTACATATTGGCCTACAAGCATAGAAAAAACTTTTTCTTATTATACGATTTTTTTTTCATACTTTTGCCGAAGGTATTAAGAACTTGTCACGATATGGGTAAAGCGTTAAAGAATGTGTGGCAGGACCTTATAGAGTATATACTCTTGATCATACGGAGAAACTATATCGATATAGTCGATGTCCGTCTGTTCAACCTAAGCTATCTTGATGATTTTATGGATTAAGATTTGGAAAAAGTGGATATTGTTAAAAAAGAACAATATTTTGCAAATGGATATAAT
The DNA here is from genome assembly GCA_963924055.1 of Drosophila limbata. NCBI lineage: Eukaryota > Metazoa > Arthropoda > Insecta > Diptera > Drosophilidae > Drosophila > Drosophila limbata. The sequence continues at coordinate 6,484,958 of OZ001351.1, read as the reverse complement.
TTATAGGTCAAGCAATTATAAAATTGGTAATGAAAATCCGAATAGTGAAGCGAGCTTAATATTAATATGGAAACGTCAAAATGATGATATATTCCCCAATAATAACGATATTTCCAGATACGTTATGCCCTATCCGCTCTGAATCTCCATTTTAGCATTTTTGGAGCAAATGCTACTTTTTTCCTACACATTTCATATGGGAACTAGTGGTGAGAGAATAAAACATTTCTGAGGAATGTAACTACATTTTCAGAACACATCGGAATTCAATCGATATTTGGAATTCTCGAAAGTACTATCACTAGATTACTCAACTTCTGGCGCCAAATTTCATATGATAAAACCCTGTACTTTATTTTTAATTTAATGAAGAATGTAGTAACGGTAAAATGCTGCAGTTAACAACAAAAGAATTCCAAAACTGACCCTTTTGGCTACAGGAGTCAGCATAACACATTTTCGATCGCAACAATTATTATTAAATCGTTATTATAGTATCTCATTGAAGATGGTAAAAATTGAATAAATAAAATAGTAGTGCTAATTGGTAAATATTCTAATATTTATTAGTATCAAATTAATAAATATTCCGTTGAATTGTACAAGAAGTATCTGTTAAGGGCGCTACTAGTTGTTTTTACCAACAATCAATTATCAGAAACTAAGAATCCCTGACTCTTGCTCAAATCGCGCTGACACCAATAAGTACGTTGTCTCCTATTTCCGTTATTCCACAGACGATCCCAACCCATAGAGAGCTACGGCAACCCCTTGTTCAATGAGAGCTCATTGAAACGGTGTTTTCACTTTGGGTCCCCTTTGCAATGGTTTATTTGAATGGTTTTCCAATACGGTAAAGTTTGATGATCTCCTGAACTTCAGAGATTCTGTCCTAAGCAGCGAAATTTTCTTGAAATTCTTGCATTTAATTTCCCGTATTTCTAATTTCAGTTGTCAAACGAGTTTGTAAACAAATCACAAATGTTTTGTAATTGCTAAATGCAAATTCTATGTTATGAGGACAGACAGGTGCATACTTATCGATAGCCTTGATATTTTTATTTGTACTACATAAGTAAGGAAAGAGCATTAAACAAAACTTAGTAATAAATATGTATAAAATACATTCCAAAATTTTTACTTGTAAAGTTGCTGGGTCGTAATTCAAACCAATTTCTAACTTTGATAGCATTGCCAAAACAAAACAGACTTTGATGGTTTGACCTTTTAATTCATTTAATTAACTCGATTGACAGTCAAAAAAATTATCGAATTAGAGACTTGAAAATCGCTTCCTTGAAAACAGAGTTGTCGATTTATCGATGTAATTTTACAAGACTGTATTAAATTGATACTCCGCAGTATTTTTGCTTTATTACATGTTATCATAAGCTTAATATATCAAAGAAAATGGGAAAACAATCGACAGAAATAATTTGTTTGCTTAAAATTTCAACCAAGGGTCGAACCAAAAAATTTCAGAGGTATCAAATCTTTGAAGTGCAGTAGTTGAGTTTTGATTCTTGCTTCTTGCAGTTATTTTCTTATTTTTCTTCTTTTTTTTTTGTATCACACGCCAAGTAAGTTGGTAATCTTTTGCATCATCGAGAGCGAATGAAGTACGTGTGGTCTTGGCTGAGAATGAGAGGAGAGGAGAAGAGAATAAGAATGTGAAGGATGAGGTGAGGATGAGGATGAGAGTCTCTGCCACTGGCGACTGTTGCGTTTCGCTGTGAAATGCATAAACAACAAGCAGAGAGAGGAGCCAATAGATTGCCGTCTGTTGGACTGACGAATCAACTTGAAATTACATGGCCAGCCAACGAAATCGAAACGAAAGGACGCGTAACGGGCAAGGCAAAGAATTGAGCAAGCAACAGGGGAAAGAAGTAAGTTCACGATTGGAGAAATCGAAGGCAAGAGAATATCGCGTATACGTATTCGCATATGTAACCAGCACGTTCCATTCATGCCCTGAAACGTGTTAAGGAGCTGAAGGATTTTTATTTTCAATGCAAGAAGCATACAGTGAATATGTATGTTTGTATCTCCCTCTCTCTCTGTCTCCTTCTCTTCCTCCGCTTGTGTGAAAAATTTAATCAGTATAACATTTCCAAGGCGTTTCGACATGCTACAACCTGAATTTAGATAACAAATTATGCAATAGGCGCTACAAGCACAATTGCACAAGTGTGTGTGTATTTTGTTCTCATTTTCTCTGTCTCTCTTTCTAGCTCTTGCTTTTTGTCTCTCCTTCTGCGGCGTTTCAACACGCACGTAACGTGTGTAGCCTTAGGTTTTTCCTCTACTTTCCTTTGCTTTTTTTTTGCAGAGGTCAGGAAATTTTAATTTTAGCTGCTACGTTTTTACACACAAGCACAGTGTGGCAAAAATTTAGTAGGTTGGCCAGGAAATGACAGTTATTGGCTTTTGCCTATCATTCAACAAAACATCAAAAACTAAAAGCATTAAAAAAAACACTTTGGTTCAGCTCGTTTTTACACCACAATTACGAGCGATGAATGAAAATGCAATGGAAAATGCCTTTTTAGTGTTCTCTGCCACACAACAGTTGTCTATGTGTGTGTGTGTATTGTGTGTCTGTCTGTTTATGTGTGCATTCAGTCATCCCAGTCGTCATTCAATTTGTCACTTGGTCAGTTAGCTTAACGAATTCAGCACAAAGCGCAACGCTTTTTGTAATTTGCCACAGTTTGGCGAGTTGGGGAAGAGAGGGGAAGCCAACGACAACTGTCAGTCACGTGGCCTCTTTCCTCTTCCCTTTTTATACGGGTATATTGAGTTCGTTACAAGTATGTAACGGGCAGAAGGAAGAGTGGCAGAACCCATAAAGTATATAGATTCCTGATCAGCATCAACAGCCGAGTCGATATGCCCTTGTCCGTCTATCTGTCTGTCCATACGGATCGGATCTAAGAGATGGTAAGAACTAGGGACACCAAATTCGGAATTAATTAATTTTATACCCTGAGTGGGTATATTTTTTTTCTTTTTAGTGCAAAACATGAGATCCGAGAAAAATAATTTTTTTAATTTTTTTCGTTTATTTGACTGAATGGATGCATTTGCCAGCGTCGATTCAATCAGTTCGTTAGTCTAATGGTAGAGATACAAGCCAGTGTGTCAGAGGTGATGGATTTAATTTCCAGCTTGGTCAACAAATTTTTATTCGTTTATTTAATTTTTTTACTTTCAATAAATTTTTAAAATTTGAATATTTATATCATGCAAATTGGTTTTAATCACTCATTTATGTATGTAGCTGCCATAGAAACGATTGGTCGACAATTAAGGAATAGTATGAAAATTGTTGCTCTTTCTTAATCAAACTCGCAGTGTTTAGCATCTAAATGCCTTGGCACAGAGTATATTGCTATCGAGTGCACTCGACTGTTCCGGTTATTCCTCTTTCACTCAGTGCTGCCGTTTGTGCCTCGTTCTGTGTTCATTGTTTTGTTACTCGGTTACTTGTTAACACTTAAATTAACTTATATTCGCTTGAATCCTTTCGAAACATCCCTATATCAAAGAGGACAAATTTGCAGGCAAATAAAAGGAAATCTGTTGACAAATAAAAAAAGTGTTGCTTCCAATATGGCCAGAGCTTATGATGTAAAACAACTCAATATATCGACTTCTGTCAAATCAAACTATATATATATATATACACATATTTCTTGGGCAAAAACCGATACATTGATGTTATTACATCACTATGTCTTAAAAAAAATATATCAGTATGAATATATTGCATGTTAAAAAATCAGTATCGAGCTATTAACTCGATTTCTTAACATAACTAGTCAGTACTTAAGTAAGAGCTTAGTTACAAAAAATAATATAAAATATGGAATATTATAAGACCTTGTAGAAGGGGTCTATTAAGCTTTTCAAAAGCAAAAGAAATGTGAGCAAGTGGAAGAGACTATCAAATACATCAGGGAAATAAGTATATGTGAATGAAGTTATTAAAAAAAAAAATACTTTTAACAAAGCGATTCAGTTTAAGTTTATTTTAAAGGTTTTTTGAATAGCTAACAGAACACATAATAATATAACTTTATTTAATGGAAACTTTTAAAAATATTTAAATAACTTTAAATAGTCTTTAGGAAATAAGTATATGTGTGTTTTTCATTTTTATTCTTAATCTTAAAAATTATTTCTGTAGTTAATATATTAAAAGTTTTTTAATGCGATTTGGCATAAAATCCGCTAGATTTTTTAGAGTTCTAACTAGCTCCCACTCTGCAAGCAAAACGTCTCTTAATTACTTGACGTTGTCAAATTGTCGTCCATTCTTATAAGCTCCTGCTGAAAAAATTCCCCAGAGATCCTCAATCGGGTTTAAGTCCGGACTTATCGCTGGCCACTCTAAAACTAGTATATTCTTGGATGAAAGAAATGCTTTTGTGGCACGTGAGGTGTGGATTGGAGCGAATAATAGAAGTACCAATAACAATCCACATGTACTTATTTCCCTGAGGTATAAGTATACATGATTAGACTATAAGAGCTAGACAAACCACACTTAGTATGTTGCTGTTCCTGTTGTTTTTATATGATAAACTGAACTTTATATATATCACTGCGGATGGCAGTCCGCGCTAGTGACGAAAGCATCACGAAGGCTGCGAAAGGCGACTAGCAATATATACAGGAAGAATGGAAAATTTGCTATGACTATCCGATCAGATCGAGTTATATACTGATCGAGAAGTATTGTTTTGACTACCAAATGTGCATACTTAGACTCTTTTAAACTCACCTGGCTCGTGAGATAAACAGGTGTAAGTGAGAATGGCAAAATTTAAATGATTGCAGCAAATAGGGCCGTTGCACAGTGGGCCAAACAGCTCTGCTAGCGGAATTTTATTAATAACTTGAGTAAATAAAGAGGTATTTCAATGAAAATATATATTTAAGGATTTCAACGCATTCTTCACGTACTCTCTAAATTTCAATTTTCTAGGTCAACCATTTCTCATACCCCCCATACAACTGATTAATACATATTTTTGAGTTCTCAACATTTTAAAATTTTGAGTAATTTATTTAAAGAATATGAAAAAAATCGTGAAGATAAAAGTAAAATAAAACAAACTTATTTATCAGAATCCGATGAATCTGAATCAAACGAATTATTTTTAAAGTTAGTGACAAAACCCAGCTTCGACTCTATCTAACTTTATATCTTTTTTGAAAGTATTCGAAGCTTTTGATAAAATTTTTATAAGCGGATCTGAATATATAAGCAATCCATTTATGACATCTTCCATTCCAACATTTTATTTTTGGCCACTTTTTCGTTTAGCCAAATTATATACAGTGCACTATGGTAAAAAAGTCCGATATTTTGGCATTAATTCAAATTCTTTTTTGTTCAGTATCTTAAAAATTTTTTTATTTCCTAGATCAAAAAACTCCAAAGCAAGCAAAAATAATTTTTTTAGATTTTTCGGGACTACCCTTAATGTTTTAAGCGCGCTCAAAGTCAGCTGATTGAGCGTTCCCATATGAACTGAAAAAGCGCAAGAAAAATAATTTCAACTTTCAGAGCCGATTGTGTTTGTTTAGTAAGCATAATAAAAATTGCTTAATATGGATAAAGTTGATAAAAGTATTTAAAAAACAGTAGTAGAAGAGATTTTAAGTAGTTGTGGTTTATTGTGCAACTGTCCAATGTGTTGTTCTTGTGTATTTTTAGCTAAAAACTAAGAAATGTGTTCCTGTTCCGTTAAGCATTACATTAGTACATTACAAAACATAACGAGAGTTTTGCATAAAGGTTATTAACTAAACCATCTAGAATCAGATGTTAATAATCCCTTTTGTTCGATTTTGTTCCTTTTCGTGAAAAATGACATGTTGTAGGTGTGAATTTTGGCTAAAAAATTGGATTTTTTTCAGATTCAGATGGGGAACAAAGTGAAAACGTGTTCAAGTTAAAAAACAAACTAAATTGTAAATTCTACACAGAAAAAAAAATGCCATTCTAAAATCAAGTTTAAAATTCTTGATTCAAGCCTGCATTTTTTAAGTATGTTTTCAGGATTAATCTGAATAATCAAGCCTGTATCGGGATTGAAATGGGAAAATAAGCCCAAATTACTTGATTCTCTCTCGGCCTCTCTCTTTTCAACTGGTCCGATGGCCCAGTGGTTAGAGTCGCCGACCTGTTTGAAAAAAACATGGGTTCGATTCCCCCAGTCAATTGCAGTCACAAACATTCCCTTCCTTAATAAAAAAATGTTACAAAAAAAACAATGAATAAAAAATGTTAAAAAAAAATAATTAAAAAAAGAAAATTTAAAAAAAAAAATTAAAAAAAAGTTTAAAAATTTAAAAATCATAAAAAAAGAATAAAGAAAAAATTTGAATAAAAAAGAAACGACCAGAATAAAAAAAAAGTTAAACATTTTTTTTTTTTTTTTGCTTTGTTTTAAGAATTTTTAGGATTGAATTCGGGATTGCAAAAATCAAGTATTTCATACTTGGTTTAAGTAAATCCGAGATTACCCCACTTTTGACATCGTTTCGGATTGAATCCGGGCTAAATATCCCGGATTTTTTTTTCTGTGTACTTTAGTCTAATTAGCAAGCATGCAAAGTTTAAAATAAATTGCTTTGTATTTAAGCTTAAAAAAAAAAAATTTACTTTTTTTCTTAGTCGGGGAAGGAGAAGGGAAGAAGACAAGGTCCAATTAAAAAACAACAAAAATTATAAATTTTTGAATATTATAACTAAGCTTCGTGTCCAATTTCAAGTCTCTAGATATTTATTTGGATTTTATATAAATTTATCTTCACTTTTTCGAATAGTCGTATGGGGAGGGGGAGGTGAAGGCGTGGTCAAAATCCAAAAAAAAAAAATTCAAAATTCTTAATCAGTCTAACTAAAGTTCATGCCAAATTTCAAGTCTCTATCTTTATATTTAGAGTTTATGTCAAAATATCGGATTTATTTACCATAGTGCAGTGAGCGCTTGGAGATTGACATTTCACCTATAAAGGGCCACAGACTTAAGAGTTGGTCGTAGTTGGTTATCAGTTTTGAAATTTTTACACCACAAGAACTCATACTTTACATATATGCTAAAATTAGCTCGGAGACGATTGGAGAACGTTAGTTATAGCCCAAAGTTGACAGCATACGCTATAAAAACATATATTCTAAAAATGCATACTTCTACCACATTTTTTTTGCTACACATAAAAAGACGGGTCACAAAATTATAATTTTTATTTAGTACATACCTTATCTGATTCAGGAAAAAAGATATTGGTTCAAGAAATTGACAATTGGTTTGCAATTTGGCTCAACGAACAGAAGCTAATAAATGCAGGCAAATATTGGCAGGACACGTGCTAAACATATGTTCACTTTGAAAGCTCACTGCAGATCAGGAATGCATCGAAAAGCTCATGCCAAAGCTTTTATAAGCTTTGACAAGAGTTGTCAACCAAAAGACATAAAAAAATAACGAATATTTGAAAATTATAATTCGACTTATAGCCCACTGTGCGTTGGTGCCTTTTGGTAACTTTTTTTATTTTCTAAAATCATACGAGTCGAATGGCACCTCAATTATCAAAATCTCACCACTGGTTTAAAAGATAATTAATTTTGAAATTTTTAGTGCCCATCTCAAAACGAGTTGAAAAGTCAGTCTGTTCGTTTGTTTGTTTGTTTGTATCAAAGCGTTGATTTAGCTTAAATGTTGGAATGAGGACTTGTTCCCGCTCAAAAATATAGAAACGTGTGTTCTACGACTTTTTCGAAAAATAGCTAGTTTAGCGGGAAATTGCTAAAAACCGCTAAAATTAAAACCCTCATAGAATAGATAAGATATGATCTACATATCGATAAAAAGGTATTTTAAAGGGCTCTTAGGCATACCTTCAAAGTTTTTTTTAAAGTTAAAAGGTAAACAGCTACAGGTGAAATAAGGTATTTTTTCCCACATTTTGGCGATTTTGAGAAAACCCCAGTAATGATTTTTTCTAATTTTGCATGTATGTTTGTAAAAGGAACTAGTGTTGCCAGATAGTTTGTTTTTGCTTGTACAAACAATAAACACCTTTTGACAAAGTTGTACCGTCAAAAAATATTGCAATTTTCAATATTTCTGATATCTTACTCCAAAATTTCTGATATCTTATAAAAAAAACCTCTTTACGAGGTAAAAGTCTAGGGACGAAATCATTTTCATGCACCAAAATTTCTGATATCCAATTTTGTGACGAATAATATTAAGGTTTACTTTTAAATTACTAAAAAAATTTTGTCACTCGGCACATTGCGCTAATTTCTTCATACCTAATAAATATTTATTTTTTGCGCAGTGCAGAGTGACAAAATTTTTTTTAAGTAATTTATAAGTAAAACTTAATATTATTCGTCACAAAATTGGATATCAGAAATTTTGGAGCATGAAAATGATTTCGTCACTAGACTATTACCTCGTAAAGAGGTTTTTCTTATAAGATAAGTATTATTCTCTAGCAGTGTAAAAAAATTTATCGTGATGTTTTTTTTATTATTAAAAGTAAAAAGAGTATGACTAGGCTAAAATGATTATATCATGGCTTAAAGATCATATCTTTTACATCGTATAATATAATATATATTTGATATTCAAATTCATTGCTTTATAAATTTTCTTAACATTATCTTAACTAACTCAGCACATAAGAAATAAAGTCACATGCCAATTTTTCTAGTTGTAATCTCATACTTAGTGACAGTGCAAACTGCAAATAAGGAACTATGTACAAAGTTCTGGAGTGTAAAATAATAATCGTTAGCAAATAGAATAGCCAAACTTTCTATATAAATATGAGTATACTAAATACGAGTATAAGTATATACAATATAAATATGTATATATTTAAGCCGATTACATTTTGGCAATGCTGATTTCTTGCTCCGACGAGTCTGCGCCCAACTAGTATAAATTTGAAAGGAAATATCAAAAGCTAACTTCACTTTTAAGCTCAGTTGCGAAAAATGGCTGGGGGTGAGGAGGGGTTTAATAAACCCATCAACCATTTTGTTGGCCAACCTCTGAACCACTTTGGTCGCATCACACTTGCCAAACTTTGTCATAATCCAAAGCCAAAAAACCAATAGACCAATCGACCAATAGACCGCACCGTTGATGCCGTCAAAAGAATAACGTGAATGAGAAAGTAAAGGAAAAACCACATGTGAATAAACAGAAAAAAATAGAGAGAGAGAAAGAGGGAGATGGATGAAGTGGAGCCACCGAATCGTGTATTTCCACATACGCACGTGTCCAATGGATTTGAGTTTTCGGCTTTGGGGCGTAAAATACATGAAATGAAATGAAACATTTTAACAATAAATGCAAATTTAGCTAAGCCGCCAACAACAACAATGATGATGATGACAACAACTAACGACCGAATCGAACGACAAAACTAGACAAACAGCTGCACACCACGCCCCCTTTTACGCCCACTTCACTGAAATTGAAAAGTTTATAAAGGCAGCCAACAAAAAATGAAAAAAGCTTAACTTTTCAAAAATGAAACCCAAATAAAAGTGAACTGATATCAAGTCAAACGTGTGTACGACTAACGAACACTCTATAATTAATGCTAGGTGGTTTAATTAGTTCACTTTAAAAATCAAATGTATCTTTACTTTATGCAACTTCCTAGATGTCAACATAAATTAGAAACATTTCATGCATGCATACATTTTTAAAGTCTAATCTTTCAGTTTTAGCTCTCTACAAAGTGAAATATACTCTATTATTCCAATTTTTTCTAGTACTTTTTTTTTATATATATTTTTTAGAGTATTTGCAAAAGGGAAGCGGTGGAAAAATTTCGTTTTATTTTCACGCGCAGCTGACACACAAATCGCTCTGTGTCTGCATGTGTATGTTTGTGCGTGTGTGTGAATGTGAGCGTGAAAAGTGAATGGCAAAATGTGTCAGCATTCGTTGCAAGTGAGGAAACAATCAGGGGGAGGAGGGGGAGTGATTCCGATGTCGATTCGGTTTCACAAATTTGTTGCCCGCTTTTTTGGAGCTCGCCTGACCAATTGTATGATTTAATATGACAATGAGTGTGTGTGTGTTGCATTTGCATGTGTATGTGTGTGTATTTTTATATTTATATTTGCTTTGGCACATATACAATGGCCTGCCTAAGCCGTTATTCAATCACAAAACTATACACAGCTATGAAATAGCATAGAAATTGCAAATTTTGATTATGTCAAAGTTCAAATACCCTTAAAAAAAACAACAACAACAGTTAGGGCAAGAAAAAAACATCAGCAATCAGTTGCGTATTTTGTGTGCATGTTTTAAAATTAAAAAAAAACACCAACCTAACAGATGTTAAATAGCCTATTGATTTCGATTAAATTTGAATAAGTGAAATTTTCGAGTAGCTTATTTAAATTTAAATCTCTTAAGTATCTTTTTGTCAAGGGAAACTTTCTAATTGTACTCTTACAAATGTAAAGGCATTTTTTTTGTGAGCACCATCTCTGAGATCTGTTTCTTCACACCGACACAGATGGACATGGCTATAGCGATTCGTCATAATACCTCTTACATTAATTCTATGAAAAATATTAGGCGAATAATTGTTTTAATCAATTATTTGACGTAATTAGACGATCACAATAAAATGTATTTGCAATTAGCAACAGGTAGTTCATTGGCATGGTGGCATGGTGCAGGCTCCCTCCTAATAATTAGAATCTATTGACATTGCTGAACTCTAATATAATTTAATACACCATTTTTCAAATCTGGCTATTGTAAAGGGCAAAGTTGGCAACAGTGACCACAACAATACCTCTACCGCACAACGTGAAGTAATCGAAAAAGCAAAATTAATCAATAATATTATCGATAGTTAACAAAACTATTTTAAAGTTTTTAAAATTCCTCGTTCGCACTCAAAATATATCACATATTCATTTGAAGCTTTTTAAAATTTATGTTTTTGTTCAAGATTAAATGTACAAATTTTAAACTTATATTAATTCTTTTAAGCGATAGTACGATCGATAGTTTTAGAGCCTATTTCGTGACAGTTCTGACAAAGCTTTTGTAATAGCTGAGGCATCTTACAGTAGCTGCTCTGAAAGTGAAGTATGCATAAAAATAAACGACTTGAAATTTTTATAAAGTAAACGAAATAACGATAAACCAACACAAAATAAGCAAACACCCACAAATCTATACACACACTCACACACACACTTGCACATATACATACATACACATAGAAATGGATACGGTTCAGTTGGGCTATAGATGACTGCATATAAACTGAAAATCGAAAACCATATTTCAATTTGCGGCATTTAGCACACAAACAACACACACACACACCTATCACTATGTGTGTGGACCACACACAAACACATACAGTGAGGACACTCGTGATGGAATTGATACGATTTTGCCGTAACGAGCAGCATTTGTTTCTGTGTATATTCTTCATATTTATTATTTGTTTTTTCATTTCTATATACATACCCTGTAAAACTGTTAATACTAAGTAGCTGGCACTTTCTAACAAATTCTCAGAGTGCGCTAAATTCCACATTATTAACTTGACTTAAGCAAGAATTTCAAGTAGCATGGAAAGAGGGAGAAAAGTGATGAGAGAGGGTAACGTGCGTTGCTATTTTGGCGATTGGGGCAGATGAGGCTTTGATGGGCGGGGCACGCTGAAACGCAGATTTCTTTCAGCAGCAGCAACAGTTCAGTCAGCTGACCAAAACCAACTAATCTCTACATTGCACCAAATAAATTACTGTCTCTCTTTCTCCCTGCCTCTCTCTCTTTATGCGCGTGTAAAGTTATATGCGAGGGCGGGCAGTAGCAAAACAAAACATTTTTGATGTATAATCACTGCGGACGGCAGTCCGCGCTAGTGACGAAAGCAGCACGAAGGTTGCGAAAGGCGACTAGCAATATATACAGGAAGAATGGAAAATTTGCTATGATCGCCCGATCAGGTCGAGCTATATACCGATCGAAAGGTATCAATTTAGCTAACAAATATGCATGCTAAGACTTTTGAAAACTCACCTGGCTCGTGAGATAAACAGGTGTAAGTGGGAGGGGCAAAATTAAAACGATTGGAGCAAATGGGTCCGTTGGAGCCTTTTGGTAACAATTTGTAATTTTTTACTATTTTATCAAAAATACGCGTCACCTGACACCTTGATCATCAAAATCCGACCAGTGGTTCAAAAGATAATTAATTTTGAAATTTTTGGTGTCCTTCTCAAAATGAGATGAAAAGCCTGTGTTTGTTGATTTTTCTAGGTTGCCTTCCCTTCCTCTCACCTCGCTCCTTTTCGCATGTTCTCAGATCCCTCTGGATGCCAATAATGAGCTGGCAAGTGACACACCAGTTCACCTCCGTCGCCAACATGAAAGCCATCAGGTCGTCCGGTGGTGGGACGTCTTCCGCTAGGTCGCTGTACCGTGTACAGCACGTGCCTCGGGTCCTCGATCGCGTTTGGGCAATTCGGACACTTCGGGCAGGTACTTCCTGAAGCCTTCATGGCCCGTTAGGTACTGAGTTAGGTGAAAGTTGACCTCTCCCCTACCGCTGTTCAGCCATTCCTCCACTTTTGGGATGAGCCGATGCGTCCATCGCCCATTAGTGGCCGCGTCCCACGTAACGAGAGATGTCTGCCTCTCTGCCTTTTGATCGCATCCACCGATGCGCCGTTACCCATCTTCGCGCTCGCCAAGTAGATCTCCCGCATCTCCGTAGCAGGATGTCCACCGGTATCATTCCCGCCAGTACCAAGGTTGCATCATATGCCACAGTCCTGAAACCGGGAATGACTTTCAGGGCGCAGAGTCGGTAAGGTGCTGTGAGTTTCCTCCGGAGACTCTTGTTACCATCCACGGTCTTTGCCTAGATCGGCGCTGCGTACAGATGGATGGGCGCAACCACTCTTGCCAGGAGCAGTAGCCTTCCAACCTTTGGTCCACCAATGTTCGGCAGCATCCGCGAAAGAGCTCCCTGCATTCTTGACGCCTTCTGAATTACGTAATCCACATGGGCACGGAAACTTAGGCGGTTATCTAGCAAGACACCCAGATACTTGATGTATTCTATCGACCTGATGGTGTTGTTACCCACTTGCACACTCATAAACTCCACCTTTTTCTGGCTCGTAATGAGTGCTGCCTCCGTCATGTGGCCTGCCAAGTTGAGTCCCGCCTCTTGCATCCACTCAGCGATAACGCAAATTGCAGCATTAGCGGCCGCCTCCACTGCTCTAACCTCCTTAGCTATCACGACCAATGTCAGATCATCGGCGAAGCCAATTAAGCTGCATCTTTCGGGCAGGTGCAGTCTGAGCACATCATCGTACATGTCACTCTCAGCGAGTCCTGGCCGCGGTGGGTCGTCTTGGTGACGACCTTGTAGGTAGACCTAAAGCAGCCAGACTTGCTTGCCTTGATCGCCTGTTTCAAAGTTTGCTTCGCTGCCCTCAGGTCCTCCAACCCATCGTCGAAGTCCGGGCGTCTCCTCGCCCTCTGACTACACCTTCTAACTCTCAGACAGGCCTTTCTTAACAGGGCTATCTGGTCATTCCACCAGTAGCAGGGTAAGCCGCGCCTATTTGGTTTTCTCCTGCGCATAGCCGAGTCGTTTGCCGCGTCCAGACATTCTGACAACTGTGCCATATCGTCAATCGATGCTCCCGTCGAGTTCCAGTCGGAGAGATTAAAGGAGTACGAGAAGTATCCGCGCTAAGACCACTATCCTTCCACTTTGACCCACATGTACTGGTTCGCTGCTGCTTCTCCCTTTCTCTACCAATTTCGAAGTGAATCGCTTTTTGGTCACTTGAGGTAAACTTGTCACTGACTCTCCACTTGGTTCTCCTAAACAGCGAACTGCTAAAAAAGGTGAGGTCTATGATGGATCCTCCACCAGCCCAGCAGAAAGTAACCTGTCTTCCGTCGTTTGCCAATCCGACGTCCAACGACGAGAAATGCTCCAGAAGAGCGGCTCCTGTTGCTTTTGTCACTTTACTGCCCCATTCCACAACCCATGCGTTAAAGTCGCCGGCTATTACGAAGAGAACCTGCCACGTGAGTCGTTGGTGATGTCTGTCAGCATCCTCTCGAAATGTGACTCGGTGGGACAGGGAGCGTATCTCCAGGGAGCGCTTCTCCAAGTGTTTCAATGAGGGTCTTGAACGCGCTCGTGTCCTCTCCAAATTTGTTAAGTTGTAGCAGCAACTCGCCTTGCTGGGTTCTCGTGATCCGGGACACCGCCTCTCCCAGCCCGTGCAGCTTCTCATTTTTGTTACCTTTCTGAGCATACCAGCGTAGGTCACCTCTCTCATCGTCTTCATGACCAAAGCGTCGGGTCGAATCTTCGTGCTAAGCTCTTCCTTAGGCTTTCGAGGCTTCCGCTTTAAGGTAACCTTTCCCCATTCAGTACCTCTAGTTGCGGTTGGGGTCTCCATTGGGTGAGTCCGATTCGACCACACTCGTCACTGACATAGCGACCGCAGTGTTTTTTACCCTCTTTGTCTGAGGCGTCCCTGCTACTGGGCCTTACTTCCTCTTTGTCTCGACAGCTGTTCGGAACAGTTGCGAGGTCTGGCAGGACTGGTGTCTCCTGAAAGCTGCCTTTTCTCAGTCATCGTGCAGCTGGATGGCCACCAGCTCATATAGCACTCTGATGCTCTCTATAAAGTCACGCATTAGTTGATGGATGCTTCGCGTCTTACCGACGCCTATCATCTCCAAGTTTGCAATCTCGCGTCCAAGACCGCGAAGCTCGGCGCTTCTCTGATTCTCCGGTGGTTGGGTCGAGCACGTGGGTCGAACACGTGTCGCGGGGAAGATTACCAAAATGAAGGTCCAGTATCCATTTCTAAGGCTATACTGGTCTCAGCCTTAGCCGCCTTCTCGTATTAGCAAGGCGTCACAATGGTGTGTTGCACCTAACCAGGGGATACCTGACATTAAGCCGGGAGTTACGCGTTGCTTTAACTGCACTAGAGAGGAATCGATCTGGCCATTGCCAAGTTAATGACGATAAGAGCCCTTGCACCCGCAAGAGGCGCCTCTCGGAGCAGGAACATCCCAATGTGTCAACATAAGTCGCCTCGTACGACAAACTGTGACGTGCTGTGGTGGAATTCTCTTACCCGGCACCGACAAGGGTGTGTGTATTTGTGTGTGTGCGAAACGGCGGCAGCTTTAGATACAAGCTGTAGCAAGCAGCTGCGTGGCGCCCCAAGCTACATACATCATTCAACAATGAGCGTGTTTCGTAGTGTTTGTGTGTGTGAGCCGGATGTCATTTGTACATATAAACTTATATGGTGGGATTTTCAACTGACTTGGCCAACGTTCCCCTCCTCTCTTTCTTTCTCTCTCTAACTCTTCATCTCTCTCGTTGTACGTGTGCAATGGTAGCCAAGTGGAAAAGTGAAATAAGCGCAGCTTTCATGTCAGAACGTAGCCAGTCAATTTGGGCAACGGATAATGGGTTATGGGCCTGGTTAGCCCCAAAAGTATGCTACACTACATAACATACTAAGGGAGTAAAGAAAAAGAGGAAGAGAGAGAGAGAGAGAGGAGAGAGAGAAGAGAGGAGAACGGCCAATGCTAATCCGAATGCACAATATGCGAGAGTACACAGAAAACATTCTGAACGGGCGCCAAAAACTATGCAATACAATGTGCAAAGATAAAAGTGTTGTAGAGAGGGTGAAAAGCAGAGAGAGATAAAGAGAGAGAGAGATAGAGAGAGAGAGAGATAGAGAGAGAGAGAGAGAGAGATAGAAGAAGAAGAAGAACGAGAACAAATTGAATATGCCATACTGTGTGTGATTGCCTTCGTTAAACTCTTTGGCTATTTAGCTTATGTTCATGTAGCAATATCAATTTATCAAGTTTACACATTTCTCTTTTATAGTCATTTTACATTACTTTCTTTTCTCCTCGATTTTCTCTGCTTCTGCCTAACAGTTCATTGTCCCCAATTTCACAATAATTTGTGTAGTGTGTCACTTAATCTTAAGAGTTGCAAAAACCTATTTCTTTCCTTCTTGTTCCCAATATCTATAGTAAAGATGAAAATTTAAGAAACACAAAATAATATCTAAAAGCATACTTTTGGTATGCCTACACCATACGAGGGGTCTAACATAAGATCGGTAAGTTAGCGACTTTTTAATCATTTTTCAGAATTCCAAAAGTCTCAAAACTTTCGCAATACTTTTACGAGGTTATATTAAAAATTTTCGAGGGACGAAATAAATGTGGCCTTAGCTAGAACAAAACTTGCACAACACCCTCGATCTACCCAGGAAATGATTGCTAGTGAACTGGACTTGAATGCCATAGCAGTATCTCGAATATTGCATCAAGATCTAATGTATACGAAGAAGTTTGCGCGATGAGTCTCACGCATTTTAAAAGAGGTCAAAAAAGAAGCTCAGATGCATTTTGCCTAATATCTTTTGAATAAGTTTGAAAATTTGAAGTCTACCAACTTTAATAAATTCGTTACTGATGCCAAAGCTTGGTTTAATAAACACGACCCGGAAGCCAAACAGTAGTTCATGGTATGGAGCTCCAGAATAGCCAACCCACCTATTAAAAAGCTATAAAAGCAAGATTTTTGAGACTGTTTTGAGAAGTGGATATTTAGGCTTAAGAAATGCATTGAAATCAATGGCGATTTAGTGGAGAAGATAAAAAAAGACGAAGATTCAAAATAACTAAAAAAAAAAAAAAAAATCTGAATTTTTTTTAACATTATTTCGAATTTCAACAATTTTGTAATATATAAATCGAAAAAAATCAATTTTGTTACTTTTTATCAATTTGAAAAAAAATTTGAAATTCAATAAATTTTACACTTGGTCAAATGTCTCCCAATAATATTTATAGCATACTTTGTAGAGCAACTTGGTTTCTGAAATGCATTGAATTGAAATTTGAGAACACACATAGATTTGAGTCAGTTCTCTAGTTATACCCGTTGCTTAAAAAATAAGTAAAAGGGGAAATTGTATTCGTTGCAATGAACATATGTAACAGGGAGAGGGAAGCATCTATATATATATATATATATATATATATGTATATATTCTTGATCAGCATCAACAGCCGAGTCGATATAGCCATGTTCGTCTGTCCGTCCGTCCGTGTGAGGGCTATAAACCCCACTCATGTCAAGTTTGTTTCATAATTTTGCCACGCCCCTTTCCGCCTCCGTAAATCGCGAAAAGCCACCACTCGCACAGTTTTCAAGATATTAGATCGGACAAATAGAAAGGCGGAAATGGCAGATTAAAGCTTTTAAGCAATATAAGTGCCTAAAAGCATGTAATAAAAAAAATATTTTAAATTTATTTAAGTAAGTAACGGGTAACCTATAGTCGTTAACTCGACTAAAGCCTTTCCCACTTGTTTCTTTCTATTCTGCTTCCACACTCGTTTTATATTCACTTGACTGGCATTTTGCTAAACCACTTTTTAACTATTCATTCGCTTGCTTTTGCCTCATTCATTTAATTCATTTGTGTTTGGTCTGTCTCTGGTGCAATATTATCTCATTGTCTATTCATTAAGTGTTCATTAATTTCTTTTTTCCTACTTTCTGAAGACTTACTGGTTGCATTTCAGTTAAGTTTCTTAACTCGAAGCATATTAGACGGCAAATGTCTTATATTTCTATCTTCTTTTCTCTGTTGAACCTTTTCATTATACTAGACTAGCTATTGGTCTTTTCATTTCTTTGCATTTCCTTCCATTTCTGGTGTAATGTCATCTCATTGTCTATTCAGCAACCTATTCATTAACCTTATTTTCTCTGCTATTGTTTTTCTTTACTCTTGTACAATTCCAGTCCCCCAAACCCCGAGTCCCAAAATCCTCAATCCCAATCCATAACCCCAATGTCATTACCTATTATGGGTACTACCTGACATTTTGTCTTTACTCAGTTATCGCCTCGTCGCACACTCTGCAAACTTTCAATCCACTTGCCGCCCACTCTGATATCTTTCTGTCTCATTTTCTCTCTCTCTCTCTCTCTCTATTGCTCGAGCCCTAATGTTGAGCTCAATTATGAGCTGCCTTTAATCATATTAATGTGCCCGCAATACTCTACAATCTTTCTTGCCTCCATTTTCCCCATTTTCTCCATTTTCTACTTTTCCTCCCTCGTTGTCCACGCCTTTTAACCACGTGCTTGGCGAGGCGTCTCGTTTTCCTTATACGCCAGCTTTTTTTCTCAGTTCAGTATTTTTTTTTTTTCTTTGTAGCCCATTTCATTGGGTTACCCTTGACCTCCAATTGCTCAAAACTGGGATTTGGTCTACTCGTAGGTGACCTTTTTGAATGACTCTCGCAGGAATTGAGGCAACAAAAACGCTTATCGCTTTTCTATTACATCCCTCCACCTTTCCGCTCTAGACAGACAGAGACTAAGCACACCTTGAGGTCTTCTTTTCATTGTACTTCTCAACTTCTCTCTCTCCCTCTTTGACTGTCTTTCTCTCTGCTTCCCTTAAGATTCAGCCCGCTTATCTGTGTCATTGTTTCAATGGTTCAGCTGGTAACTTCTGCAATTTGCAGCCTGGCCACAAACAATTCCGACTGTCAGAACTCCTGACCAGCATTGAAATCTTTAGCTTCCCTCTACTTAAGCTTGTAGTTCTTATTCTTCTTCTTGTTCTTGTTGTTGTCATGATACTTAAGTAATTCATTTGTGCTTCAGATACAAAATGATTTCGTTAAATTCACGTTCAGAGAACTAAGTAAATAAGCATCTCCAAAAGTTCATCCACTTTCGAATTTGTTGGATTCCAAAAGCCGCAAAATGTAAAGTGCGCATAATTTGAGAGGGAACGAAGCCTCTCAATCTACTTACATATATATTTAAATATATATGTATATATTTTTACTGGGTATCTGCTGTGCCTAATTGCCTATAGGTAGTGGGAGGGTTGAGGGGCCTGGAGATGGGTACATTGGTATGGGTTATTAAGCTGCCTTAAACGGAACGTGTCTTTTAAGTGAACAGAGGAGTGAAGATGGAAGGACAAAGAACAGGTAGTAACTGACACCGGGACAAATAAGTAAATATACATTACAATTTCAAGCTGCAGCTGAAGCTTTTAAGTTCAAAGTTTTCCGACGAACAAATTCGCGTCAACACAATGCGAAGGCGAATTACAAAGATTTTCTAATGAGCCAACTTGAAAAGCGAATGACCACAGCAGGAAAGAGAAGCATAAAGAGACAGAAAGAGAGAGAGAGAGAGAGAGGGAAGATTGACATTCAGACAGACAGACACTCAGTTCAGTTGGTTGACAAAAAGTTTCTTTTTATTAAAGCCAAGCCACGCCCACTAGCCTAACTTAAAAGGCTGAGAAAATGAGAAATGAGAAAAGGATCTTGGACAGCCTGAAAGTTATGTGCGAGTTATTGGAGCGATAAATACATTAATTAAAGTCAACTTTCTCATAAATAAATGAAATGCGCTGAAAAGTGAAGAAATAAAAACAACAACACCAAACAACAACTAGCAAACAACAACATCAACAACGAGCTGAAGTGAAAAGTAGTAAAAAGTCGAGTAAATGAAGGCAACTCATTAATGAGGCGAACAGTGCGACCAGAGCCGCCAGTTCCTCCACCTCTTGCTCCATCCCCTTCCATTTCGCCCTTCAGACTCCTCTCGGAAAGCAGATGCTAACGGTTAAGAGGTAAAACGGTTAAGGAAAACGGCCAGAGCAACGGTAACTGCCTGAGCCAGCTAAGCATTCAGAAAGGACATGCGGTGTTGTGCTAAGGCAAAAGTTGTAAACGTTGCAATTGAACAGCAACCATGTGTGTGTGTGTGTGTATATATGTGTGTGATGCTTGACTGAAATTTAAGTGTGGTCAAATTGAGGTTAGCCTTAATGAATGGGGGAGTAATTGGTTGGGAGACGGGTGCAAGTCCGTTTCCAAGAAACTTCAACTAAAGCTGACTAAAGTCAAAATGTCAGTATAAATGCTAAAATAAACTGTGAGCAAAAGAGAGAGCGAGAGAAAGAAAGAAATAAGGGGAGAGAGATGCAAATTGGGAGAGTGAGAGAGAGCGAGAGAGATATAGTGAGGGTGAAAACTATGTAGAAATAAAGTGTGTAAATAATCAAAGATAGAGACATTTACAGTCTTAAAAACAGGAGAGAGAAAGATATAGAGATGGAGAGAAAGTTAAAGAAATGGAAATAGAGAATAATATTAAAAGAAAACTATAGAGAGAAAATGTTATCTTTCTAACGCCGAAGATTCCACTGATTGAATTTCGAAGAGAGTTGTAATCCGATGTAAAGATGTGTGCTAAAGATGTATACTAAGTAGTATCTCAAAGATCCACATATTTTTCATACTAAAGGTGAATTTTTGCCGCTTCTATAGCTTTACCAAATTTCATCAATATAGTTTCAAAACTAAGAAAGTCAAGCAAACATCACAATTTCAATTCAGGATCATGTCCTGATCAAAAATATATTTACTTTGACAAAACTATAATATTCTTTGTATGAGTTTATGTTACGAGTATGTAAAAAAGTAGTTCAATTTTATAAATAAGCATTTTAATTATAATTATAAATATTATTGTTCAACCGTTCTTACAAAACCCTTATACATATGTAGGTTGCCTGAATGAAACTAAAATGTTTGGTAGTATTCAATTCTTTAATTCTTTAAACACTTTCGTAATAGTGTTCTCCTGTTAATCCAACTTACAGTTAAACAATTCAGGGGAAATCTCTGATGTCAATCTGTAAACTTTCTCTCAGTTGCCTGCAGTTTCCGGAGTTTCTGTTTTATGGTCGCTTTTCACGCCAGTTGGAATTAAAATCGGCAACTCCTTCGATATACTACTTTATGCATTTGACTGGATTCGTTATAATGAGGCAAAGTTTCATTGTTCGGAGCTCAGTGCGTGAAGTTGTGCAATTGAAATTATAGTTTTCTTGGTAATGAAAAATGGCGCACGCAATTCATAATCTTTGGAGGGGTGGGGTAGAAAAATAATTAAGAAGTAGAAAGAGAGAGCGAGAAAGAGAGAGACAGGCAGTGATATGAAGAGAGTCGCAATAAATGTTACAAGTTGACGTCAACTATGTGCTTAACATCAATTAAAGACCCACTTACCTAATACAACCACTTAACCTATAACTAGCGGTGACGTCGAGGCATCACTTTTGGCGCCATCACAAAAAAAAAAACAACAACAAAAAAAAATAAGGGAAAAACTTCTCGAAGCCCGAGGTGAAAGTGAAAGTTTTGCACGAAAACGTGTAAAAGTCATAAAAGAAGAAGCTGTTGTCTGGACAGATGGGACTTGCGATGCGAGAGGAAGAGCGAGGGAGAGAGGGAAAGGAGAATAAGGTGAAGTGGCTTCTTCGGCTTACTCGCTTTATAATTATGAGAGCTTGAGGCAGTCTTCTATCTTGATGGTTGTTGTTGTTGTTGTTGATGTTGCTGTTGATGCGAAAACGTCGCCTGGTAATGGCGTCGACGACAGCTAAACAAAAGCGCTGAGAGATGTCTCCAAGTTGTCCCCCCGCCGGCATTCCACTTGCAATGAATATTATAAGCATACCGAATTGGGGTTAGGAGTAAAGCGTATGCCTTAACCCGTCAGTATCTCCCCTCTCTCTCTCTCTCGCTCTCTCTCTTTGTATCTCCCCCTTTTGGCATCAAAGTCGACTTCATCTCACCCACGTACGCAATGCCGCCACGCAAATGTAATTAAACCATACATCAACGTGAAATATGTCGACGACGACGAGCCCAGTTAGTCCTTCTCTCTCTATATTTATGTATATATATATATAAATGTACAATCTATGTGTGTGTGTATTTAGGTGTATTCGAGTATGCTTGTGAAATGCTGTTTGACTGTTATCCAGAGTTAGCACAACGAAGTCACCAGACTTGTTACGCTTACTAAATAGAAATGAATGAATTCTGTCCAGCTGTCAAACCTGCGGAGAATATGTAGTTCAAGCAAGGTGAAAGTTGCCCTGAACATCAATCTTGGGCACATTTATACTTCCGGCACTTTCCTCTTTCCGTTAACAAGGTTTAATTATCAACGTTTGTATCCAAAAAATTCTTTTGGGTTTACCATTAAACTAATGCACCTATTTATTGTTGATTTGTGCTTTATTTGTTTTAACATATTAGTACTAAAATAAACATAAAATAAATCCTAACAACATTTTTGCATCTCACACTTTCCAATCTTTAGCGTTTGATGTATGTCGACCTGCAGGCACATATTCAACAAAAATAACGAAAAGAGCGCGATGAACACAAAGCCACAAACTGTCATATTCTAATTAAATTTAATTATCATTGAAGTTAAAGTGTTGGTTACTTTTTAATTTCCAATAAATTGATAAATGACTAAAAGTGGCAACTTCGTAGCTGAGTTTTGAGATTCTTGTCCTGTCCCCAGTACAGTGAACTCATCTTCAGCTTGAACACTAGTAAAATTCTTACTGAAATACCACGCATGCTATGTTTCTTCAGATATTTCTGCAGGGCATGTGAGCTTCGTTACGGCATTGTTAGATCCTGGAGATGAGACTTTTGCTGGTAAAGAGAGACGTCGCGACGACGACGCTACAGGAAATGGTAATATAAATACACGTAAATATAAAGCAGAATTGTAATTATGTGCTTAAGGTGAGCGATGCTTTAGCTACACCCAAACAGGCTCTACTCGCTGACAGGTGTAGTGACGTAGGGCGTAAGTCTACCTATATCATCAAAAATATATGTACATACATAAATCTTCTAAAACAAAACCTCTACGAGGTAAAAGTCTAGTGACGAAAACATTTTCATGCCCCAACATTTCTGATATCCAATCTTTGACTAATAATATTTAAATTTACATATAAATTATTTAAAAGAAAAATTTTGTTACTCTGCACATTGCTCTAAATTCTTCATATCTAATAAATATTCCTTTTTTGCGCAGCGCTATAGTAAAACATAAAAAAAAATGTTACCATAAGGCTTCAACGGCCCCATTTTCCCCTCTCATTTACAACTGTTTATCTCACGAACCTGGTGAGTTTTTTTAAAGTCTTAGTATGCACATTTGTTAGTTAAATTTAAACCTTTCGATCGGTGTATAACTCGACCTAATCGGACAGTCATAGCAAATTTTCCATTCCTCCTGTATATATTGCTAGTCGCCTTTCGCAACCTTAGTGCAGCTTTCGTCACTAGCGCTGACTGCCGTCCGCAGTGATATATATACAGTAGACGTATAAGAGCCATATAAGCATGCAGATGGGATTGGTTTGGGCGTCTGAGCTGAAGACAAGTTGGCACTAATTTAATTCCGACGCCGGCTTTCGATGCGTTGAAAGAAGTGTAGACGATAAAAGGTAAGGAATAAATTTTAACACTTCGCCAGGTTAAATGTGAACTTGAGAGATGAGTAGACACATTTGATTGGGAGCGAGTGAAAACTCAGACAACAAGAATACGCTATTTAAAAAGTAAATTAAATCCATCAAGGTCTGCGTATTAAACCAAAGTGTTGCAACTCTTGATGTCGACTTGATTCCATCAATCTATTTAACTGAACTGAACGCTCGCTTCAACAGGCAGTCAACCAAGTTATGTGTTCTCCCACCTAAAGCATGTTTTTGCTGCCTGAACAGTAAAAAAAAAAGAAGAAGAAAAATACCTGGTTTATGTATATTGGCAGTTAACTGCAAAAAATAATGAGCTACTTAAAAGAAATATGTATGCGTGTGTGTCTTACTACTTGCCATAACCCCCACTGTTCCTTTGCTCCTTTGGTGCCATGGTTCTCTGCCTAACACGCCCCCATGCTCACGGCGTTGAAATGCAACCGACGAGATGTAGCAAGTGGTAGGAAAAAATGCATCACGTTGAAATGGCAACGAATATAGGTGGAAGTCGAGAGTGTGGTACTAGAGGGAGTGTAGAGGAAGGGAGGACTTAGGTAGGGTCGAGCTGTGAGGGAACAAGAGTACACGAAGGATACGAGTAGGGTTGAGGATGGCTAGGAGAAGGGCAGAAGTTGGGCTAGAGGTGAAATAAAGGAAGGATAGAGTGTTATTACAGGAAGAGTAGATGAAGGGTAGGGGTAGGAAACAGGGTGGCTTGAAGGAGCTGGGTAACAGATCGAGGGAAAAATAAAGGTAGGGTAAACCGATTTTAAAAGAAGAGTAGGTATAGAATAGAGGGTGGCTAGACGGAGAAGGTTTGCAAGTAAGGTTAGAGGTATTGTAGATGTAGGATACAGTAAGAGCTGCGGCTAGAGAAGGGGCAAAGGCAGTGAAGAGCTACTTTACGGGTCTCGTAGAGGTACAGCTAGAAAGGGTGTTGATTGGGCGTGTGCTGCGTCTCGAAGCGCGGCTAATGCGCATTTACCTACGACCCTGATGGGACACCGTCTCAAGACTATAAATTTCCGGCAGCATGCAAGAGGAGGAAGAAGGAGAAGGAAGGGCAGCTGCGTGGGCCTAATGATGGTTTGCTGCATCGAACATTGAGGCGGCAAGCGGACTTAAGACAAACTAAAGGAAGACATGAAAATTTTCGATATCCGTGCCTAACGACTGCCGGGACTGTTAGTATGTCGGCAGTGATTGGTAGGGGCAACTTGGATGACGATAGAGGCAGGCACACAGGCGCAGGCTAGGCGGCAATGAGATTTTAAGAGCTTCCACTTCCGTCTAAGCAGAAATTTGTTATCGCACTGACAGGCTGGCGCAAAATCTATATATTTTACGAATAAGTAGTGGCGCCATCAAGTGATGGTAGGTAGGCAGCTATCCTCCTATCTTTACTTCCCCCTCCACCTCCTCCCTGTAGAGACCGATTTGCTGCTTGTCTTGCATTTAATGTCACACGCTTCATTATTTCTAATTGGCAAATTTTCAATCAGCGACGCGGCCGGAATGACAGTGCCTGAGATTCGACAGAGAGGAAAGGGGAGTCTATGGGCATGATGTTTAGGGAATGCGCTGCGCGTAAATTTGGCCTGTGTTGTGACTTAACAACTTCAGAATTCAATTATGCGACACAGAGTGAAATCAACATTATTGATAAGCCGCAAGGACAGCGACAAAAACAGAAAAAAAAACTAAGAGAAAAAGAAGAGAGAGAAAAAAAACCAAGTAAGACGCCAACCGATGATGATGGTCAACAGGAGGTAAGAAGTATGCAGGAAACCAGGGCTAGGGAGTGGCCAGAGCCTTGGGCAGCCCTGTCATCAGCAGAGAAATGCTGTGGAAATCCACCGAGTTCGTCGGTGACCAATCAGTGCCTCCGGCAACGCTTTCCCAACTAAGTCAGCTTCCAACTAACCAACAAAACTTTTTTCCCAGGGACGCAGAGACGTTGCGAGGGAGGAGCAACAAAAGAAAACGTAACGCGCAAATTATCGTAATTATAAATTAAGTCGACGTTGCTCAGAGGAGAGAGAGGAGAGAGTGAAAAGAGGCAACAGCCGAAGACTGCGAACTGGGCAACTTACTGAGGAGGAAAAGCCAGAAGAAAGCAACTCAATGGGAATTGGGGGTTTGGGGGAGGGCCGGACTGGATAGGTCTCTGTCTGTGCGTTGAATTGTTGGCAAATGTAATGAAAAATACTTTTTGTAATGCGCTAAACAGTAGCCACAGAGTTTGGGAAATCTACCCGTCTTGCTGACTGGCATTCGAAAATAGATTTTCACTATATATATATATATATATATGTATAGACATGTATTTTTGTGGGCGGCATGAGGAATGTTATAATGTGGCCCCGTCTTGTGCTTCCTTCCTGGGTTTATTTGTTCGTCAGCGATTGGGCCTGACGGTACAAACTTCGAGGCTTACTCTCTAGCCCTGTAAAGTGGAAAAGTTTTGCCTTACTTTGTGCGTGCACAGCGAAAGAAAGTATGGGAAAGAAATTTCTTTTAAAAAACAAGGCAACAGTTATAGCAAAAAATGTATGCGACAGCTGAAGCTACAGCTAGAGCTGAGGAGCAACAGCCAAGCTAAAAAACAGTCGAGGCATTTGAGTCAACTTCACTGTAGTTCAAAATGAAGCTATTTTGGAGAAGAGCCGGAAAATGAGTTTATTTTTGGGCTGGTTGCATGGGGTTTTATGATGCGCAAACAATGTTTCAGTTAGCGCATTATTTGTTGCCATTTTTTTTTTTTTTTTTTTTTGGAGTAGAGAGTGTGGGAGTTTTTGGTGAGAAGTTTCGAGGAGGAGTCGCTGCCTAATTGCCAACAGGCATTTCGCATAAAGTTATGCGAGAAAAAGTGTTGCCTACTTGGCGGCGTCTTTTAAACAACATAAAACTAAGCGTTAATTGAGCGCCAAAGAAAACTTTTTGCCAAAATGCCTTAGGCAGTTACATTAAACAGATATGATGCCCCTATAACCGTCCTTCTTCTCCCTCTGTGTCTTTTTTTCGGTAAAAAAAAAGAGGAGAGCACAAAGAAAATAAATTAGATGACAATGGGCAACCGAAAACAATTGAAACAGCCGTTGGCGTTAACTGTGGCGGGCAATAGAGGACTGGGAGGGGAAGCTGAGGGAAGTTGGGGTTGTGCCACTAACCAAATTTACAACTTGTGTGCCCATCGTCGACGACGGCGACAACGATGACGACGACAAAATGGCAGCCATTAAAAATGCTGCCGTCGTCAGCGTAAAACTAATATAGAATTTCAAAATGAAACGAATAAGTTCAATGCACTAAATGGTCGGCACAACGAACCCGATATGCTCTTAATTGTTCACATTAAATCCATTCAAAAGCATTTACTGCAAGTTCATTAAACCTGTTTACAAGCACTTAAAGATATGAGACAATGAGTGATTTTCTCCTTTTTGTTTTTTTAAATTGTCATTAAATTGATATTGAGACGATTCGAGCTCAATAGGAAATAATGTAACATCCCATGTAGTTACATTGCAAGTTGGTTCAACACGCTCTAGTCTTTCTACTTATTTACAAATTTTTGAATAACAAGTATATACAATAGAGTGCATCGATTTGTATGGGCCCGAAAAAATGAAAAAATGGTAACCCATTTTCGTAATCTATGGTCAATTCTAAGATGTTTTCACCAAGAAACCATAGTTCTAAAATGAATTCCTGGTCCGCGCTTTTTGAGTTGAAAATTCATTTTTTTTAACATTTATATCTTGGGTGTTTATGGACCGATACTGACAAACTTGGTGTCAATTCTCTTCTTAGGACCAGGACTTTTAAAGTAAATTAGAATCAAAGGACAAATTGTCCTTTACACAGGATTTTCGTCCATGGAAGGACGATTTCGCGGTTCGATTGTGTCAAGATATATCCTAAAATATTAGCCAGAATTTAATATAATTTTGGCCCAAAGGACATTTTTATCGTCCTTGAACTTGTATTTTTTATCAACAGAAAATTTACAAAATATTATATTAAAATTGTATTAAAATCTTTGTAAATTTTCTGTTGATAAAAAATACAAGTTCAAGGACGATAAAAATGTCCTTTGGGCCAAAATTATATTAAATTCTGGCTAATATTTTAGGATATATCTTGACACAATCGAACCGCGAAATCGTCCTTCCATGGACGAAAATCCTGTGTAAAGGACAATTTGTCCTTTGATTCTAATCTATATATATAAAAGAAAGTCGTGTTAGTTACACCACTTATAACTCAAGAACGGCAGAACAGATTTGGGTGAAAATTGGTAGGGAGGTAGCTTAGAGCCAGGAGACGGACATAAGATACTTTTTATTCCGTTCGACACGGGTTGGAAGACCATCTGCGTTGTTTGTTTTTGCGCCTGATAATAAAACAAAAAATGACGTGTATCACAAGGTACTTAAGTGAAGAGCAACCTATGTACTAAAATACAGAAATAATAATGAATGATTAATGTAGGTATTTAATTTTTTTGGGTTTTTTCCAATAAAAAAAAACACAATCTGCTTATGTATTGCCATTAAGGCGGAACAAAGTTCGCCGGGTGATTCTTGTTTACTTTAAAAGTCCTGGTCCTAAGAAGAGAATTGACACCAAGTTTGTCAGTATCGGTCCATATACACCCAAGATATAAATGTTCAAAAAAATGAATTTTCAACTCAAAAAGCGCGGACCAGGAATTCATTTTAGAACTATGGTTTCTTGTTGAAAACATCTTAGAATTGACCATAGATTACGAAAATGGGTTACCATTTTTTGTGAAAAAAATCGATGCACTCTAATATACAAGTTTCATCTTTTTTAAATTAGCTTTAAAAATTTTATTCGGTTTGCGTAGGAACATTATACATAAAAAATCGAAAAAGAAACGGGTTG
The DNA here is from genome assembly GCA_963924055.1 of Drosophila limbata. NCBI lineage: Eukaryota > Metazoa > Arthropoda > Insecta > Diptera > Drosophilidae > Drosophila > Drosophila limbata. Next base: position 6,456,523 of record OZ001351.1, on the reverse strand, counting down.
AAGCTTAATACAGAAATGTTTTCATTTTATAAAGCTAAAATTAAATATGTAAATGGTAAAAAAGAAAAACTTCAAGGTGTATAGGTTCTTAGTAGGATAGGATAATATGAGAAAGATCGTTCCATCGAAACATTCTGCAAATTATTATGTTTTGGAGGAACTTAACGTAAAAAGGTCTTTCTTATATTTTCCTATCCTACTTGAGACCTATACACCTTGATTTTTTCTTTTTTTAGAATTTATTTTTATTTTATGAGAAATTTTGTTTTTTATTGAATAACCATTTGTAGATCTTCAAACACGTGTTGAAAAGCTTAAAATATTTAAATAATACAGATTATAATACTGAAGTTATTTGCTAACATAGAATTTTAAAATACAAATCAATAGGCACGTCTAGACAATCATATTGCAAATAGTTCCAAATTGGAACTTGTTCACAGCACTAAAATGACATGCAGATTAGCTTTTGCTAGAGAAACGATGGGAAGGGCAAAGACAAAGACAAAGGCAGTAACAAAGTGAATTTGCCCCGAAAAGTAGGAGAACCATGTTTGAATTTGCCCCCCGGCCAGACAGTTGGATGTGATCTGATGTATTACCCATTGAAAGCGAGCGACAGCAATGAGGCTAAAAGGCCGACGGAGAGGGGTCTCTCCATCACAGTCTGGTAGTGAGATAATGTGGGGGATGTGGCGGATTTGGAGTGCCATGTCCGATGTCTACTGCTGTGCATAAGTAGCTCGGAAATTAAAGCTAAAAAATTGTCATGGCGAATGCGCAAATGAGCAAGCGAGAAAGCTTAGTGAAAGTTGCCTCCCACATAAGGATAAAGATAAAGCTAGAGAGCTGATGTCCAAAGAACGGGGGAGAGGGGAGGTAGCAGGGAAAAGAGGCGGTGGAAGTGGGATTGAGAGTGTTGCTTCCTCACAATTGAGCGGCGTGAAAACAGAAATTACATTTAATGGTTATAAATTGAAAGTGAGTAAATGAAATGCGTAAATATTGACTTATTGAATGGGAGTTTTGTCTGACGCCAACGCAGTGTTTGTTGAGGGTCACTTCAAATTACATTATTGCCAAGAACCGCACAGTGGTTGCAAACACACATTCACACTCACACACTTACATACACACACAGAACACTCCGTGGGATTTGACAGCGCTAATTTGTTGATTTGCTGAATTTGATTTTCGCTTTTCTCCATTTCTTTTTTTATTTATATTGCCTTCGCTAATGTTGTTGTGTTTGTTGACTCTCTATTATTATAATTATCGTTGTTGTTGTTGTTGTCATTAGCATGTCAGCTCTCTCTCTCTGTCCCTATCTCTGTCTTTCAATTTCTGCGCTGGCCAGCATTAAGCAGGCAAAGTTTGCGGTCTAATGAGCTTATATTCTAATAGCAGCCAAATTCAAATGCAGTCGCAGAGTCAGGGGCGGTCTGTTTGTGTGTGTGGGGAAGGGGGGGCGGTCGAAGGGAAGTATGGTGGGGCTGCCTGTTTTTAGCGGTGGTATCTAAAAATAAAACGAGCACCCGGAAGTAATTATGATTGTTTTCGACATGATTTTTGGCATTCTAATTGAATTCCCCCCAGCAGGACAACGCAGGACTATCTATTCTTTCCCTCTTCTCTCGTTTCGCTTTTGGCCAGAGTCAGCTATTTAATTGGGCGTGGCACAATTTATGGGAGTTAGCCAAGTTTATGTTGGCCTTGCGGCAGTTTCAAGCTGAACAAACATTAACTTAACTTTAAAATTGATAAATAAAATTTTTAAATTTTTACTAATTAATTTAAAAATAAATAAAAATTGTTAAACTATAAGGAGTCGCATGCTATTGAACTGGAAGTCTACTGTAAACCGTTATAGTAATAGGCCAAACAACCGCAAATAAAACCCGCCTTAAATGACACTCAAAAACTAAAGTCACAAAAAAATTTAAAAATGTCTTTTCAAATCCACATCAAAATCAAGCAATTACGTCAACTGCAACAGCAACAAAGCCGAAACCAGACAAATCGCAGCTACTTACGAAAGTGATGGACTGCGAAATACCCTGTAAGCAATTCTTAGCTACTTATTACATATTTCTACATTAATTTTTATGAATTTTTATACATACTACTAATTGCATAACTAGAAGCATGTTGCAAACTTCCGCCGCTAGGTGGCGTCTACTCTCTGCTCTGATGTAAGGAAAATAGTTTCTGGAGTTAATTTGGTGTTTATTATGCGATCGTTATGAAGTTTACAGCTTGTATAAAATTAAGTTAAGCTGTATGTGCAACGAGATAGCGCTTGTAAATTGTTTAAGCTAGGGAAGTATAGCGAGTTGTAGACTTGCATATAATAGTATAAAGCCAGCACAGAAAATTTCATTTCTCTAGTTCTTGTAATCTATGCGAAGAAGAAATTTTAGAGTGCAGCAACCATACCTGACTTTCGATACGACTGATGATGTTAATTTAGAGTAGAGAAAGTTTGCAGAATCTCAAAAAGAAATACCGTTTCGCCTAATGTAATAAAACTCTTTAGGATACATTCTTCATGAATACTGGGTATATACAAAAAACAAAACCCATTAGGCAAAAGGGACCTTATAGCAACGACAACGGCCTAAAAGCGAGCAATGACAACGGGTTATAAACAATCGGTTCATATTGAAAAGGAAGTATCATTACACTCACACACACAAAGACAATCTAATGCGGAAATGTGTGTCATAAACAGAAATGAGAGAGATTGTGAGATAAGCGGAGAAAGAGAGACATATGGGACGCGTCTGGTGCTCACCAAAATACACACACTCAGACACAGGCGAAATTCGAGTTTATCTGCGCATCTAAACTGAGCTACACACACACACACACACACGCACACACGCAGACAATCAGCTGTGCGTGTGTAAAGGCTATAGCCATATAATAAATCGAAGTCACGACAAATATAAATAATAAAATTTGTTGTATTTTATTTTATTTCTAAATAGAATTTTTCGCTTTCTTTTTTGCATTTCAACGTAGTTTCAGTACATAAATCTCGAGCTTAGCAGCGGACAGCGACAGTACGAGGCAGGGGACGGGACGAGGTCTCGAGCCCATGACAAAAAATAAAACACAAAAATGTTCCTTCCTTCATTTTTTTTTTTTCGTGGGCGCCTGAAACAATAGACACGAGTCGCAGAGGGCGTCGTTTTGGTTGGTTTTGGTAGATTGGAAGGTCTATGTTTTCTACTCGTATAAATATTGCTTGTGCATACACACATGTATGTATTGTCTAATATATACATTCGTACATACATACCCAGCAAACAATTTCTATCGCGAGGGAGTCGCAGGCGATTCGCCTAGAAGTTTCAGACGACATCGCTTTTTGATCTCCTTTTGTTCGCAACACTTCGAAAAGTCCCTTTTGCGAGTCTTCCTAAAGACTCTTCCGCGACTCTTCTAAGAAGAAGAATTCTCTTCAAAAAATCACTCCACCTTTCGAGTACTTTTATTTCATTTTTTTTTTTATATTCATGACTATTTAATTTATTGTTATTAAAAAACGCAGCTTTCTGCGTTGGTCCGGGAATTTGTCAAGGCAGATTATTGAAATACAGTTTTAGCAGTTTAAGTTTGGAGTATGGCAAGTCGGCAACTCTAACTAGTGAGCTACGGGGCCAATACTTTGCTTTAGACGAGGAGCTCGTTATGTTGTTTTTGGTATTAAATTAAAAATTAATATTGCGATTGAGAGCTTTTGATCGCTAAACAATCGCCTGGAAGATTCATCTTACAAAAGACTCGTGTGCGACTCGCAAAAGAGTCTTTTCGGCTATGGGCGATTGAACAATCGCCCAAATGTTTGCTGGGTATATACAAATATATATATAAGAACAAAACAAGCTCTGAGAAAAAAAGTAACAATAACAAATCCAATATTAGACGGCTATAACAACAATGCGTTCAAGTACAAGCGAGTACTGCCGTATACTTTTGCCTTCTCTTCATCTTTGCACATCTGCACTCTTCAGCTCATCCCTGGATCCGTCTGTTACCAACACACAGTCAGAGTTTGCAAAGGCTCTTTTTCATTTGCCTCTCAAGCAGCAGCAGGCGCACATTTATGGCTATTTGCTATTTGGCGAGCTACGATGGAAGATTTCAGTGGGGTTGTAGGGAATTCATGGGGGAATTCAGGGGGAGCGCAGCAGAGTGGCAGCGTTATACACGCTGTGAACAAGCTGTGAGGGGAAACGCATGTGCTGCAATTTGTGGCGATTCTCCCACAAAAAAAAAAACGAAAAGACAAAACTAAAACCAAAACAGAGATAGCAAAAACTTTGGAATGTGCAATGCTAAACATCCACTTGAATTGAGTCGAATTACATGGCATTTCGGGATATGGGATTACTTATAGGCATTGAATTGGAAACAATTTGAAGAGATTTCTGTATATTATTCGACCATACCAGACAATAATATTCTATATTGTCTGGGGAATGTGCAAATACGGCTGCAGGAAATAAGGCCCCAATGAAATAAGGCCCCAAATGGGAAAATGAAATAAGGCCCCAAATTTGGGGTGTTATTTCATTATGAAATAACACCCCAATTTCAAATATGAAATAAGGCCCCACTGCTATGAAATAAAACCCCAAAAAAAAATGAAATAATGCCCCAAATTTAGGGTGTTGTTTCATATGAAATAACACCCCAATTTGAAAAATGAAATAACACCCCATTTTTTAATGTTTTTTTTAAATTTTATAATTCCATTTTTTTTTTTTTTTTTTGTATTTTTTTATTAAACAAAGCCATGCATGAAACTATCCACATGTTTTCTGCAATAAGGGCAGCTGTAACGCTCGAAGTTTTTTGCAATTGCATCTGCTTGTACATAGCTTTGAATTACATTCTGTACAAGTTTTTAAATGTTTGCGCTAAGATTAAGAGATAATGAAAATTTTATACAAAAGAATAGACAGATTTTTTATAAGAGATAATGAAAATTTTATACAAAAAATCGCGCGATTTTTTGTATAAAATTTTCGCCTGCGGCGCTAAGATTCACACAATTTTTTTTTTAAATAATATAATGTAATTACCTGGTCAAAATATTGAATATAGATCGCTAGGAGCTGGTTAAAGTTCCGTCCATTAAATACCTTCGATTCGGCGGTGGAATATTTTCCTTTATTTCGCTTATTATTTTTAAAGACGAAAATATACAAAAAGGCTGTTTTTGGTCTTCAAAAATCCAAGCCGTGTAAAATGGCAGTGAATTTGCTTTATGCATTGTAAGCAAAAACGAAGTCTACACAGATTCCAAATTAAAAGCCACTATTACTTGAAGAGGATGGTCAGGCGAATTTACAAATGTTTTGCTGACGATATATAAAATGAAATAAGGCCCCACAAATAGAATTTGGGGTCTTATTTCATTTCTTCTTTTGGGGTATTATTTCATATGAAATAAGGCCCCAATGAAATAAGGCCCCAAAAAAGGAAATAACACCCCAAGTTTGATTACAAATCGTTGTTGTTGCTTCCTATACATTTTTTTGGGGCCTTATTTCATTTTATTTTTGGGGCCTTATTTCATTGGGGCCTTATTTCGCAGAGCCTGCAAATACACTTAATAAGGTAGGCTTTCGACATGAAAAATATGTTTATGTGTTCAATATGACACAATAAAATCCAAATGGAGTATATAATAAAGATTCCAGGGCGTGTAATGAATGATTTACAGATGGTTCGCGCTTAACTCTGTTATATTCGGCATCTCTATGAATTTATTCCACACCCAGACTGAGTGAGTCATTTACAATCTACGCTTAGTCAAAGCTTATACTAACATTGTTACAAATTCCGATTTATTTGAACGCAAAGATAAACTGATATTACAAAACTGCATTCCAAGGGGGAAATGAGGTAAATGCTATTATGCTGCTTACAAATTTTGGACTTTATTCCTAAGACATTTGTATCCAGTCTTTTGATTGCAAAGTCAACACAATGATAACTCAACAAGTATTGGAGTTATTATTTTGAAATTTGGTAAATATGCTTTCATCAAAGGATTGGTCACATACACGACTAGAATTAATAAACAAAGCAGCTTTAACTGCTTTAAGGACTGAATTAAATATGATCACAAACTACTTTCCACCGCATCATCAAAGGTGACATTTTGAAAGGTTTTTAGCTGGTTCAACTGCCGGTAGGTAAAACATACTCCACTAAAATGTAAGTAATAAAACATAATTCTAAAACGGGTGCAATGCCCAAGCCCAAGCTAATTGCAAACCATTTAAGCATTTTTGGGGTCGACCGATGTGCGATAAAGTTTTAGTTGAACCTAACCCAAAACGAGATTTCTACCTAACACGAGTTCATATGCAGTTAGCAAAGAGGGGAAAAGGGGGCAACAATATGCCTAACGACTGTGACACAGACACACACACACATACATGCGTGACAGAGAGAACCGTTAGAAAGGGCCTATCGACCCTGGGACCGAGAGCATTAACTATGCCAAGTGTTGCAAACTGTATCTAAATTTTCCGCACTAACACCCAAAATCTAATTTATATCACGTTAATGAGCTTTTACGTCAAATTTTTGGGCGACAAAAAGTTTGGGTACCCGGATTGAAGCGAACCAGAGAGAAAGAAAAAAGGGATGGGGATAGAGAGAATAAGCGTGAGAGGATGATATTCGGATGGACGAAGCAAAACTGTCAACTGTAAAAAGTTGGTCGGCTTATCAAACGAAATTTTGTGGCAATAAAACGAAACGAAATGAAAATATAATGGAAATGGTAACAGGGAACATGCAGAGTGAAAGAGAAATAAAGAAAGAAAGAGAGAGAGAGAGAGAGAGAGGGAGGGAGAGAGAAAGAGAAGCTGAGATACAAACTGTAAGCGAAGTGGAAGCACGTGGAGTGCGTCATGTCTAAGCCAATAAACGAAAGGTTATTTAAGATTTGGCTACATTTTTTGAAGCATCTACTCCCAAACGAATTCTTCCAACATCCCAACTCCTCTCGCCATGTCTTCTCTTTGTCTCTGCCCCTTCTCACTAACAACTTAGCCAACTTGGCACATTTTATTTTATTTTTTTATTTTATTTTTTTGTTTTTTTTTTGTTTTTTTTTTTTTTGAATTTCAGTTCATAACAAACATCAAAGTAAAGCAAAGGCGTGGCGAAGAGTCCGTGTGGGTGACGATGACGGTGCGTAGGGGGTGGGAAAAAGAGGGTTTTTATTTTTGAGTAGGGTGACTCGCTGTAGCATCCTGGGGGCGAATATTAAACAAATCTAAACGAAAGCATTGCAAAGTTGTACACTTGCGCTGATAACACGCCCCACACTCTAGAACCGTTAGCTCTGCAACCCCCTTCACCCTCTTTTACCTCCCTTTATCCCCTTATCCTCCTGTAAATCCTCTTCGCGTTGTTTCTTCTGTTTTGCCAACGAGCGAAAAGGCAAACCATTGGCAAATTTAAATGCAAATTACCAAGCAGACTGAAAGAAAACAGCACGCATAACAAAATGAGCGAGAAAGGGCAGTAGAACACAGAGAAGAGGAAAAGAGGGGGAAGAGAGAGAGAGGGAGTTATAGACTGTGTTTTGAAATTATGGCTATGACAAAAGTTAAAATGAGGCGGACAGTCAGGTGCCGATTTTTCGTGCTTAATAAATGCAACGGAAACAATGGCACACACACACAACACACTCACACACACTACACTACACCCTCATATCGAATATCATGTCAGTCTTAGATAAGATAATTGCCTGTCAAATAAAATATATGTATATGTACATAAATTATAGAAACTGAAACTAGTTGAAGTTTTTGACAGAAAATGTCAATGAATATGAACGGTATGCAGGTGGAAATAAATGAATTAATATTAAGTAATTTAACGATGAGCATTTAATATAAGTTAAAAAGCTTAAAATATAAGTAATTACCAAATTACACAAAACATTTTTAAGAAATGTTTTAATCGATTTTAATAGACAGTTCTATTGAACTTAACTGGAGAACGAAATGCATTTGTCAAGTAATAGATAAACAATATTAATTAGACTGGGAAAAAAAAAACAGTGAGCAATTGATGAACACATAATAATTTTATAAAAGAAGTTAAGGAAAGAGAGAAAAGAGACAAGTTTCTTCAATGAACTTGTTCAGCAATTAATGACTCTAAGCTGTTTGAGACAATTCAACGAAATAAAATTGTTCCCTGATTGATGAATGTAATTAATTACGTAGTAAATGGAACTGCTGAACTGATTCAAAAATTGGTAAAAATGAAAAAAAAAGAATTCCCTGGTATGCAAAATAGCTTGTTTAAAAACAAGTAAATGAAACTACTCTTCAATAAAATAAACTATCAAACTGGTTCGGTGTAAAATAGTATGGAATCAATAAAGAATTCGAAGACAATGTTTTAAATGGGATTTTAAAATAAAATAAACAGTATTGCTCATTCTAAAGACGATTGTCTTAACGAATCTAAAACTGATAAATCCAAATTATGATAAGAATTTAATTGAGAAAGTAAACAAAAAGATCAGAGACACAAGATAAAAGTAAAGTTTTGTTACATATATGTATATGATCGGGTTATGCCAATTGTAACGAGTACTCGTAGTATTAAGATATTCCTCTGCTGAAATGAAAAAAGAAATGTTAAAAAGCTGTGTGGCAAGGCAATCGCATCTAGTTTCATTTGCAGCACGTGTTACGCATTGCGGCAACAACGCACGCGACACACGCACAACTCATCTACAGACAGGAATGGAGAGATGGCGAGAAAGACGGACAGATTGAGATTGAGTGAGAGAGGTACATACATATTGTAGTAAGAGTCAAATAAGAGGATAGAATGAAGCTGTCTGCGATTGTGGGGCACGCACATACGCAATATTTTGCAGCAAGTTTGTGGCACACCGAATTATTTCAATGCTGTGCGTGTCTGTTTCATGTTCTGGGATTTGCTTCAGTCTCACTGTACATTCACATATGTGACAGCGCCTGACAAAAGTCCTAGCTGACCTCAACTGCCTATCCTTTTGTCGAGTTGTATTTCAGCTCAGGTGTTAAATTGGCCAAGGGTCGCCTCATGTATTTAGTTCAGTTTACAGGCCGCAACTCTCAAGCTTTATCTGCTCTTTATGATAAATTGTGGTCCAAACTTACTGACAGTGAGAAAAGTCTGCCAGCAAGCCAACAGACTGAACACGACAACAAAGTGAACGTGACTTTGGCCAAGGTTTTTAGCCAGATATGACATAGTTGTTCCTCACACAAATAGGAGTCTAAATGTCGGACAAAATGGAACTAATAACACTGGGAACTAGTTTTGTGAACAGTTTTCATGTTGGACTGGAAGAGCTATCAAAACTGTATAAAGGATCAGTTTTTAGGTTAATATAGAATCTTTTCATTACTCATTTTTTTTAGCGAATTAACCTTTTTATAAAAATTAATGTAGACTCATTTAGCAAAAAATAAAAAACAGATAAATTAGGATTTCTCTACAAATTTTTAGTTATATTATTTGCAGCAAGTTAAGCATTTAATAGAAAATAGTTTCTGTTCAAAAAACTGAAAATACTGACAACTATAATAATTCAATGGTCAGTTTTCAGCTGATCAAGAATTCCTTTTATTTAGTAATGTAAAAATACATCAAAAACTATCAAGTGTGTCAATTAAATCAATTTTCAACTCACTGAACTTTATTTATCATAGTTCACTTGCAGAATCAAGTTAAGTTAATTGTGCCATGAGAGAGACGCTTTGCTTAAAAATCTGTATCTTAAAGCAAAATATCATATAACCCAAATTAACTACATTTGAATGCAAAATGATAAAAGTGAAAATCCTCTTGAGTTATAAAAGTTTGTAGTAGATTTTTGACATAACCTATTTTCAGATCAAAATTTACGCTTATATTTATTACGCTTATGTTAACTTTTGTTTTAAAAAGTTCGCCATATTGTTATTATTTTGAGGCAAATTCGATTCAGTTATTAACTATTAATAGATTTTGATACTTCGTTACCCTGTCTGGAAGTTTAGCCTTCTTAATAAGTACAGATTTGTCTTAGAGCATCAAGGAAAACATATACTAAAAGCAGAATACTAAAATCCTTACTCATTTCAAGAGTCATATAAGATTATTGAAAACGAAAGCAAAACAGAGTGCAGTTCCCAGAAGTGTTGACAATTGTATAAAAAATACAATCAAAGTGTGTTCTGAAGCATCCTGATTACAGATTCCAAGAATCAAGTGTAATATTTGCTTTTCAATTAAAAAAAAGGAGACTGTCAACAAGGTGCATTTCCAAGTGGGGTTTTAATATTTGTGTAGATTGCAATCAGAATTCAAGCAATTTGTGTTATTTATTAAGTACTTATTGTATTCTTAGAAGCAAGCTGTCAAGCTGGAAACTTAATACTTGAAACTACTTACGTCAGGCTTACAGATTCGAGATAAATGCAATCAAAACATGTTCAAGGCTCGTTCTTATTACTTTTCTCTATTGGCAATAAGTTGTTATTTTACTGGGAACAGTTTGTTCCTCTTAAAGTCTTGCCCTTTAGAAATGATAAACAAGCTTTTTTATTGGACACTTTCGGTTGCTCATAATTCAAAAAGTGAATCGTCACTAGGTATTCTCTTTCTCTTTTTCTCTCTTGCTTTTCTCTTTGTCTCTATTCTCTCCTCCCTTGACTCTTCCTTTTGATGTTATTTTTTTTTGGTCAAAGCAGAGACAATTTATGCACTCGCTCAGTTATTTCATTTGAGCACTCAGTTTATAGAGCTCAGTGTGGACAGTTTTGGGTACTATGTAGAAGTGGATATTACCATTTTTGGTATGCCATATTTAACTAACCATGCGACAAACTTCATGACAGCTCGAGTGGGAGGGACAACGACAGGGACAGAGACAGAGACAGAGACAGGATCGGAGAGAGTTAAATGTTGGAGAAAGTCAGCTATTTATTTATGGGCAAGAAACTTGCTGAAAACCGTTGAAATAAAAACGATTTTTTTTATTATTTATTTATTTCGTTATCACTTTGTAGGCGACACACAGGAAAAAGACGCAACGAAACGAAATGAAACAGGAGCGTGTCCTTCGAGGGGTTATCCCCAGATTCATTTCTCTGCCCCTCTATGGCCCCTTCTCAAAATGGAATTGTAACTCGTCGGCAGCCTGGCCACGTTTTTAAAGTTCCGCATCGGACGCAACATTTATGAACTAAGCCAAGAGGACTAAACCGCAAAGTGACAGGACATGACCACGCCCATGCCCCCAAGGTGGCAAACACACACACGCTCACAAAATGTTATAGTTACGTTGTGTTACATTACGTTACGTTACGGTACGGTATATGTATCTGCGATTAGAAAAAGGATACACGTAATTTTTTCTCTCTTCCGGAATTCGTTTTACGAGCTCAGAATCCACAGGCAGCACCATCGCTAGGCGACCCCCTTTATACCCCCCGCCCCCGTCCCTGCCACTGTAATAAAGGTTGACTTCGGTTGGGCCGCCGGAGGTGAGGTGACAAGTTGGCGGTTATTATTATGCCATACGCTTCTTTTGTCCCTTACCCCCCCACCCCATTTACAATGGATTCCTTGTTGTTATTAAATGTACGTTCATTTTTCTTCTCCCTTTTTTTCCTGAATTGGATTGCTTTGAATCGGTTTTGGTTTTGGTTCAGTTTGGTTTCGGTTTGGTTTCGGAATTCAGGGGGGGGAGTTATGAGGAGAAGTTTCTGGCTCGCATTGATGGCATTTTTAATGGCGTAGCGGTGTCTAACTCGTTTTCCAATGCCTTCTGTGCAGATTCGTTAAGGTTTATTAGGGTCGCGTCGGGTCGCCAGCTGGGACCTTAACAAGGGCTGGGTACAATCCTGTTTAGGGGATGGGGAGAGTGGAGACCTGTGTGTTGTGTTCTTTGTTGTTATCGTTGTTGTTGTTGTCTGCTGTCGTAGACATGTTAAGAGTGGCGCTAAAGAGCAACACATTGTGCGACAACAAAGTGCTCATAAATCAGTTTCAATTTCACTTATTATTGCTGTTGTTGTTGTTTCTGCCTCGATAACGATTATTGCACTTTGTTGATAAACACGGAAAGATATAAATATTAAAAATAACCTTGGGAGTCATCGCATTGCATAGATACTACAAACAAAACACATTGAAAACACATTGAACATTTCAAATAAAGTGTTCAAAAGTGGCCCTTTTAACTTTAATGGAATCCCACGCAATTATCGACAATATGTAATAACATTGCGAAAAACTTATATTGTGTCAATGTTATCAACATTTTGTAGCTTAACGATGTATTATCGGAGAATTATCAACTCTTTATCAAAAATGGCCCAATTTGCAGCTATTAATATTAGTATGATTATCGTTTGTAAGTAGTTAGAATCGAGCTTAATACATAAATAGTACAGCATTTAAGGAATGAATGTAATCGATAATAAACTCAAGATAATTAAAATGCGAAAAGCTTATCGACATGTAATCGTTATATTGATATCAATTTGATATCAGATGTGGGCCAATCCGAAAATTTTTAAACCAAGGTCGAAAACATAAAGTTTTGTTTTTTAATAATTTTTGGAATAATAAAATACATTTTCGAGCTTCAAAATATAATTTCAAAATGGTTTAACGCTGCTTTATTTGTTCATAGCAAAGCAGCACGAAGGGTGCGAAAGGCGACTAGCAATGTATACAGGAAGAATGGAAAATTGGCTATGACTGTCCGATCAGGTTGAGTTATATACCGATCGAAAGGTGTCAAGTGGGAGGGGCAAAATTTAATCGATTGGAGTAAATGGAGCCTTTGGAGCGTTTTGGTATAATTTTATACTAATAGTATCAAAAATTCGCGTCGAATGATACCTCAATCATCAAAATCTCACCACTGGTTCAAAAGATAATTAATTTTGAAATTTTTAGTGGCTTTCCGAAAATGAGATGAAAAGTCAGTCTGTCTGTTTGTCTGTTAGTATCAAAGCGTTGAAATATCTTAAATCGGTAAATGAGGACTTGTTCCCGATCAAAAATCTAGAAACGTTTGTTCTACGTCACTTTCGAAAAACCGCTAGTTTAGCGGGAAATCGCTAAAACCCGCTAAAAATTAAGCCCCCTAAGTATAAAAACGATACATGCTACAGATACAGGCTACGAATAATATTAAGTTTAACATATACATTATTTTAAAAAAATGGTTGGCCCTCGGCACTTCACAAAAGAAGTAATATTTATTAGGTATGAAGAATTTCGCGCAATGTGCAGAGGGCCAACATTTTTTTTAAATAATTTTATTGTAAAACTTAATATTATTCGTCACAAATTTGGATATCAGAAATGTTGGGGCATAAAAATGTTTTCGTTACTAGACTTTTACCTCGTGAAGAGGTTTATTTTATAAGATAAAGGCATTCATGCTAACTAGTTCCCGCAATCCACTATGGGAAATTTGTCCATTTTGTGAGGCCATAATTAATATCTAGTAATCTACTCAAGATATTTTTATGAGTTTTTTTCTAGTGTTATGTGTCCTCTGGAAAAGTGGGCGTGTCACCATCTCCACCCACAATTTTTTTAGTTTTTATCGGTAACAATTAAGTTTATGATTTCTATTCAAAATTACATTTACCTTATTATTATTAGATATAAAAAGTTGTAAGCCCTCATAGATAGCTTCTAGTAGTATGTATAACACTAGTAAAAAAACCGCATCAAAATTTCTTGAGTAGTTTACGAGCTATTAATTAATGCCATCTAAAACAGGTGAAATTCCTTATACGGCAAGCGAACAAATCGGCATTTGAAAATGTGAGGTTAGAAGCTAAAAAATTAAATTTCACGAAAAGTGGTATTTTAATAACAATAATTTGTAAAAGAATTAAATACTCTACAACACACAATATATTTCAGCAATAAACTCCCGAACTTTCCAAAATGAGACTTAATGAAAAATTTGCTTTTGTCAGACTACTTACCCTTTTACATTATAAAGGGAACAGCATGACTAATTTCTACACTTGACACTCACAAACAAATAAAACAAAGCACACTGATACGAAATCATTTAAAAAATGTTCCTAATTTTGATTAATATTTCACTTTTTGGCACATCCAAATTGCGAACAAAACTTTATAATTTTTAAAGCGCTCGCTTTGCAGTGACAACAGTGTGTTTATAAGTTGATTTTGTGGCGGCCCAGTGTCGCCCTCTATCGACATAAGCAGAAACTAGAAATACATCAGTCAACGGTATACTACACTAAAAGACCAGAAGTAGGTCGAAGCATCAGTCTACACACATCGAACGACAGCGGCACACGACTCATCGCGCTTTGGCGCTCGGATAAACTCTAAGCCTTAATATCTTAATATAATAAAGAACATTACTCAAAGCAACAATCGAAATGGTATTCATAGTACCATAATTTTGTGGCGACCCAGTGGCGCGTGCAGAAACTACATAGCATACAGACGACAATATACAACACTGGAAGATGAGAAAGAGATCAATGGACGAGTCAACGATACTCATCAGTAATCGACACACAGCCCGCAACAGCGACACACGACTCATCGCGCTTCGGCGCTCGGATGGGCGTTTGCATATTGGTTATAAGCTTAAACCCTTGTAATAAAACATATTACACAAAGCAACAATCGAAATGGTATTCATAATACGTGGCGCCATCTATAGAGATTTCTGGTACGCAACGTTAAAGATCTTTTGTTAACGCGTTGCTCTTAAAAATATTTCAAATTGGCGACATTCAAGAATTGGGTTCTGGCCTCACAAACTGGTCAAATTGTCCATAATGTAATCGTGCGAACATCGGTCATACTTTTTGTTACCCTTTTTGGAGGTCGTGAACTTTTTAACCGCACTGTAAGCTGAATTTTTTTTAATTTTGTTATTTTATCTGTAAAAAGTATAAAAAACGCGTTTAAATAAGTTTTCTTTATTTCATCATCGGCCTCAAAAGTCTCTATTCTTGCGCGTATTTTTTTTCTCGTTTTTCGATGATCTTTTTTATACCGAAAATCTTAGATAACTATTGCTAAACATTAACAGTATTACTTAACATAAAGTTTACATATATCGATGATTTTTCATTTAACTAATACAATATAATGACTATTATTACATTATCAATAAATTTTCCTACCTAATACAAAAAACAGAATTAGAAAATCTTTACGGGTTTTCTTTGCACGGTTAAAAAAAAGAGCTGAAGTTCGACCGTCTGACTTAGAAGACCCCTTTATTATGTAGTTGTTCTCGTCGATACACAACACATTTGCATTTATCGATAGCTTAATCGATGAGGCAACTATGCCACCATTCACCCACAATTTGAACAATTGTCGAGCTGCAACTGAAGCTGAACGCCTTCGAAAACTATTTTTGCAACGAAAGTTTGTCTTTAATTACTGTCCCGCTACATAATTTACGCAACTTTGGCAGTGGCAAGTTGCAAGTTGCACTCGCAATTTGGCAGTTGCACCAACAATAGGTGCTGTTGTGGCAGTGTGAGAGAAAGAGACCGTTATATTCGCCAACTGATTAGCACGACAGTCGCTGCTGACGTCAGTTGAGTTCACTTTGTCATTTGGGTAGTACTCGTATTTGCTCCGTCTGCCCCACCGGACAGAAAAGATGCCACCAACCTGTATGTGGCAACGGCGTTGTGGCAGTGGCGTAGGCAGAGACGGGGCGAGTGCAGAGGGGGGAGACAGGCCTGTGAAGTTGTTTGCCGGCTGCAACTTTACGCTAAACGTGCGCGCAACGCCAAATGAAAACTTTTCAATAAGCTAGACACTTCAAGCAGACAGACGCACTGACAGTTGGATAAAGACAGCAACAGAGGCAGTCAGTGAGAGAGAACGAGAGGGAGAGTAAGAAAGTGAGGGAGTAAGAGAAGTGTGCTCGACTTTTGCGTGCTAATGAATTCGAGCATGGCACATAAAAATGTTTTTGCAAGCGCACAAAAGTATGCAGCAGCTATTTTTTGGGTGCGTCTTTCTGGCCCTGGAAATTGCTCTAAATGTTTGCTAGAGCGGGGACATGGGGGAAGTGTCTAAGAAGGGAAAGGAGGGTTAGGGCCAAAAATGCAAACGACTCTTGAGCAACTCGAAACTATGCATTTAATTGATTTCGAGCGCTTAAAGCAAACAAAATGCAGAGAGTGAGAGTGAAAGGGGCGGAGGGAGAGTGTGAGAGGGCGTGAGAGAGAGAAGGATATAATAAGAGACAGAGTATGCAGCAAACGACTGCAGAATGCCATGCAGCTCACGCTCCATGAAACAAACACATTAACATAGACACAAACACACGCAAGCCAACAGGCACACACAAACAATCACACACACACACTCACATACGCACAGGGAGAAAAATAGGAAGACTGCAAATGCCAATGGAATAAGAGCCAAACAACAACAAGTCAGACAGAACAGAGAACAAAAAAAAGGTAACTTCGTAGGCAAATAATTGAGAGTCTAACGAGCCCGACTCTCTAAGACCCTGTACATAACGGTAAACATACAAATTATGGTACTAAAAACCAGGGATTGTAACTCTTATAAGTTTAAAGAAAAAAGTTATGAAATGAGAGTTATTGTTTTCAATTTTTATTATAAAAAATAAAAATTTAATGTAAATCCCTTTTGAATCGGAAGGCGTATTTCCACAAGTGACATGTAAACACAAAGGTACAACCAAGAAGAGTCAGAGAGACGCGCCCCCCCCACTCCTCCCCACCCCCTTGTGAATGACATGAATGACGGTTCAAAAGACATTTACATTAATTTTTATTTTGCAACTTTTATAGTAAAAATTTAAAGATAACTTTTATTTTTAAAATAAATTGAAAGATAACTTTAATTTTAAATTTTTCTTATGAAAATTCAAGGTAGGATTTATTGTATAACTTTTAACTAACTCTTATTTATAATTTTAAATACTTATAAAAATTGACAATAAGAGTTAAAATAAAAATCGGAAATAAAAATTTATCCTGTTCCTGGATAGTCCTTCCAAAAATATCGTATGTGAAATTTTTTCAATGTCTCTGTCATTCTTTTAGTGGTTGATTTTTTTCCGACTCACAACTCTTATTTGCAATCACTGCTAAAAATCAAATAATTTTTATGGGAAAAGCAACTTGAATATTGAGTAACTTTTGAGCTTGTAATTCGATCGTAATACATGATAGAGACACATCCGGACAGACAAAACTCAAGGCTGCACAGTGTTAAACAAATTGTACTCAAGTCAAAACTTCTTAGCTTTAAGGCCTGCCTCTAGCACTGGGGAAAATTTATGTCAGGAATTTGATAGGTTTTTCGTATGTGTGGAGCATAACTAAAACAGTGTGACCGTGTACCTAAAACGTGCATGGTCATTCTGACGTATCAGTTGTGTTTTCTACTCAGCGCCAATTTTGAAATTTCAACTAATTTATAAAAAAGGATAAAAATTAACTCTGACGATAAGTGATTGTATTGGTGGCGACATTCATTGCTGCAAAAACAGTTTCATCTCTCTTTTTGGTTTTGCGCACAATTTTTGCCTCCATTTTTTCACTAGACACTAGCGAAATAATTGTAGACAATATATTCCTGATCTCCCTGTCAGTTGTTCTCTCAGTCCATATATGCTATAGATTGGCCATTTATCGATATGAATCTGCGGATTCCGTTCAAATTGCTGGATACTCAAGAAAAGAAAACGCAAACGAAAAATTCCTGGCACATTTATCTATCTATCATTTATCTAAAACATATTTCGAGAGCCCAGATTCTTAAGCTAAGATAAAAATTTTAGATTACCTAATTGAGGTTTTGTAAAATTTTTCTTTTAAAGTTGGCTTATTTTAAATTAAATATGTAAGACTATTTTCTTGGGTTACTAAATTCAAAATAGGTTTTTTTTTAGTTTATTTGTTTATTTAATATGTATTGCTTCCTAATGCTTCAAGTACATGATGTGTCATCATTGATTGATATAAATGATAGCGTTAGTCACTAAAATTAAATCACAGGTACAGGGTCTAAAAAAATTAAGTAGAAGCCTTTTGCATTGGCGTCTTATGGTGCAGCTCCCACCTGCCACACATGCCACATGCGAGTTGCTGTTCTATGCAAATAGAATTGCATTTAAATTAATCATACGCACTGTGTGCAGTGAGAGAAGTAAGATAGAGAGAGAGAGAAGGAAAGTGTGAGAGAGGAGGAGAGAACTAGGGAGAAGGAGAGGTAGAATAAAGAGAAAGCTAACGATAAAGGTAACGCTTACATTTAACTTTACAAATACATATATGTGGTTGACTGTCGGTGTGATGTGTGTGTGTGTGTATGTGAGTTGTGAACGTGTGTGTGTGTGTGATGTGTGTCTTGGCGGGTTTGTGCAATTTGCAAAATTGCTTTGGCGAGACGCAGTCGCTGCTGCTGTTCCTTCACAAACAGTATTATCATTCACATCATTATCATTATCAACTTTATCATTATGATGATAGAATGGCCCGCAAACAGCTAAAAGGCAACATTCAAGTGGGTGCCAACTTCTCTAAGCGTATGTATGTGTGTGTGTGTGTGTGTGTGAGTGTGTGTGTTTAAGTAGTGCACACAAAAATAAGGTTAAGAAAACGCATCATTTATACACACAAACACACACACACACCCATTTAGAGGGTCCCTTGAGTTGCTTTACCTTAATTTATGTCTGTGCGCTGTTTACAGTTTGAGCAGCACTGCAAGTATTAGCCATAGTCTATGTAATGTGTGAGTGTGTGTGTGTTTGCGTGTATGCGTGTGTGTTTGTTGCTTATAAATCAGGAAAGCAACGGGAAATGCTTAGCTAAGCAAGCAACGAATGCCACAACAATAACAACAATAAATTTGAAGCTCATTGCAAAATGTTCAAACACAAAAATACAACGAAAGCTGCTTTACTCTTTTTATTTATTTTTTTTTAAGAAGATAGCAAAGATGCTACTGCTTAAAAGTTACTTGTATATGTATATATAAAAAAACCTCTATACGAGGTAAAAGTCTAGTGACGAAAACATTTTCATGCCCCAAAATTTCTGATATCCAATTTTGTGACGAAAAATATTACATTTTACACATGAATTATTAAAAAAAAAATTTTGTCACTGGACACATTGCGCTAAATTTTTCATAACTAATAAATACCAGTATATACTAGTAATACTATTTTGCGCAGAGCCAGTGACAAAATTTTTTTTTTAATAATTCATGTGTAAAATGTAATATTTTTCGTCACAAAATTGGATATCAGAAATTTTGGGGCATGAAAATGTTTTCGTCACTAGACTTTTACCTCGTAAAGAGGTTTTTTTATAAGATATCAGAAATTTTTTAATAAGACATAGGAAGTTTTGACAATTGAAATATTTTTTTACAGTGTAACTTTGTCAATCGGTGTTTATTGTTTGTACAAGCAAAAAGAAACTGTCTGGCAACACTGTTTCTCTTTACTAACACACATGCCAACATGCCAAGCGCAAAATTTATCAGCACTCTCAATCTCTGGCTGCTATGACACTTTGTTGCTGCTGTCCTTTTCCAATTCAAAGTAAAACGTATATATTCAGTTAATAGGTTATATCTTCCAAACCAATCAACAAAAATTTATGCATGATGTATCAAAAAACGCGAAATATTAAAAGCTCAAACATATTCAAAATTAAAAAAAATCGCTAGCGGCGTTTTCTCGAAAACCGCCAAAATGTGGAAAAAATTACCTTTTTTCACCTGTAGCTTTTTACCTGTGTACTTTAGAAAAAAAGTTTGAACATATGCTTAAGAGCCCTTCAAAGTACCTTTCCAACGACATATAGATCATATCTGTAGCTTTCATTGTTTGGACACTATGGGGGTTTTTAGTTTTAGCGGTTTTTAGCGATTTCCCGCTAAACTAGCGATTTTTCGAAAAAGTCGTAGAACAAACGTTTCTAGATTTTTGAGCGGGAACAAGTCCTCATTCAAACATTTTAGCTAAATTAACGATTTGATCCAAACAAACAAACAAACAAACAGACAAACAGACAAACTGACTTTTCATCTCATTTTCGGAAAGCGACTAAAAATTTCAAAATTAATTATCTTTTGAACCAGTAGTCGGATTTTGATGATTGAGGTGTCATTCGACGCGTATTTTTATGAGAAATATTAAAAAATTAAAAATGTTGACCAAAAAGCTCCAGCGGCCCCATTAGCTCCAATCATTTAAAATGTGACCCTCCCACTTACACCTGTTTATCTCACAAACCAGGTGAGTTTTCAAAAGTCTTAGTATGCACATTTGTAAGTTAAATTTATACCTTTCGATCGGTATATAATTCGACCTGATCGGACAGTCAAAGCAAATTTTTCATTCTTCCTGTGTATATATGCTAGTCGCCTTCGCACCCTTCGTGCTGCTTTCGTCACTAGCGCGGACTGCCGTCCGCAGTGATTCTGTAAGCTTCTTGCAACTCTTATGTGCCTCAGTTCAAATCAGTTCATAAGGCGAAAACTCACAATTCAAATCGAATCTTTAAAGAAGCTCAAACTATACAAGTTCTGAATTAAGAAAGAACAAGTGTGCAGAGGTGTAGTTACGAGAATTGCATCTCTAAATGTCTTGATTTTCAGCTTTATTGAACTACTTCTATGAAATTTATATTTTTGTTTCTCATATTATGCTTGATAGAGTAACATTTTTAAGTGTCCTTTTTTAGCTCATCTGTAGAAATGAGTATAATGTGCAGCGAAAATAATAAATTCTTTGGCAGAGTTGATGTGGTGCTTCTTTAGGTTTCTTTTAGCCAGGGATTAAAATCGTAGTCGAAACATATTAGCTTAAATACTGAGCTCGTTGAAAAGATATTCTTTTCGGAAATCAAAAAAGTTTTTTTTTTATTTTAACAAATTTTTCATATTTGAACAACCAGTTTTTCTCATCAGAAATCATGACAAAATTTCAAAACTGAAACCGATTAACGTTACAAAACCGATATACAAAATTTTGCGTAATGGATAACCGAAAACCAAAATCGATACTACTTAAAACCGATATGAAATGAACCGCATTTGTAATTGAACAAGTTGTGATTGTTGCAGATGTTTTGTTTTACTTAGTTTTTTTAATATATTTAATCTCGACTGAACAGAGAAAATATGAAATTATTCGAATTTAAATAAGTAGAATTTTAAAATAAGAATGTGAAGCTAAAAATTAGATTATATTAAAAACAAATTTTAATTCTGTACTGAAAGCAAATAAATGAAATGAAAATTAGTAAAATCGGGGGCTATTCAAACATTTTATAATTAATTCAACAGTTGTTGTAAGGATTAATGCGACAAGATATAAATTTCATTATGATATATTATTAGTTACTACGCGCTAAATAGTTTAGAGTAAGATTTTTAATAGCAGGAAGCTAGGACTTTTTAGAGGAGGTTTAAGATCTCCCGTGCATAAATTGAACTTTGTAAAAATTTTTTTAGCTTCTTTTGTTACAAATTTATTGCTACATTTGTGTGGCACAATGTGAGTTAGGGCATCTTAAGCAGCTGCCAGTGACAAGTCATTGTTGTTGCCTTTGTTGTTGTTCTTATTGTTGTTGTTGTTGTTATAATGCCAACAGTTTTAGTTGGTTGTCGTGTGCAGCTATTACCGTTAGTTGTAATCATTGTTGTTGTTGCTGCTGCTGCTGCTGTTGCTGCCACTTGACACTAAACGAAAATGAAACCCAAATTGTTGGCGACAACAACAGCAACCGCAGCAACGACAACAACAACCGCACCAAAAACAACACCAAAAACAACTACAGTTGCAGAATCACTTGACTAAAAGTTAAAGCGCTTTTTAGGAAATACTTGGCACCTGTACTGCTGTTTCTCTCTCCCCCTCTCTCTCCCTCTCTTTCACTGAGTCTAACTGTCTGTTCTTTGTCTCTTTTACTTGTTTTGCGCTTTGTGTTATTTATAGTTGTTACTTGTTTGTTGTACGTATTTTTAATAAGTTGATTTTGCTATCGCTCGGTTTATGTGCATAAATTATGCAGGCGCCTGTCATTTGTCTGCTCGACGAAGCCTGCAACAAGAATAACAGCAGCGACAACAACAGCAACAACACATTTTAAAGTTTGAACATCACTGCGTGTGCGCGTGTGTGTGTGTGTGTGTGCGTGTGCGTGTTTGTTCGTTTGTCTGTTTGTGTGTTGTTTTATTAATGAGCTGAGCCAAATTAACTTTAATATATGTATTTATGTGCACAAGTATGTGTTGAGTGTGTGTGAGTGTCTCCAGCTCATGTAATTGCCCTCTCTCTTTCTCTCACTCTCTCTTTCTCTTTTTCGCTCTTTCCACATTCATCTCTTTCAACTCTCCAGTCAACATTTATCATTTATAATTGTTTGGCAGTGTGTCAACCGTTTGGTCATTGCAGTCTGAAGGGTGGAAGGGGGCTTTTGTGGTCGCCCCCTCCCACTTTTTTTGGTGACGGGGGGTTGAGGGCGTGGTCATTTTCTTTGTGCATTGCATATTTTGACACTTTGACATGCATTAAATCAGTCAAGCGTTTTCCACTTTGAGCTCCCTGACTTTGCGGTGTATTTCCCTTTCTCTCTCTTCCCCTAACTCTCACTCTCTCGCTTGCACTTTCTTTGTTTCACTGCAGTTTTAAGGTGACCACAGCTGCATATTTAATGGCTGCAGTTTTGACTGCCAGCAATTAAGGCAACCATTCATATTAATGAGCACAAATCTAATTGTAGTCTTTACGCAAAATAAGCATGACAAATGCGTATAACGGCTTTTCTTCTTATACATATATTTGTAATGAGAGTCTCTTTTGATATGTTGCAACAAACTACAGACATGTCTTAACTTAAAACCATCAATTTAGCCAATAGTTAAGCGCGTTTCTTGAACAAGCTTAAGCTTAAAATTCAATCTAAGCTCGGAAATTTACCTCATTTCAACATTAAGTGGGCAGCGCTGATAGCACAAGTTGACATGCCTAACAATAAACATTAGCTACAGTTAATAGAATTGGTGCAATGTTGCCACATCTTTTTTCTGTGCGTTGTATTCACTTGAGAAACGTAAGTTTGACAGCAACTTAAATTTAATGTAAAATTTACAAACAAACACATCAGAAATTCAAACAAAGTACTATATGGGCATTTCCAAACTTGCGCACGGGACATTCGTACACATTCAAAGCAAAAAAACGGTAAAAAGGAAACGGTTTTTTTTTCTGATGAAGGGCTTAACATATAGCATTTGATTAGCTCTTTCATTGGTGCAAAGATTGATTTTGGGTAATTTTTCATTTTTAAGATAATAGCAAAATTCAAGTGATTCGCAGGGGACACAAAATGGAAGTGACTTGTGAGGTCAACCAATTCAAACGCCAATTTCAGCGAATCCAGAGGCAATATTTTAATGCAACTTATTTTTAACTCTTGTGCATTGATGCCTCTTAAAAATGGTTATGATTTTTTCAAAGATGACTTGCACTTTTTTTTTAATTCAATTTGATGCAAATTCGCACGGGACATCGCGCACGGGACATTTTTTACCACCACTATTTTTATATTGTTTCTGTCTCTCTTTCTTAAATTATATATCGAAAACAGCTCGAAAAACTTGTTTTAAATCAAACTTTCAATATATTTCTATGCATTAAAATGGTTTATGTTACAATCTGACTATCTTACTAAGTGTAATCGTTAAAATAGAAACGGTCCATTTTGCAAGTCAATTTTTAAGAAAATTGGCAAAAATATAGAAAAAGTGAATTTATTCCAATGTAGAATTTATTTGTTCATCCTATTGAATATTTTCTAGCGTATATTGCTAAAACAAATAACTTGAATACATTTTTGGAAGAAAATTTCGCAAAATGTAAGTTTTTGATAAATTTTACGTTTTTGGCCGCGGTGGACCTTTCTGTGGAAATGCCCATATACCAAAATATTCGTATTTTTTAAATATTTAAGGACTTTTTAATCTATTCTCAGCCTCTTCCTTCCAGTTATTTATATTTAACATATTTCACTGAAGTGACTGTTAAATTTGACATGCACACGACAAAAGCTGATTACATTGAATTCTATGGATCTGTATTACTTTTACAGGAACTAGAACTTTTCTATTCTTTTTATGATATTTCTTTCGATCGAAACAGGCACAAACTAAAATTTAGTAAATGTATAAAATGAAGAATAACTTGTCTCCTCCTCTCTTTCTTTCTCTCTCTGTCTCTCGTTTATTCTCTCTATCTATCTATCTCTCTCTCTCTCTCTCTCTCTCTCTCTCTCTTTCACTTCCTGTCTCCCATTTAGAGATTTAAAATTCGCAGTCCAGTTAATAGATGCATAAGCAGATTAAATTTAATTTATAACCTTTTAACTTAGCGCTTAAAAGTCGATTTTGTTTTCGTTGTTTTATTCTGTTGAAATTTATGTTCGTGTTAGAAATTTGTATATGTTAATTGGAACAAGGATATAACGGTGCCAAAAATATTGCGCAAAATATTTTAAGCAAATTTATGGATAAAATACGGCAATTTCTTAACTTGTTGTTCTTATATTTTCTTTCATTTTTTTTTTCTTTGTACTCGACTTGTAACAATTTTTCATAATTTTTCGACGCGTTTTTCTTGTTGTTGTTGTTGTCGTTGCTGAGCTGCCTTTTGGCATAAATCAAGCAAAAATAATGTAAGAGGAGAAGCAAAGCAGAGAAAAAATAAATCGGTGAAAGGGGAAACTGTAACGTTCCTTGTAGTTGTAGTTTTTTGTGGTTGTCGTGTCACTACAGTTTTGCAGTCACCAACAACAGACAGCAGAAAGGAATGAAAAGAACTTAAAAACAAAAAAAAACTGCAACGTTGTCAATTTTCCCTTGTTGTTGTTGCTGTTGGTGGTGTTGGTGTTGTTGTTTGTGTTGTTATTGTTTGCTGCTGTTACCGTTACTCTTTGGCATCGCTAATTACAGCGCACAAGTTGAATTTGTTTTAATTAATATGCGCAACCGATGTCACGGATTTTCTTTTCTCATCTTTTTACATTAACAAACCTATTTACATACATACATACATTCATACATATTTATGTAGAAAGTATCTTTGTATTTTGTAGTCAAAGAGCAGGAGAATTGAATTTGAAAACTTTTTGCACTTGCAAAATGCTGTCAGCTTCTTCTTTCTCTTTTTGCTGCTCTTCATTAACTGCGTGAGGCAATGCGACAACATAACGGTATCTCCACCATTTTGAATATGTGAACGCACCGTGGTTCAACGTACGCACCAAACGTACGCAATATTTTTGTTCTTTTTTTAACAGTTATGCAAAAAAGTATGCTATACATTTTTGCACCTCGTCACTGCAACAAGCCAAATGAAACAGAGAAAAAACTTAAAGCCGATCAAAAAAATTAAAACTAAAAAGTATAATTAACAAAAGAAAAACAGGAAAAATAGTTTTGCTCTTCAAAATCCATAAACAACTTTTGTAAAAAGTAGTTACCAGGTTAACATAATTGGTGATCAAAATTGTCTGCTGAATGCCTCCATACTTACAGAGGATGACAAATGTCTACATAATTTTATTTTGATGCGTAAATTTGCAAGGATTTTAGCATTTAAAAATTAACAATACAGGATAGATTTTCGAATAAAGAATGTTAAATAATATTTTCAACAGATCTATTTAGAAAATGTCGAAATCGGCAACACTGTTACTCACTCAAAAATTATGTCGGTCACTTCCGCCTGCCTGCGTTCACTGTTATCACACACACCACTGTGCGTGCGGTGCTGTGTTGCCAACTGTTGGCAAATTTATGCGCTGCCGATGTTGCTGCTGCTGTTGTTGCTGCTGCCTATGGGACGACGACAAAGGACACGGACACGGTGTTAAGGACAACGTGTGCAAATGAGTTTTGTTTATGCACGGCGCTCGCGGGGCCTGTCACTTGATTTATGGCGTGACCAAAACACTTTAAGATGCTACGGCGCCACTTGCAGCTTACAAGCTTAATGGTCAACAACTATTGTTATTGTGCTAGTTGTTGTTGTTGCTGTTGTTGTTGTTGTTACTATTGCTGTCAGTGATAATAACTAATGTTGCTGACTTTGTCGGCGACACCGTCTGCACGTGGCAGCCAAATAAGCAGCCATGGCGTCGGCCAGGCTTTGTTATTGTTTGTGGTTTGTGCTTCGATTTCCTTTCGTTTCGTTTCATATGCACAAGTCAACACTGCCAGACACTTGTCGCATTTCTAGAACACCAACAACAAAAACTTAATATTCAGATAAATATCACTGCACTTTCACTTGACCACAACAAAAAAAAATTAAATTTAACAACAATCCGCAATCTGCTGAATAAATTGATACGCGTTCTAATATTCGCCCATCCGTGCGCAGCATCCAATTGGCTTAAAGGTTTACAGCTCACTGTTATTTAGCAGATTCAAATTTAAGCTTAGACCTATCGAAACATGTAATACCGAAAAATACCAAAAAGTTTGGTCTTTATGCGACTATCGTTATTTACTTGAAACTCGCTATCGATATTTAGCTATGTCCAACAGCTGTTGACCGTCTGTTATTATGGCGCTGACTCTGTAAATTTAAAATTCTACTTGCACGATTAAAAATTTACGCATTTAATTTGTTCACTGATTACCTTGAAAAAAAAATAAGGTTTATTTTTATTTCATATATATTTGTCTAACAACTAAAATATAAATGCGTATGCAACTGCCGATTTAAAGCAAACAAATATACATTTTAAAGCAAATTTATGCAATTATCTACGGGGTGAATTTAATTTTTGGCACTAATAAACAAATTAATAAAGACATTATCATAACGCCCACATTATCCAATAATATACAATTTAAACTTAATAAATTTTAAGAAAAACCATATTACAATACTTTCAACAAATAAATAAGCTCATGTTTCTGATAATTAGTTAAAGCAATAGAGTTTGAGTTGTAACTCTATTGTGTAATGTGAGCGATATATTTCCGTTACTGGTATGATCAGTATATTATTTAAAGATACCAAAAAGCAATCGAGCCTGGTGTGACCATACCCATGAATAAATACTATTAGCACTGCTGATAAGTCGATAGCAACACAATCGATTAAAAAATACTAGTATTTATTTAGTGTCAACTGCTGATAGCTCGATAACATGACAATCGCAAGTGGCAATCGTAAATGCCAATCGACACAAGTACAACTACGTGGCTGCCGCTTTTTAGAAAATTTCTGACAATTTGCAGGCAAAGGAAATAAAATCAGCAAATATCAGATACGGCACAATGGAAACAACATTAGCTAAACTTGTGCTAACATTATGCGGCCTTATAATGCTGTCAACAGCGGCACAGGCGTTTATCATAAATGTCGATGCACATAACGAGGAATGTTTCTTTGAAAATGTCGAAGGTGGCACAAAATTCGGTGAGTGCAATTTGCAAATTCAACAACACAAATAATTATTCACACACAACTTTGCAGGCGTCACATTTGAGGTGATTGATGGCGGCTTCTATGATGTGGACATCAAAATCACCGGCCCCGATCAGCACGTAATGCACGAGAGCGAAAAGGAATCATCGGGGAAATATACATTTGTGGCCCCGTCGAAGGGCGTCTACACTGTTTGCTTTAACAACGAGCGCAGCAGCATGACACCCAAGCTGATCATGTTCTCCATCGAATTGGGCGAGCCACCGCAACGTGCACCGGGCGCACCTGGCCAAGAGGAGGTCGGACACACAAAGCTCGAGGACATGATTCTCGAGCTCTCTGGCACGTTGACCAGCGTCAAGCACGAGCAGGAATACATGCATGTGAGTAACAGTAACAGTATCCCCGTCCCTATCTCCTCTCCAGTGTTGACAGCATTTCAAGCGCATTCTTGATTACATTTAAAAGTATGTAGTTTATTTTACCTACTTATAAATTTTAACTTTATAAATTTTAAATGAATTCATCTTTTAATGGGATAGAGATATGACTAAATATTTTAATATTATTTTTTTTATATAATCTATCTGTAATAATCGATAAAAACAAAACTTATTTAAAAACATAATGGCTCTAAAAGGTTTTGAACTAATGTAGTTAAAAAGTAACAATTAAGCGATGTCTGCGTAAGCAACTTTTAACTTCTTTAATTCATTGTTATTATTTTACTTACTGGCTTATTACTGTGCATTACTTAAAATGTTTTATATATTTTTTGTTAAAATATTATTAATACTTTACGGATACTATATTTATTTGTCCTTAATTGTTATGCGTACCAAAAAGTAGTCAATTTATATATAAAAATACTTAGATTTCCAGCTAAAAGTATTTTTTCGTAGTTTTTAACATATAAGAAACCTCTTTACAAGGTAAAAGTCTAGTGACGAAAACATTTTCATGCCCCAAAATTTCTGATATCAAATTTTGTGACGAATAATATTAAGTTTTACTTGTAAATTATTAAAAACAAATTTTTTCACACTCGGCACATTGCGCTAAATTCGATTTTTCGAAAAAGTAGAGCAAGTTTCTAGATTTTTGATCAGTAACAAGTCCTCATTCAAAATTTTAAGCTATGTATATCAACGATTTGATCCAAACAGACGAACTGACTTTTTATATAATGTTTTGGAAGGCCATTAAAAATTTAAAAATTATTTATTTTTTGAACCAGTCGGATTTTGATGATCGAGGTGTCATTCGAATTTTTTTTTGATAAGAACAGTAAAAAATTTAAAAAAATTACGAAAAGGCCCTAACGGCCCTATTTGATCCAATCATTTTGTTTTCCCCTCCCACTTACACCTGTTTATCTCACGAACCAGATGAGTTTCCAAAAGTCTTAGTATGTACGTTTAATAGTTAAATTTATACCTTTCGATCGGTATATAACTCGACACGATCGGACAGTTATAGCAAATTTTCCCTTCTTCCTGTATATATTGCTAGTCGCCTTTCGCACCCTTTGTGCTGCTTTCGTCACTAGCGCGGACTGCCGTCCGCAGAGATTCTAACTACTTAATAGCCAGAATGCCAACGCTGCTTCTCTTAATCCATTTCTCACCCTTTTGTATTGCAGGTGCGTGACAAGATTCATCGTTCGGTTAATGAGAGCACCAACTCCCGTGTCGTGTTGTGGTCCACATTTGAAGCTCTTGTCCTGGTTCTGATGACCGTCGGACAGGTGTATTATCTCAAGCGTTTCTTTGAGGTCAAGCGCGTTGTGTAATCCTTGTGCAACATCCTTGTTTCGTTGTGCACGTGTATAAAAGGAGAATGTGTGGCAGTCTCAGCCTATTTTTAACTGATAAATTAAATAACTTTTTTTGTAACAAATCTTAAACACCAACCAAATAGCTTCTTTTTCTTCTAATCCACATAATATGTCCTTACAGCGGGTGTCATGCTCAGCAAGAGTATTTTATCTTCGGCTTGTCGAAGATACCCTAATATTCTTGTTTATAATTCTTTTTTAATTTGATAATGGCAATCGATTGGTCATGGAATGTGTTTACCTTTTAGCATGAAATATGTATGAATTTGCACATGAAAGTTGGCTAAATAGAATATAATTAGCATAACTGAATGAATTTAAAGTACTTTTATCCGGGCCAATAATACATATGTATATAAAATGTGACTCATTCTAATAGTAATAAAATATGTATCATTCATTTGCCCTGTAACACGACTAATAATTCGTTACGTTCAAAAAGACATTTATCACATTTATTTAAAGTTACAATTTCGATTAGTTAAAAAAGTATAAAAATTCAACAAGCTTAACGTTATCAGATCAAGATAAACATTTGGGGAACTTGATTCAAGCGTAAATAACACAAAAATAACAAAGACAAGTATATAGTAAAATAGTATAAAGAAGTATAATTTGAGCATATCTAGAGTATATAATTTGTCTTGGCGTTTCGTCTAGGACTTAGAGAGAAGAGTCTTGGCATAGTCGGCAATGTGGAGAACGCCGTGTTGCATTGAAGCAATGTGGAGATTGTTGCCACTCATGTAATCCCTGTTGATGTGGGAGTTTTGGAGCTCTGTAATCAACGTAGAGCACGCAGCAGCCGGATCTCCAGTACTGACCAACATACCCTAGAAATAATAAATGGATATAAGTTGAAAATGTAGAGATTAGGTCAGAGCTATTGACTTACCGCCCAGAACTCGTTGCCCGGCAGAGCATTTCCATCCCAGGCATAGGTGACAATGGGCAACATGTTCTCTTGCAGCTTATCAGCTGGATTGCGCGTAGAGATGCGCACTTGGATGCCGCCTAGAGGATGCAATGGCTCCTCTATGATGGCACCATCGTGCATGCCACACCATTTTTCCAAATGGAACCAGGAGAAGTGCACGAAACCAATGTGCAGGAGACGTGGAGCGAGTGCACGCAAACGTTGCTCGAAGGTCTCGAAAAAGATTTCCTCCTGCCGCTCGGTGATCTTCCAGACGCCGAGGCCAATGCCCACGACGTGGATATACGCTGGCTTTCCCGCCGCTGTGGCACGTGCCTCCGCCTCCAGGAGCAACGTATCAAAGCTGATGGCATAACGCTTGCTCATGACAACGTTGTCAAACATGGCATTTCCCAGGGACAGGAAGCGCTTGTTTTCCTTAATGTCAGCATAGCAAAAGTCCTTGGGCTCCTGGTAGAACTCTCGCCAAATGCGTCGATAGTCCTGGACACGACTACCAGCGACAGTGGAGCCATAACCATGAGCTTTAGTATTCTGTTCTTTGGTAATCAATATGTCCTCGCACTCCATGACATGGTCACGCTCGAAGCGTGCTCCAATGAGGCCCATGATGACGCCCTCTGTCTCAATCTTGGACTTGTCCTGCTCCACGCATCCCGCATTGGATCGCCTCCCGTCGTTGATAAACTCCGAGTGCGTGGAGACCTGCAGCAAGGCCGACAGCTTGACTTCATCGTAGCTGAGCACATTCTGGAGCAAAAGTGGCCACTCCTCCTCATCGGTGCTAATCCGCTCGAAGCCTTCTTGACCAGTACTGCCGTCCATAAGCCTGTAAACGTCGTTTCCGCCGAAGAAGTAAACACAGCGCTTGTCCAGCAAACGTTGCACGAACTCAGTCAGCGTCAAACTTTTATAGACGTTCAGTTCCTTGGCATTGCCTATTTACCAGAAAGAGAGGAAATTTTGAGAAATGTGCAAAAATGTACATTGATTTTCTTTACGTTTTTTAACATTTTCGGAATATATTTAAAATCTAAGATGCGGAACTAATTAAATTTTTATAAAAGACTTAAACGTAAAATTTTTAGAATTTAATTCGATGCTAATTAAATTAAGAATAAGATGAATTTGTAATACTTTAAATTTTCAATTATACTTAAAAATGAATGAAAGGAATGCTTATAAGCACAAATCTTTTGATTGGAGCATTTATTTACAAACATTCAAGAATGGAGAAAAATTTGATTATTATTGTGTTTTTTATAAATGTTGTTAATGCCAATTAAAAAGAACTGATAATGCGTTTATGCATTAATTGTAATAATTCATAAGATCATTTAGTTACTAACCAAATTTTAGCTTGTGCTCCAGAAAGTTCAAATACAGCAAGAGCGTGAACTCGTGAATAATCGGATAGGCGGAGGCAATCTGCTCACGTATCATTTGTCGACGCTCCTTGGGCTGAGACTTCACGCGACAGGTGTCCGTGCCAAACTGCAGGAGGGCAGGAATTCATCCGTTAGTCAAGAATTTGTTTTGACAAAATTAAAAATTCTCAAAAAAAAGTAAAAAAAAAAATCAAAAGATTTCATTTTCTGTTTTTTAAATTATTTAACTTCCATTATTAAATTTTTATTTCAAAATGTTTTTTGGTCGTTAGAAAAATTACGGGACCAACTGTTATCCCGACTATTGTACCTTAATGGGAAACTTCTCCGATATTTCCATAAACTTGTCCAAATCCACAGAATCCGCTTTGGTATTTGGTTTATTCAGTTCCTTGCACTTTTCCAATTGTTTCTTTGCGAATTCGCTGAGATCCGGAAAATGTTCGGCAACTGGATTTGGCCAGGGATCTCCGAGATTGCAGCACATGTTGCTCATTCCGCTGCTGCTACAGTTCCTGAATAGTTTGGCAAGTTCTTTTCTTATATTGTGAGACAGGCCAGCATTGGCGACAAACGATTTCACTTTCATTCGCAAACCACAAAATCAACAAGCGCACAAATTGCAGCTGGTGACTAACAAAACAAAGCAGTGTGGGTTAACGCACAAAACAGTAGCGCTTAAATGTGCAGTTTGAAATTAGTCATTGAAAATAATTAGGGTAATCCTGAAATACATTTTTATTCGATTTTTTTTTGATTTTGTGAATTTAAGCTTAGTATGCAAGCTAGATAAATTTTCAGCGACATAAAGTGCTCAATATTTAAGCTTGGTACGGATGTGTGACAAATTTTTACCGGCGGAGAATGTTTAATATTTCGCTGTCGACGAGCGAAAAGACAGTGCTGCCAATGCAACACGGAAAAATAACGAAAAGTGGAACGATAACTCTATGCGGTTTATTTCAAATTTGAGCACGCAGAACTTATTTCGATAAAAAAAAGGAGAGAATAGGCAAGGGAAAATGTAAATTAGAGTTAATAAAGGCAATATTTGCGATGGCAGGCATTGGGTATAGGGGGCACCTATCTCTTTTAAATTCTAACGTGTATTCTCCATTTGTATTAATGAAAGAAATACAAAATGATCTAATTAATTTCTTGCTTATAATCTATCAATATTGTCGTCGTTATTGACCAAATTCAAATACTCTTTATCGTTTTCATTTATGTGCCACGCTTTATCTCCTTCATACCTAGCGAAACTCTAAACAGTTCGATGTTCTTCGAAGCCTGTAAACAGTGCTGGACAACGCCCATTCCTAATCTGGCAACTCCGTTTTTTCTTGAGTCTGCGGACACATAAGCGGAGATAAATGTCAAGTTCTTCTTCTTCACATTACGCCAGCGGTTTTTTATATGGAGTTTGGGTTTCTTCGAGGCCTTTTTTTGAGTTTGCGCAATATGCTTAAGCGTAGAACGCTCTAGCTGAAGACATTTTGGGCGCTCGAAATGTTCGATGTTTTGAAGTCCGGCCTTACAAACTTCAGTGTGACAGCATAATACCAAAAATCAGCAAAAAGCTGAGAGATTGTTGGTGTTATGCTGCTGTGGTCGCACTGTTGCGTCAGCTGTGCACAACAAACAAATAAATAACATTGAGCACAACAAAATAAAAAAAATTTACCAAATGAAATTAAAAAATTCCATGTTTTTTGTTTTCAATTAGTGTAATTCGCTCTTTGTGTTCAAAGATCTTAATTCTGCTTTTACTTTGCTGCTTGTTGTTTCGAGCTTGTTTTCAACCCGTTTTTTTTATATGGAGTTTTGGCCTTGCAAACATATTTTCGGTTAGAACGTACTACGCTTTAAAATAAAATGTCAAATGAAATGTGCAACATTTTTTTCGAAGTCTCTTTAATAATGGTAAGCTTGCAAAATAAATAATAGCTTTAGAATGTTACCAATTATTTATAATAAATTAGCTGTTATTCAAACAATATCAGCTTCTTTCTTATCTCCGTCTTCTTTAACATATTTTTGGGTATCAGCCTCATTTCCCTTTTGCTCATTCTTAGTTCACATATTCATCTGGGACTTTAATAAATAGCTTTATAAATTAATAAAACTTGATATGCAGCAAACTTACAGCATTCACAATAATACGAAGACAATCAAACAAAATCAAAATCAATCGAAATAAATCTCAAAACAAATTTTTTTTTAAAACTTATAGTGTAACCAGGTTTCAATTATATTTTCTGGTACTGCACCGCTGTGAACAGCTGATCGACACTATAAAAATCTATTCAGAATGTTTTCGGAATACCCCTATTAATGATAAATAATATGTATCGATATGTTTATGTTTTTATCAACAACCTACAAGCTTACCTCTACTATCAAGTGTTCAATATTTCATCAGTCTGAGCAATACAAGACGACTAATAAAACCGGTGCATGGTAGTCGATCGACAAATACCCCATCAAAATGTGCTTGCCCTGCTATTTGTAATGTGTTTTGGCGAACTAAAATTTGGTTATTTAGCTTAAGTTACTACTAGCCTTAAAAAAATACATTGAGTTGAATTTGTTCACAAATTAGCCAATTAGCTATTGGTAAATGTGATCGTATTTATCGCCAGCTCAGCGACTTAGAGGCAGGTCAAGTGTTTTTAGAACGAATAATGTTTATAGAATCAAACAGGTGTCTGTCACAATAAACCCCTCCATTAGTCAACTACAAACAGGGTATAATGCAAATAACTAAAAATGCAGCACGCAAATGGAAGGCAGCTTAAATACAATTGTGAAATTGCCCAGTGCGAAACATAAAGCGGCAACATGACATCGTTTGGCAAAGAAGTGGACGCAATTTGGCCAACATTCGATGGAGAATCACAGCCAATTAGCAAATTTGGCCGACGGTTGCTGCAGCAATGTGAATCAATAAAGAAGCCCGATGCCGAGGCAACAATTGATGTGGTTGCTTTTATGAGGAAATCAAGCGAGTTTCCACTGCAGGTGCGTCCTAGATATCACTTATCTATCCAAACTATGAATCGAATTTAAAACTGCAAAACAGAAATCGTCATCAGAATTTTAACTGTTGATTTATCGGCAAATACTACAGAATATTCGGTTTCCAAATTTATATATTCAAATTTAATAACGTATGTACTATATAATTACAAAATTTATCATATATGCAAGTCATATTTCAAATATTCATGAAAATCGATTTTAATATCTCGATTAATCGTCAAAAAATAATCGAATTATATAAGCTAAAAATCATATCCGTGAAAATCAAATTGTAAACTTTCCATGTATTTTTGCAACACTAATTCTACATTCCAATCCCAAATCCCCAACAGTTCGGCGTGGAGAGTTGTCGTACGCTGAGTCAACCGACGTCGCGTCATCAATTCATTGGACCACAAATAGCATCTGTTTATCCGCTGATACATGAGCGCACTCTCGCACTCTATCTGCAGTTTCTGGAGCACAAGGGCGAGTGGGGTAAGTGTGTTCCTTGGCCAATAAATTGGTGAAGTCTCCCATATCACACCAAAGATTTAAATGAAAGCATTGCAGAGCGCTGCTTTTTAAAAAAAATTTTGTCACTGGACACATTGCGCTAAATTTTTCATAACTAATAAATACCAGTATATACTAGTAGTACTTTTTTGCGCAGAGCCAGTGACAAAATTTTTTTTTTAATAATTCATGTGTAAAATGTAATATTTTTCGTCACAAAATTGGATATCAGAAATTTTGGGGCATGAAAATGTTTTCGTCACTAGACTTTTACCTCGTAAAGAGGTTTTTTTATAAGATATCAGAAATTTTTTAATAAGACAGGAAGTTTTGACAATTGAAATATTTTTTTACAGTGTAACTTTGTCAATCGGTGTTTATTGTTTGTACAAGCAAAAAGAAACTGTCTGGCAACACTGTTTCTCTTTACTAACACACATGCCAACATGCCAAGCGCAAAATTTATCAGCACTCTCAAACTCTGGCTGCTATGACACTTTGTTGCTGCTGTCCTTTTCCAATTCAAAGTAAAACGTATATATTCAGTTAATAGGTTATATCTTCCAAACCAATCAACAAAAATTTATGCATGATGTATCAAAAAACGCGAAATATTAAAAGCTCAAACATATTCAAAATTAAAAAAAATCGCTAGCGGCGTTTTCTCGAAAACCGCCAAAATGTGGAAAAAATTACCTTTTTTCACCTGTAGCTTTTTACCTGTGTACTTTAGAAAAAAAGTTTGAACATATGCTTAAGAGCCCTTCAAAGTACCTTTCCAACGACATATAGATCATATCTGTAGCTTTCATAGTTTGGACACTATGGGGGTTTTTAGTTTTAGCGGTTTTTAGCGATTTCCCGCTAAACTAGCGATTTTTCGAAAAAGTCGTAGATTTTTGAGCGGGAACAAGTCCTTATTCAAACTTTTAAGCTAAATCATCGCTTTGATACAAACAAACAAACAAACAAACATACTGACTTTTCATCTCATTTTCGGAAGGCGACTCAAAATTTCAAAATTAATTATTTTTTGAACCAGTTGTCCGATTTTGATGATCGAGGTGTCATTCGTATTTTTGATGAGAATTGTAAAAAATTCAACGAAAATTCAAAAAGGCTCCAACGGCCCCATTAGCTCCAATAATGTAAATTTTGCCCCTCCCACTTACACCTGTTTATCTCACGAACCAGGTGAGTTTTCAAAAGTCTTAGTATGCACATTTGTAAGTTAAGTTGATACCTTTCGATCGGTATATAACTCGACCTGATCGGACCGTCATAGCAAATCTTCCATTCTTCCTGTGTATATATGCTAGTCGCCTTCGCACCCTTCGTGCTGCTTTCGTCACTAGCGCGGACTGCCGTCCGCAGTGATTCTCAATAAATGCTTTAGGGGTTTTTTTGATATATTGTTAAAATTCGTGCGATTTATAATAAAATGTATTTGAATTCGAATTTATTTACTTATTATCATATTTAGATTAATTTTCCTTGTTTTTAATTTTTGTCAATGAATGTTTTTGGTGTTCTTTTGTTAAGATTGTTTAATTTTTTATAAAATATTTTTGAATTTGAATTTATAAAATTTGATTTAATTTCATTTGATTTTCCTTGTTTTGAATTCTTCTCAACGTATTATTTTGATGTTCTTTTAATATATTGTTAAAATTCGTGCGATAGTTCGAATTAATTTAATTTTTTATCATATTCCATTTAATTTTTCTCAATAAATATTTTTTGTGAATTGTGTAATTGTGTAATTTTGTGTAATTTGATTTTATTTAATTATTCCATTAAACTTTCCATGTTTTTAACTTTTCTCAATAAGTGGTTTTGGTGTTCTTTGTATTTTAGCATAGTATCCAGTAGCGGAAAATATTTTGGGCGCTCAAAATGTTAAATATTTTGATGTCTGGCTTTGCAAACTTCAGTGTGACAGTATAACACCAAAAATCTCTGAAATGTTGAGTGGTCACACTGTTGAGTCAGCTGAGTAAAACAAACGAACAACAGAAAAATTGCAAATAATAAAGTGAGAAAAATGTGGACATGATGAGAGAAGTGGCAGCGACTAATATCCTAATTTTTTAATTAAAAATGATCACTTATAAAAATTCCATGAAAATGTTTTTTGTCGGTCAAATCCCACAATATTGGCCTCTGTTGCACCTCTTCAATCAGTCCAATTCTCTCTTCTTGTTCAAAGAGCTCAAGTCGGCTTTTATTTGGCTTCTTGTTGGTCACCATTTCTGTTCAAAAATATTTCGACTAGTCGAAACACTGAACCAATCGATGTTTTGAAAGGTAAACAAAAAAGCTCTCAGCTGTTTACCAAACAGTGCTGTAAAACGCCAGTACATTTTCTGAGCAATCTAAATTTAGGTTCTGGATACCAGTTCTTAGAAATAGCCGCACAGAATAATTTCGGAGGAGTTTGCAACGCTTTTTATACCCGTTACTTATTAAAAAAAGGTAAAAGGGGAAATTGTATTCGTTGCAATGTATGTAACAGGGAGAAGGAAGCATCTCCGACCCTATAAAGTATATATATTCTTGATCAGCATCAACAGCCGAGTCGATATAGCCATGTCCGTCTGTCCATCCGTCCGTCCGTCCGTCCGTCCGTCTGTCCGTGTGAGCGCCTAGATCTCAGAGACTATAAGAGCTAGAGCAACCAAATTTGGCACACAGATTTCTATAAACCCCACGCAGGTCAAGTTTGTTTCAAAATTTTGCCACGCCCCTTTCCGCCTCCGTAAATCGCGAAAATCCACCACACGCACAGTTTTTAAGATATTAGGTTTTTTTAAACGGTGAACGTTAGCTATTGTTTTTACCTATCATTCTACTAAATCCCAACAAGATCGGACAAACAGAAAGGTGGTACTGGCTGATTAAAGCTTTTAAGCAATAAAAGTGCCTAAAAGCATGCAATAAAAAAAAAGTTAAATTTTTTTAGGTAAGTAACGGGTATCCTATAGTCGGGAGCTCGACTATAGCCTTTCCCACTTGTTTTATATGGAGTTGATACCTTTCAAACTGGATTTTATACTACTATACTATGATAGGATACTGTGCTTACTTGTCAAAATACCTAAACGTAATTAATGAAACCTTCAATTGATTGGCAGGTAATGAAGTGGAGCTGCCCGTGTACCGTCAGTTGTCGCTCTGTGACTTTGTGCAGCGTCTGTTGGCCAAACGCTGTGCCAGCTTCTTTGCCCGCAACGACAAGTTCTTGCTGGTGACGGGGGAACGCGGTGCCAGCGGGTTTGAGCCCATTGGGAGCACTGCGGAGCAGGCGCCGCTGCAGCTAGAGCATGTGCTCAGCTACGATGAGGTCAAGTTGTCGGCACTGCTCTCCGTTAGCTCCCACACGGAGTTCATCAATGAGGGAGAGCGCACGAATTGCGGACGCGTGACAAAAGATCGCAATAGTTTGGAGAAAGAGGGTGTCATCATTGGCCTGATTGGTGCTCGGCTGTCGCGACGCAATCTCATGGAGTTCCAGGACATTGTCATTGCCCGCACACAGAACACCAAGGAGCATGGCTATGGACTCGACCTCGATGATCCGGCGAATACAAAAAGCGAGGATTATCGAAGTCTCTGGCGTCGTTTCTATGGGACGCGCGATCATCTGCACGGCACTGTGCGCATCGATAACAAACGCTTTGGTGTTTCGGGCAACAAACTGGATGTCTTTGACAATCTGGTGATGAAGCGTCGCTATGCCATCAGCTTTGACATGCTGCTCCTGGAGGCACAATCACGTGCTCTGAGAGCAGGCAAATCGGCCTACGTTCATGTCGTTGGCTTCGGTCTAGGCGTTTGGAAAGTTGCCCCGCAGCAGGAGCAAATCTTTCTCGAGACCTTCGAGCAGCGTCTGCGTGTGCTCCACGAGCAACTCACCCACATCGGTGTCATCCACTTCTCCTGGTTCAAGCTGGCACGTTGCGGTGCCCTCCACGATGGCGCTGTCATCGAGAGCTCGCAGCATCCGCAGGGCGGCATTCGTGTCCATCTCTCGAAGCGTAATCCCGCCGAGAAATTGTCCCAGCCGGAACATGCCAACATGCTGCTCGTTGTTTCATATGCCTGGGACGGCAATGCTCTGCCTGGCAATGAGTTCTGGATGGTAAATGACGTCACTCTCAAATTTATTACAATACTCACTTCTGTTTCTGTATTTATAGAAAATGCTGAAATCCACTGGTGACTCCTCGACGGCTTGCTCCACGCTTATCACCGAGCTCCACAATCCGCACATCAACAGCGACTACTGCAATGGCAGAAATCTTCACGTTGTGTCCCTCAAACACGGCGTCCTCCACATTTCCGACTATGCCAAGCGTCTGCTTAAAACCAAATAAATTTATATGTATCTGCATTCATGTACATTTGTATATAAAAGTTTTAAATCTGAGTTGTGTCTATTTAGCTTTTCATTATCATTATCATTAAAATTAATGATGATGTCTCTAGCATTTCAAAAAGTAATGGTCCTGAAATGTCATGAATTTCACTAGCATGCATTGCATAAGTACTTTATTCAATTAATGATAACGAAATCGCAAGTCACTAGAATAGTAAATAGTAATGCTCTTGAAATGTCATGAATTTTAATTTGCTATACTATTTTCAGAGCTTATGATATTAGATTTTCATTGTTTTCTTTTGATACCAATGAAATGACAAATGCCTTGCGAAAGTATTTAATTAATGATCATAAAATCGCAAGTTGTAATTGTATCGCTGCGGACGGCAGTCCGCGCTAGTGACAAAAGCAGCACGAAGTGTGCTAAAGCGACTAGCATATATACACAGGAAGGATGGAAAATTTGCTATGACCGTCCGATCGGGTCGAGTTATATACCGATCGAAAGGTTTTAATTTAACTTACAAATGTGCATACTAAGACTTTTAGAAGCTCACCTGGTTCGTGAGATAAACAGGTGTAAGTGGGAGGGGAAAATTTAAATGATTGGATCAAATATTCTAATCAAAAATACGCGAATGACACCTCAATCATCGAAATCCGACCACTGGTTCAATTAATTTATTTCATTTTGAAATTTTTAGCGGCCTTCCGAAAATGTGATGAAAGGTCAGTTTGTCTGTTTGTTTGTTTGGATCAAATCGTTAATTAAGCTTAAAAGTTTGAATGAGGACTTGTTCCCGCTCGAAAATCTAGAAACGTTTGTTCTACGACTTTTAGCGGGAAATCACTAAAACCCGCACATGCGCTACATTTTTCATACCTAATAAATAGTACTTTTTGGCGCAGAGCCAGCGACAAAATTTTTTTTAATAATTCATGTGTAAAATTTAATATTTTTCGTCACAGAATTGGATATCAGAAATTTTGGGGAATGAAAATGTTTTCGTCACTAGACTTTTACCTCGAAAAGAGGTTTTTTTATAAGATAGTAAATAGCGTGGAGACACTAAAAATTAATTTTCATTACTTTTTAAAATAAGATGTGATAATTTTCTCATATTATCTCCAGAAATAATTGCGCTATTCAGTTGATATTTGGTATGCAAGCTCGTCACATAAATTAACTGATGTTTTCATCAATTTTTAACCTCAAATCTTAGTAGACTTTTGCCAAACAAATGATCCAAGTAGGCTTCCGCTCGTTGGGAGTTCAGTCGGTGCTAGAAAGCTGTAGCATTGTTCATTCCCAAACGGAAAGCCTTTCAAGCAGTATTATATTTTTTAAAATAATTTTGGAAACAAAAAATCGAAAACGTTAATATATTTTTGATATTTATAAACCAGTGTATATAAGCGTGAAAAACAAAAGGACAAGATGCTGTCTTGGTTGAATCCGTATAATTTCTGGCTCTACTTGATGTGCAAGCTAACGCCACTCCACAGCCCCTGTCGCGAATATTTGATCAACGTCTATGGCCATTGTTATGTCAATCGCTATTACAGTCTGTATTCCTTGGCACGCTTCCCGAGATGGTTGTGGTCCTTGATCACTGGAGGCGACAATCTATTGGTGGATACCTCGCGTCCCGAGTGCCTTCACCTCGTCCATGATCAACACGATTCTTATTTTCTATATTTTATAACAAAGCTTTTAATTGCGATGGGCATCACTGTTAGCCTCGCCTACGGCTTCTTCAAGGTCGCCGCACATCGGCCTATAAATCGGTATCGGCATCGGCATCGGCATTAAGTTATGGTAAGTTTGTAAGCTGTATTATTTCATGTTTATATTCGCATTTGATTTATTTCTTTTCCTTTCATTTCAGAATTTTGGTTTTATGATGAAATTTTTTTTGAGTTACAGTTCTTTGATTTTTGGGTAAGATTTTAGTTTTCTAGCTTTTTAATTTTTTTCGCACTTTATTTATCTCTTTTCTTTTCCAGAAATTTTATTCACTATTGGGGAAAATTGGAATTACAGCTCATTGCTGTTGATTTAAAATATTAGGAAATTACACTTTAAATGTACCAACTACGAGACAAATACAAATACGGGGTGCGACTCTTAAAATCTTTGCAAATTAGGACGCAGCCAACTTCAAACTGGTCTAAATCTAAAATCAAAATCTGTGCATTACCAATTCGCCGGGTTGATGTCTCGGCTGCCATAAAATGCACTTAGCAAATACAAGAACCGCAAGCACAACTTAGCAAGGCAATGAAACCTGTATTTTTCGGAATTGTACAACTATTTTATATTTTTAAATTCGCAAATAAAATTAAAAGACTGAGGAGAATTGCTGTTGAGAACTATGACAATCATTTTTGTTTCATTTTATGATTTTTATACCCTGTGTCCATTGAAAATTGCCCAAAAAGGGTATATTGAATTTGTGAAATGTACATAACAGGCAGGCCCACAAAGTATACATACATATAGATTCTTCATCAGCATCCCCAGTCGAGTCGAGTGCCTAGATCAAGGTGTATTTACAATTAAGTTGATTGTGACTCCACAGCTGCTCTCTTTTGAGGGGGCAAATATTCGACAGTATGCCTGCAAACGTTGTCGAAGTAGGTAGTGAATGGCATGTTTTTTTCTCTCTTCTTTACGAATAAACTCGTAGACAGAAAACAATAAAAAGAACAAGTTAATTATTATTGAAATCGGCAATTGTTTTATTAACTGTGTGTAATTCCTCATTAGATCTAAGAATGTCTACAAAATATTGTGTGCTCTGCCGTAAGAGAACTTCGGAAAGGAATGTTTTAGTAGCACGGGACCTTGGCCTAGATCTCAGAGACTATAAGAGCTAGAGATTCGTAAAAACTATATCATATAGCTGCCATTGGAACGATTGGCCGAAAATATTCAGGGTGTTCACTTGACTGTCGCAGCATGGCACATGTCCCAAACGTCCCAACAACAACTTGTACTGAAAAATTTCATGCCAGGGTGTCAGACCCAGACCTCTGAGTACGAAAATAGATAAATAGAAACCCATTCTTGATCGCAACAATTATTATTAAATCGTTAAAGCATCTCATTGAAGATGATAAAAATTGAATAAATAAAATAATAGTGCTTATTGGTAAATATTCTTATATTTATAGGTATCAAATTAATATATATTCCGACGAATTGTACAAGAAGTATCTGATAAGGGCGCTACGAGTTGTTGTTACCAACAATCAATTATCAGAATCCAGAATCCCTGACTTTTGCTCTAGTTGCGCTGACACCATAAGTACGTTGTGTCCAATTTTCGTTATTGAAACGATGTTTTCACTTTGGATTCCCTTTGCAATAGTTTATCTGACTGGTTTTCCAACCCGGTAAAGTTGGATGATCTCCTGAACATCAGAGATTCTGTCCTAAGCAGCGAAATTTTCTTGAAATCCTTCCATTTATTTTCTCGTTTTTTTAATTTCATTTGTCAAACGAGTTTGTAAACAAATCACAAATGTTTTATAAATGCTTAATGCTACTAAGCAAATAACCTACTATATAGAGAACC
The DNA here is from genome assembly GCA_963924055.1 of Drosophila limbata. Taxonomy (NCBI): domain Eukaryota; kingdom Metazoa; phylum Arthropoda; class Insecta; order Diptera; family Drosophilidae; genus Drosophila; species Drosophila limbata. The sequence continues at coordinate 6,413,288 of OZ001351.1, read as the reverse complement.
CATCCCATACAACTGCAATGCCAATGTTACCGATTTGGCAACATTGTTCTAGTGGAAAACTTCATTTACTGAATTAACATTTTATCATCTCCACAATTTGACAATTTCAAAACATTGCTTATTTGATTTCAGGAAGGTACCCAATTATTTTAATATTGTATTTTGAATTTAAGCTTATTTGGGTTAGTGTTACAGTGATGGTTAATCAATTTAATTTGCAGATACTTATTAAAAGGGCTTTATTAACTAGCTCGCTATATGTTCCGACTACTTGATAAAGGTCGCATGAGTGTTGCGAGGACTTAGATTCTGCCTGCGAGGGGTTTCACTGACGCTGCGAGGGGTTTCACTAACGCTCCGAGGGGTTTCACTAACGCTCCGAGGGGTTTCACCAACGCTCCGGGGAGTGGAAGCTGGACGATATTGAGGGGATGGGCCGATGCCAATGGGGATATCGAAGCGGGCAGCTTTCGGATCATAACCTTCGGGTATTTTAACGAAATTGATGTCGTAGAACAGACGAAACCATTGGGCGAATTCATAGTTATCCTGAAAACGTCCCTTGACCAGTTGCACGACATTCACGGGTGTATTCACTTTCAGCTCGTGAAAGCTCTGTTGCAGCAGCCGAAAATTGTCAATGAACTCGAATTGTTGATTGCATAAAAACTTCACTTTACGCATCCGAATTGTGCCCGGAAATAGGACATCTATTAGCTGGCAATAAGCTGCGCCCGTGCGCAGATCCTCAATCTTGTGCACAACGCAGTCCAGTGTTTTATTCACAAAACTCAATATTTGGATGCGCGACCATTTCTTCGAGCTGTTCGTGGAAATCACATTTTTTGCAATCTTCTTACTTGTCCCCTGGCTTGTTCCTGGATTTTCAATCATTTTGATTATGGTACCTGAAATTCCAAATCAAAAAAAAAAAATGTGTTTTATAAATTATAATATTTTCCATAAAAGATCTGTCCAATGGTCGATCGGTATTTCAGAATTTCCGAAATCAATGGCAGACATTTTTTTTTTGAAGACTTCTCCTCAAACAGACAGATTATCCATCAAGATAATATTTGAGTTTAATTAAAAGATAACTTACCTGATATCTACTGCAATGCAATTTTCTTCTCGAATAGAATTAAAAATCGTTAGTCAGCTAATGTTATACAGTAAAATGTAAGACCAAAAGCTGGAAACTGAATTTAGCAGTTTGATTCTTTAGAAAATAAAATAATTAATAGAAATTTTGAGATGCCACTTAATTTGCTTATGGAATTGCCTGAATCACAAAAGGAATAAAACCATTAGCGTTGCAATGAAAATTTGGGATGCCCAATTCCCTAAAACCTGATAATACTTTACCTATGCAAAAGTGTGTGCAGTGATAAAAATATAAAAATTTAAAAATGTTCAGTTTTTGAATTGTAAAGTTTAGTTTGAGTTATACTTATGATGTAAACTGCCTAATCGTATTTAATTTATATTCCAGCGCCTGCTTGTACTTTCTTTTTCAAATAAAAAAAACAGATAGAGAGATGGAAAAAGATTTTATGGGTAAAGCATAGTACCAGTTTGAAAGGTATCGACTCCATAAAAAAAGGGCTGCAAACTGGCTCGAAATTATTTAGTGCGGCTATTTCTAAACCCTTGCATCCAGTACCTAAATTTGGGGTGCTCACAAAATTTACTGGCGTTTTTAAACACTGTGTGTTAAAAAGCTGGCAGCTTTTTTTTAGACCCCGTACTTTAAAAAAGTAAAGGGGTCTATTAACTTTGTCACAAAAAAAAAATGTGCGTAACAGGCAGAAGGAGGCGTGGCAGACCCCATAAAGTATATATATTCTTAATCAGCATCAACAGCCGAGTCGATATAGCCATGTCCGTCTGTCCGTCTGTAAGAGCGCCTAGATCTCAGAGACTATAAGAGCTAGAGACTCCAGACTTGGTATGTAGGTTCGTCTATATTGCAAGCAGATCGAGTTTGTTTTAGATTTTGGATCGGACCACTATATCACATATCTGCCATAGGAATGATCAGTAGAAAATCAAGTCTTAGTATGAAAAACCTTTTTGTTGTTTGAGATATCTCAACCAAACTGACAGTATATGCATATGGGATGATCATGTACATCCCGACCAAATTTGATTGGAATCGGACCACTATATCATATAGCTACCATAGGAACGATCAGTCGAAAATCAAGTCTTAGTATGAAAAACTTTTTTTCCATAGTAAGTACGGGGTCTCCGACAGGCGAGTATGCTCGACTGTAGCACCGTCCACTAGTTTTCCTTTAAAAACATCGATTGGTTCAGTGTTTCGACAAGTCGAAATATTTTTGAATCGAAATGGCGGCCAACAAGCAGCAAAATAAAAGCCGACTTGAGCTCTTTGAACAAGAAGAGAGAATTGGACTGATTGAAGAGGTGCAACAGAGGGCTGCAGGAAATAAGGCCCCAAAAGGGAAAGGAAATAAGTCCCCAAATTTTGTGTATAAATAACACCCCAATTTCAAATATGAAATAAGGCCCCACTGCGATAAAAAAGGCCCCAATTTGGAAAATGAAATAACACTCGAATTTTCAATGTTTTCTTTTTATATTTTATTGCAATTTTATTCAATTTATTGTATTTTTTATTAAACAAAGACTTGCATGAAACTATTCACATGTTTTCTGCAATAAGGGCAGTTGTAATGCTCGAAGTTCTTTGAAATTGCATCTGCTTGTGCATAGCTTTAAATAACATTCTGCCCAAGCTTTTAAATGTTTGCGCTAATATTAAAAATGAATGAAAATTTTATACAAAAAATCGCGCTAAGATTAACATGATTTTTTTATTTTATTTAATGTAATTTCCTGGTCAAAATATTGAACATAACAAGGAGCTGGTTAAAGCAACCTTTGGGGACTATTTTAAAAGATCCGTCCATTAAATACCTTCAATTCGGCGGTGGTATATTTTCCTTTATTTCGCTTATAATTTTTAAAGACGAAAATATATAAAAAGCCTGTTTTTGGTCTTCAAAAATGCAAGCCGTGTAAAATGGCAGTGGATTTGCTTTATCCTTTGTAAGCATAAACGAAGTCCACACAGATTCCAAATTGAAAGCCTGTAGTACTTGAAGAGGATAATCAGGTGAATTTACAAATGTTTTGCTGAAAATATATTGTCAACCTCGTCATACAAAATATTCAGGCCCTATTTCAGAATAAAAATAAGGGCCCAAGAATATGTTTTGGGGTCTAATTTCATTTCTTCTTTTGGGGTCTTATTTCATATGAAATAAGGCCCCAATGAAATACGGCCCCAAAAAAGGAAATAACACCCCAAATTTGATTAGAAATCGTTGTTGTTGTTTCCTATACATTTTTTTGGGGCCTTATTTCATTTTTATTTTGGGGCCTTATTTCGCAGAGCCGCAACTTAGGCAAATATTGTGGGATTTTATCAAAAAAAAAAAAACATTTTGATTCAATTTTTATGATTAATAATTTTTAATTTAATAATTAGGATATTAGTCGCAGCCACTTCTCTCAGCATATCCACTTTTATTATTTGCAATTTTTCTATTGTTTGTTTGTTGTACTCAGCTGACTCAACAGTGTGACCACTCAACATTTCAGAGATTTTTGGTGTTATACTGTCACACTGAAGTTTGCAAAGCCAGACATCAAAATATTTAACATTTTGAGCGACCAAAATATTTTTAGCTTCTGGATACTACGCTTAAAGTAAGTCTGCTAATTGTTGGAAAAGTTGATTCTTTTAGCTGTATATAGAATATGTATCGAAATTTTTCAGATCGCATTGTCAACTTGAGAGTAGATCGTATTATTTAATATTTTTCAAGGTTTGATTAGAATTTAGAAGACGAAAGAAGTGAGGGATAGAGAGTTGATGGGACTGTTAACAAAATAAGTATATAGATAAACTATATGGTATAATGAAATATACTTGTTATAAATCAAATCAATTAATGGTTCCCAATCACTTATCTCTTCAGAGATAGCTTATGTACATACATCAGCTCAGGCAAAAAGAGGATTGCTTAGATATAAGACAACCCAGTGGTACTTTTGGTAACAGAATTCCAGCTAAACGTTCAGACTCTGTGGTAGGAAATTCTCCATCAAGTTCCACCGGGAAGCTTTAATTTAAATTAAAGTCAATTTCTCTGTGCTCCCCTGACCTTTTCTACCTTCCTTTCCTGGTGTCCTTCTATTCCCCTCCCAGCACACAGGTGTGTAATTTCTATAGCTGAAAAATGACCAGTTCGAGTGTCTATGTCAGTTTAATCGTAAAGCAAATAAATTGCACAAAAATAAACAACTGTTTATTTGTTTACACAATCGCATGTAGTTATCCCATAACAAAAATAAACACGATTAAGCCAGAATGCTATAGTCGATGACCCGACTATGAGATACCCGTTACACATTTCATATATATAATTTACTAATATTGCATTTGCCCTAAAACTTTAAACAGTCATAAATACCGTTTTATCCAATCTAGATGCAATTAATCAGTAGGATAATTTAAAAACTGGATGTTTTATATTAATGCAATTTGCAGGACGGAAGGGGGTGTGGCAATTCTTTTTTCAAATTTTCTGTGGGATTCGTAGCAGTCTGTGACCCAAATTTGATTACTCTAGTGTATAGTAAGTGCAAGTACTACTCAATTTTATTCAATAGCTCGGATTAATAAATTATTTTATTAACAAATTTTCGAGTTTTATTCTGAAAATGACCTTATGCAAGAAAATAGTTAAAGTTATGTTTTTTTTAGATATTTTTATGTATTTTTTTCGTAACTCAGATTATTCAAAAGAGTAACCAATTATATTTTGACTTTATTGACTTGAAAGTTGATGTGATCAAGATTTTTATACATACATACATATGTATGTACATACGTTGTTGGGTCAGAGATGTCTGCTTCTACCATAAATGAACGGGTATAAAAGCATTCAATTGAGCTCGAGAGATTCGGACTCTGGTTGAGCAGACCCCAAATGTGATTTCTAAACAACTTTATACGGTTGACCGACCGAATTGTGCGTGGGGCTGTCTGCCAAAAGCTTTTCCCGCTGCAAACATATAAACAAATGCAATTAAATTCTAAGGCCAGCCCCAGCTACACCACAATGCAAACCATCCCACCCTCCAACCACTTTAACATCCAACTCCACACACTAACAATTCAGTTTCAGATTGGATTGTATCACCTGCCCATGGGGCAGTTATTGTTGTATATTTTCCATTTTGTTTGCATTTGGCTTTTAGTTGTGTTTTGCATTTATAAATTTTAATTGATTGCATTCATGACACAAATTCAATTTCTGTTTCTGTTCCACATTCGTGGAACTCTTACTGCCTCTATCAACCCTCTTGACTTTTGTTAACCTCAAACCACTGATAGGAAAACCAATTGCTGACTCTGAATGCTTTATTTCTGAGCCGGATTCAGTCACTCAAGGGCTACAAATTCCTTGTAAGCCAAGCACAACAATCGAAATGCAAGAGCTTCCAAGTGCTAAGAATAAAATACTGAAATCAAATAAAATATTGTAATAAAATGACTTTGGCCTTTGTCACTATTTAATATTTTACTGACCTACGTATAAATAAGAGAGAAACCTCAATCGACTATTATCTATATATATAAAATTCTTTGTCCTGACTGACTGACTCACTGACTGAGAATCAACGTGCAGCCCAAACGGTAAGAGATAGAGAGCTGAAATTTTTACACAACATAGATGAGATAATTTCATTGTGCAATAAGACAGCGTTTTGCGAAATTCGACATCTAAGTGGGTCAAATCGGGGTCAAAGGTCACGGAATTGCTTATTATGAAAAACTTTTTTGTTCTTAAGATATCTCAACCAAACTCACAGATTATATGTTTGGGACTGTTCTTTACATTCTGACCAAATTTGGTCAAAGTCGGATGACTATATCACATAGCTGCCATAGGAACAATCCGATAAATAACACCTTTAGTATGGAAAACTTTTTTGTTTTTTAAGATATCTTAACCAAACTCACAGATTCTATGTTTGGTACTGTCTCTTATATTCTGACCAAATTTGGTCAAAGTAGAATGACTATATCTTATAGCTGCCATAGGAACAATCGGATAAAAAACACCTTTAGTATAAAAAACTTTTTTGTTTCTTAAGATATCTCAACCAAACTCGCAGATTTTTTGTTTGATACTGTCTCTAACATACTGACCAAATTTGGTCAAAGTCGGATGACTATATCATATAGCTGCCATAGGCACAATCGGATGCAATCAAAGATATCCTAACAAAACTCCCAGATTAACTTTTCTTGCCAAATTTGGACTAATTCGCTTAATTTAGCCTTTTCCCGCCAAATTTAGCTTTTTCCCGCCAATTCACTTAATCCGACTTTTTAGCTAAAGTTCAATTGCAAGGAAAAAAATTAAGGCAGCGGACAGCGCAGCTAAATATTTCCGTTTTCTTTTTAGAAAAAATGCTATGTTATATACATTTGTTAAAACGGGCAACTAAATACAATGCTGCGAGCGAAGCGAGCTGGGGGTTGGCGAGTGAAGCGAGCAGGGGGCGGAGCCCCCTAGTAAAGTATAAAGTGATGAAAATCCAAACTGTGAATCGAGTTTAATATCGAAAACTAAAGGTTTCCAAAGTTAAAAACTTTTTCAAACTTTTATAAATATCTCAAAACTCATCTGATTTCCAAGCGGAATACTATTTTGATCATGGTCTGGCCTTTTTATTCAATCTGCATACAAATTTAATTCATTTCGATAAAATGATTTTAAGCTTTAAGACATCAATGTTTAAGCAAATTGTTTCTTTTTGCTGTATGTGTGAAACTAAAATGCAGATGTTGGCCTTTTTATGGTAGGCTAACCCTTGACCTCACAGACTAACAGCATATAATGTCCAATGGACACACATGAGGATGTATGTATGTGTATGTAGGTAGGACCGAAATAAATCCTTATAAATGAATCGGTTACTAAACGGTTATTTCGGTTTACAGAGTTTGGGTTCTGAGGTTTCGGTCAAATGAAAAATTTTTTTATCGGTTACGGTTATTAATTTAAATCAGTTAATACCGGTTAAAGGTTACATTTTCGGTTAGGATTTTAACTCCTGATTGGACTCAAGGACAAAAGATCGGAAAATCATGCACCTTTTACATGACACATGACCGAATCGTTCTTCCTTTAACGGGCGCTGCTTCCATCTTGAAAGTCCCAGTTGCCTTTTACTATACTTCTTGTTCCTTCTCTCGTTTTCCTATTCCTCTTCATAGGCATAGGAAAATGCCCTTATACTACACAGGTAAATTTCTTTTTCTGCTGCTCACAAATTTATACTGTACTTCTTTAATTTTGTGTAATATCGAAAACTAAATTGTTTATAATTAGATGAATATACAGGCCTGTTTCGGTTTTCACTTTTTATTTTATAGCATTTAGTGAAATTCATTTATTCACTTTCCATTTAGACTAAGTATTTCAGAATGATCGTGTTTCACTTTATATGAAATAAACCCATTAACTCAAAGTGATTTCAATCCGCAGAATTTCGCCGAAATGATATTAGAGCAGTTTGAAAAAATTCACTTCCGCAAAATCTTACCGAAAGCGAAAACCGGAACAGGCCTGATAGATAAGATCAATGAATATGATTTCTAAAGCCACCTTAACTCAATTGTCTTAAATTAAAGATACATTTTAAAATTTGCATTTATGTGTGTATGTATGTATGTGTGTATGAATGCAAATAAAATGTTATTCGATTGCGCACTGCAATGTGAAATCTGACGCCTCTTAAAATTTAATGAACAGCCGACAATGAGAGTGTTCATTGTTGGTATTGGTATTGCTGCTTGTGTATGTGTGAATAGCTGAGTGAAAATATGTTGAAAGCACAGTGAAGAGGAAAAAAGCGTAAATGAAGCGGAAATTGAAATGTGTGCGCCAAACGAATGTTACTCACTCGATTTTTGAAAGGTTTTTTGTGTTGATGTCTGCTTTGCATTGTATGCACACCAATGCTTGCAAACATACAAACACACACCGATACAGCCACACTGATATACACACACTCGCACACACGCACGCTCAATTTGTTTACAGGCCTTGGCTCTGTCTCACTTAAGTAGATACATACATACATTCATACACAGACAGATAAATCCAAATACACACACATACGCATGCATATGCATGTAACTAACTGACAGTCTGTCTGGCTTGAACTTGAACTGCATGCCAAAGGAGCTTTCAAGCAGTGGACAGGCTACTCGTGTGCTCATGATGAGCCAGAGTGGGATAGTGAGATTGAGTTAAATTGTTGCAGCTGCTGTTATAAATGGCACTGCTTACATAATCGCAGTAGTGCCTGATTCTGATTGAATTATTTATTCAACAGCCTTCACACATTGTTTGTGACACCTCTTGACCCCCTTGACCTATTCAGCAGCTGTGTTGTCACTGTTGAATGCGTCGCCAAATTAAATATAATATTATCAAAACCCGCTGGCTTCCATTTGTCCTTCATTTGTAATGAATCGTGCTCGTATAAAGAATCAAAGAAAGAGGAAGTGTGTGTGTGTAATCAGCCAATGAGGCTTTACGTATTGTACGTATGTATACTCGAAGCTTTGAAAAATGTCTCATCACTGAGTCAGCCCCTAAAAAGCAAGGCGAAGTGAAAGGCCAAAGAAGTCTCCAAGTGAAAGTTGAAAAAAGAAAAGAAAATTAAAGCGAAACATCACATGTAAAGTGTATGATTCTCTGTGTGTTGGATCAAAGAAAAACTAAACTACGCAATCAAATTAAAATACCTCTTTTTCCAGTTGCCGCCTCTTATTCATTTGTGTGTTTTTACTCTGTATTTTAGTCACCCAGATTTGTATAAAGGGCATATTATCTTTAAAACAGATTATTAGATTTTCGTGAGAATCATAATTGATGGATTAAATTACCATACATATACACATTTGCTTCATATTTTCATGCTTAAACTGATACAGCTCCCGCTAGTTCCGAAAATTTTAATGAAATTTTCTGGAAAATTCAGATATTTGGAAGTACTCTTAAACCTATTTTAAGATGTCTTACTGTTTATAAAAAAAAATTAAGCTTGCTTAAAGTTTCGTTGCGGCCGTTACAAAAAATGTAAGTCGATTTGAAGTTAATGAGCATTTTCAAATTTTTTTTTGCATTTATTTTTGCAAAAAATTTAGTGGAATATATGACCAACTCAATCCAGCGTAGAAAATAAAGAAAAGAAGTCTCGTTAAATTAAAATTTTATTTCTGTCTGTTGCAGACGTTACATTGCGGACGTTAAACTTTTTACACACACAATCTATTTCAAATTATTAATATATATTAAATATCTTTTCGATATAGTTTTTATCTTAAATAAAAGAAAATAAAACAAAGTTCAAGATGAGCTAAGCGCTTAACACTCAGACGACCGTTTTGCCCACTTTTTTGGGCATTGAAAATACCCTTTTTTTTACAAGAATTATTGAAATTAAGAGGTAAAAAGATAAATGAATTGGAAAGGCTCGGCCATGAACAACCAAACCACAGTGAAACCATAATATTTTTGTAATTATGGAGACCCCGTAGTTACCATAAAAATGCAAGCACTGCTTAAAATACTTATAATAATATAAATCTCGACAAATATTAATATAATTATGTACTAAATGTACTTTTCGTCTAACAAGGGGGCTCCGGGGTGGTGCGGCTACCCTGTGCCCTGGCACTCCGGTAGCCTATTTGCACTCCATTAAGGCTTGCTGCAAGTATTTCGCACATCTCAGAAACATTTCTGTGCAGCGTTTTGTACAGCAGGCTATATGAAACTCAAGCAAATGTGTAAGTTGTTGGCTACCACGAAGCGAACGATTATGAGCAGCGTTTTGAACAACCAAACACTATGAGAAACTCAAGCAAACGAGCGAACTCATAGAGGATTTTGCTGCAGGGATTTCACACTTAGAGACGATCGATTCTGATTGCAGAGCGCGCTCCTGAAAGTTTGCAGATTCAGGGATGTGCAACATAAACTTGCAATTTTCTGTACGGCGGCCGTATAGAATTCGTTCACCACATGCCTGCAATCCTGGCTGGGTTGATGATGCCGCATTAAGTTTTTGGTTGTAACCCGATCGATCGAAATGTAAAGACATAGAATATGTTATTCCCAATCTGTGAGTTTGGTTGAGATACATATCTCCTAAAAATTTCATACTTAATCTTTATTTCGGACGGACGGAGATGGCTACATCGACTCAGTTGTTAATACTGATCAAGAATACTATATATTTATTCTATATGGGGTCTGCCACGCCTCCTTCTGCCTGTTATGCACTTTTTTTTTGTGACAAAGTTAGTAGACCCCTTTCCTTTTTTAAGTACTGGGCCTAAAAACATGCAGTTTTTGCCCATGGTCAAAAAATTTTTGTTTCCTTCGACTTTCTGTCTCAAATCTACTTCATCGAACCCTGGAAAGTTAAGAGTATAAAATAATGTACATTAGTTTACTCAACATTTATGATAGTACTCTTAAGATCATTTCGATTACAGGGTAACTCTTGTTAGATTATTTTCTCTGCTAGCTGAAATGCACAGTTTATTTCCCCGTGTCTGTTGACTTTGCCATGTTTGTTGCTGGTTTTTACTACTGATGCCGCAGTTAAAATTGTAGTTGTAGTTGTAGTTGCAGCTGTAGTTGCAATTGTAGTTGCACTTGCCACATTCGTTACAGTTACAGAAGCATTTGTGCGGTTCTCATTTCCCTGGCTGATGAGACACGTAAACGTTTGTGATAACTTGTGCGACTAATTAGAGCGTTGGCTTTGATAAGGTTGGCAACGAATACTTGTCAAACGCTCGCAAGGGAAAACCAATTAGCAAGAAAATACAAATGTTGCTTTCTAGCATTCATCAAAATGCATTTGGCCCCAAAAAGTAATGACATTAATTGCTATGTTAATTTTAATGGCATCTTGGCCATAATTTACACTGCGGATCAAATAAAAAAGTCTGCGGCATTTATTTTGTTAATGGTTTTAGTGAACACTTGTATTAAACATACACGGTATGCATTAGGGTGTCCCTTATTTGGTCAAAGTCAATATTTTAAAACGCATACGGGCTAGTTCTGTTCATTAGGTCCTAAAGCACTCAGAAATAAATTTTTACCTCAATCGGAGTATGATAACCCGTGCCGACTTGGATCGGAAAATTTAAAGATTATATGGGACAAAAAAAATTTTTTTTTTTTTTTTTAATTTTTTATTTTTTTATTTTGCTTATTAGGTCCTAAAGAACTTAAAACCAAGTTTTCACCTTAATCGGAGTACGATAACCCATTCAAATTTGCATCGAAACATGAAAAAACAGTATTTTAACACTGATTATACATTTTTCGATGTTTTTTCATGTTTCGATTTTTTTTTTTTGTCCCATATAATCTTTAAATTTTCCGACCCAAGTCGGCACGGGTTATCATACTCCGATTGAGGTAAAAATTTATTTCTGAGTGCTTTAGGACCTAATGAACAGAACTAGCCCGTATGCGTTTAAAAATATTGACTTTTACCAAATAAGGGACACCCTAGTATGCATATATTTCTTTTGGATTGGCTCTGGTTCTTGAAATAAATCACACATTAGGAGCTAAAATTAGCATTAATTAGCATTTTTCACATGGCCATTTGAACAGATTCCCAGATAGTCTAGGCGATTACGGTAAGGAGCACGCAGAACGGTTCCACCAGGACATCAGGATATTGGAAGAAAGATGCCACGGTCGATGGGACCGCCACATGATGGCAGACTACTGTTGTTTTCTTAATTTTTTTTTAAATTGATTTATGAACGGCATAAATATTTTTCTTTGCATATCGTCTTTAATCGAGCTTAATACATTTTTTTTTTACAGTACATACAGTTGAACTTCCATAACTTGAACTTCTATAAATGAGCTAAATGAGTGGTAGTAAAATTGATAAACTTAAGAAAAAGAACTTTATAAGTCGAATATCTCCATAACTCGAACCTCTTCTTTGGATAATGGTGATTCGAGTTAGGGAAGTTCGACTGTATTAGTATTTTTTTATTTATGTATTTTTTAAATTTTTAGGATACTATACTATATATCTTTACATAATTGGTTTGTCCTTTAATTCTAATTAATTATAAAAGTCCTGGTCCTAACAAGAGTATTGACACCAAGTTTGTCAGGATCGGTCCATAAACACCCACGCTATAAATGTTCAAAAAATATTTTTTAATTAATTTTTTAACTCAAAAAGCGCTGACCAGGAATTCATTTTAGAACTTTGGTTTCTGGGTGAAAGCATCTTAGAATTGACCATAGATTACGAAAATGGGTTACCATTTTTTTGGGGTCATACAAATCGATGCACTCTTATATACATATGTGACATACAAAATATGTTTACCTGCACTACAGTTTTAGCAAAATAAAATACTCAAAATACTCTCTAGAAAAAATGAGAAAAATTGATGATTGATTTAAAAAAATAAATTTAAGTATATTTAATTATTTAATTTGTGTACATGTATAAGAAATCAAAAGGAAAGTTTTCTTTGTCTTTTAGTTTAAGATACTTAAATGTACTTAGGTTATTTTACTGATAGTTAATTTTGTCCCCTATAATCACAGTCAAAATACTTTCAAGTTTGTTATCATTTTGTTTCACCTTAAACAGGAACTGAGACTGGACACCGGAAGGCTATTTCATAAATTAGTTTGGCAGTCATTATCAAATGTATCATTATTTGCAATTAATTATAATACATTAAAGATGCCAAAATGAAACCACAATACGAAGCCGCTGGCAGCAATTGCTATCGGATTTGAATTACAATTTGTGGTTTCAATTTGTCATTGTTGGGTAATTTTCTCTTTATTTGCAAGCTCGCTCACCCAAACACAAGTGCTCTCTGGCTCTCCAGACTTCCAATTTTGGAAGCTGGTGATTTATTCATGTTGCATATCTGTTTTATGTGACATTTGGTAACGCAATATCTACAAAGCTAAAATGTAGGACAAATCGACCAGGAAAAAACAAAAAAAATAGCATATATTAGGGGGCGGTGCTACAGTCGAGCATACTCGACTGTCGGAGACCCCGTACTTACACTGCTAAAAATAAAATAATATCAGTCGCTACAAATATTTAATATAGTTATTTTAATATATATATTTTCGCCCAAATATATTGATGATATATTTACATTAAAGATATTATAAATGATTTATTAAAGCAAAAAATCAAATTTAACAGAAGCTTAAAATAATTTCACAAAATAAATTGATTTAAGCGTTAGAGAAAGGGAGACAGCGAAAAGTGCATTTCCTACATCACCTAAACAAAAATTAAAAAACAAATATTAACATTGAATTAATGTAAAAATACAACATTAATTAGTCTTAAAAAATCAAAAAACATCTGTCCATGCCAGGATTCAAGCCCCGGACCCATGTTTTACAAAGTCTGCTAATAATAAATAATTTTTAAAAAGTTTGCTCAAATATGTTAAGACTTCAGCGATTCTATATTTTCAAGTTAAGATTTCTGTCAACACCCTTTTAAAATTGAATAATATTAAAAAAAAATTTTGCGGATCAACATTTAGAATATAGAAAAATGGATAGATTTCCGGATAAGGAATTTTTGTTTATTTTCACCCGCTGAAGTAGTTTTATTAACGAAAGACCTATTCGTAAATAGGCGAAATTAATTTGAGTTACAACTCTTTATAAAAACATATTTACAAATTTTTTTAAAATAATAGAATTCCAGATATGATACGAGTGCAAGCTCAAAAAAAGTGTATTAAAAAGTCGTTATTTGGTATTAGAAGACTTCCAGGCAGTTTCCAATGTGTTCTCTTCTGTTCTGGGCAATTTTCTCTTACGAGAGTTAAATTTCGAAGCTTTAACGGTAAGGAAAGCAACATTGTAACATGCTGCCACACGCCACACGCCTCCGCTGCTGCCCCCATTTGCCACCCAAATGGGTTGATACGAGTAGACTTGATTCTTAGGCAAGCTTAGAAGCAGTTACATGTGAAATAACGTAAAGGATTTAAGCTACTTGCCGGTAATGCCAGCAGTTGAGCCCCATTACGGGACTCAGATCTACGTATGTATGTGTGTGTGTGTATGTGTATGTGTATGTGTATGTGTAGGTGTGACGCTAAGTGACATGCAGGTAAACGTAGCCGCTGTTTGTATAGGCACACCAATTTGGGGGCCATCTCTGGATTATGCGACTTAGCTGAATGTCTAACGGTGCTTCAGCCAACCAAGTCAAGGACAAATGAGACACGGCTTCACTTTTCATAGCCTACTTATGGGCGCTCCAAGGTACGAGTCGCTGCAACCTGGGTGATGGAGGGAAAGGGGAGAGGAAGAGGGAGAGGGAGAGAGAGGAACAGTCACACAATGGCCGTTCAATTGAGCACCATTGAATCGACGCGTCGGGATAACAATGAACACTCCGGTGAGGCAAGCAGGACTACAAGAGTCATCCCAGTGCCAAGGATAGTGGGCGTGGCATGCCAGTAGCTCTTGTTAAGCAAATCTTAAGCATGTTATCGTTATTATTAAACCTTGATCGAGTGTATTTTAAGTTTGAGCCAACATTAAATTTTAAGCACGCTTTCATCAAGTTATTTTTTTTTTAACATAATTAGTTAAATTCATATGGGACCAGGGTATCGCGTAGTCGGGCACTTTCGACTGAAACTTTCTTGTTTTTTTATTATTATTATGAATTGCACAAAGTTTTATGAAATTTGTTTTGGGATTCGCGTGTTGTTTTACGCATGCAGCTTCCTTGTTTTTATTTTATTTTACGAGTATATGGCTTTTCTGCTTTATTCTGCAAAAATTGCTTAATGGCTTTGCATTTTTTTATTGGTTTTCTCAGCCTGGATTAGTTTGGCCATTATAAGAGCACTTTGAAGCACAATAACTTGCCATCCCATCAAACGATACTAAAGGCAACGAGCTGCCAAAGCGAATTCTCAGGGTCATCTCTTGTCATCCAAAAAAAAAAAAAAAAAAATGCAATCATTGAAAGTGAAGCTTGTTACATTTGAGGTTCTTTGAATGACTCAAATGATAGATTGAAGTCTGTCTTTTATGTGTGTCAATTTTAGAGAAATATTCCTTAATATGAGCTGAATTCATGCTGATAAATTCAGGTGCAGACAATTAAGACCTATAGTACTTACATACATTAGATCTATCTTTTATTATCTTATAACTCTTAACTCTTAAAATAATTAGCTCATGCTTTAAATGCTAGAAAATTTTATATGTGATGTATTTAAATCTGAGATAAACTGTATTAAAAACAAAACACACATAACAATGTCAATATCATTTCGTTTGAATGAAAACTTCACATTTTCTGGGGCTTCTTTTGATTCGATATACTTTTGGGTATGTATGCACATGTGTGAGTGTGTGTTTTGGCTTTGTCTGCCTTTTGACTTGGCCATTTGTGTGCTTTGTTCTCAAGGCCTATTATCTCTTTGTCTCTTTCTTTGTGTGTGAGTGCGGCGAAGGCATTTTATTTTATTACATATTTTTCTTTTAATGTAATTTATTTGATTTGCCTTCGCCTGGCTTTTTATCTGCTGCGCTGTCTAGGCCTCCTACGTATCATCTCTCTCTCTCTCTCTCTCTCTCCCTTACTCACTCAGTCTTCCATCTCACTGAATGTTGGCCAGAGACATTCATTTGATTTTGTGATTTTGGCACTTAGTTTGGCAGTTCGGTTTCATTTTCGTGTTTATACGAGCATCCTGCGCAATTCGAGTGTAAAGTCTCAAACTTAAGCCGTAAATCACACCCATTATGAAAGTACATAAAATAGTCCAATTAACACACACACATATGTACACACACATATATGTACATAAATGAGTATGTAATACATATATGGTACGCTCTTTGTTAAACAGAACAGAGCTGCGATGGATTCAGTATCTTGGTTCTAAAAAATATTCGTTAAAGATCGCTTTTTCATGGCCGGATGGGCATAATTGAAAAATGTTCAAAACTGAGGCTAAATATGGTAATAGCTGGTAGTACATAGTAAGCAGAAGAAAAAAATAGGGATCACAAATAAGAGTTATGAGTTTAAAAAGATCAACAACTGACCTCTTAATTTCAAATTTTATATTAAATATTTAAAATTTATATTTATTTCTAGTTCCCATAATAAAAATAATTTTTATAATACAAATTACTTTTATAAAAATTGAAATATTCTTATATTCAATATTATAATTTTTTATTTAACTCGAAAAATAAGAGTTTCTTTTAATTTTTTAATAAAAATCAGTAAATATCTTTTAATTTAATAATTTTTGTTTTAAAAATCAAAATCAAATCCCCTTCGCTCAGGCAAATTAAAGTCATTTCTAGCCTCTTTAAGCAAATGAAAACGGAATATATAAATACTTAAGTACAAATGCGTTAAAATACTCTTAAAATAATAATGTGCCAATAAGAAAACCTCTAGACGAATTAAGCATTGCGTGACTAAAGCATATTCAATAATACTCATTTTAAGTATTCTAAAATAATCTAAGATAATTTACGTATCTCTTCGCACATTGCTCAAAAGCGTTTATTTCCTTTGTATCTAATAATAATATTTTGCGCGTCTCTTAGTAAGAAGACTTACTTTTCATTATTCCTTTAAATATTGCTTCGTCACTAGCGTGGACTGCCGTCCAAATTATACTAAAAATCATGAGTAACAAAAACTTTTTGTTCTATAATCTATTCATTTTTTATGTGTTGTATCCTTCTTTCCCCGTTCAGGTCGGTAAATCCTGTGCTTGTGGCGACTAGTGTGCATCACTGAACTGTAGTAACATTTCGAAAGGTCATAAAAATAGTAAATAGCAAGTGGGCAGTCAGACAGTCTGTGAGTTGAATTAGTTTGTCAGTCTCCGCGCACAGAGTCAAAGATGGGCCTTGGTCAAGTTGCAGGTCCCGGTTTGATTTGAGCCTCCTGATGTCCTGATGTGAGCATTACTGAATTTTGTATGCTTTATGTATTTATGTATATCCATAAGTATTTTTGCTTTGCAGGCCAACTAAGACTATAGAGAATTATGCAAAGTGTTTTAGCACGGACACGCACAAAAGTTGGCACTGTATTGGATTAACTATAGGATAAAAGAGGCTGCACTGGGAATGGCAGTAGAAGTTTAAGTGGGAGGTCGGGTTTAAAGCTGTAGCTGTAGCTCAGCTTGTCAGCATGTTAAGGAAATATCGTTTATAATAGTTAAATGTCTGCTGCACATCAACGGCAACAAAACAACGCTGGCAACGCTCGGTGGATGACTGACTTGACTCGAGATGCCTGGGCCTGAGCGGCGTTGATAGCTTCCGTATTCCGTGTTCCGTGCTCCGTTTTCTCCCATCCCTTCCCGTCAAGGCAAGGTGTGGGAGTTGGGGTAGGTGGCAATAGGAAAAGCGTGTGCAAAAGTCTCTTCTTGGTTTCCAATTGGCTGCACACACACACGCAAACAAACTCACACACTCAAACACACCCACTCACACACAGAGGGGAAGGGAAACATAGCGGCGCTCGCTGAGTGATTTGCTCAGTGAACACTTTACTATGGGGCATTTAACAAGTTTTTGTGGCATTAATCAATAACTCGTAAACTACTTTAAATTTTTTGGCTTACAGTGGCTCACAGCTTATTTCAACCAGCACAAAAAGCAACTTTATTCAAAAGCTTCAATTACAACTAACTAAAAACAAACCTAGTAAAAAGTATTTACAGAAAACTAATGTTATATCAACTTTTAATTTGAAAATATTTGAAAATATTTGAGTTTTTGTAAAAGTCCACTTTTTCAACTTTTACCCTCGATTTTTTAAAAAAAATTTTTAATTGCAAAAAATTTCTTCAAAGAAATTTAATAGTGTCTGCAAAAAAAATTTTCAAAAAAGTTTTTTCTTGTATTTTTCATAATTTTTTGAAAATTGGTTCTTAAGCTACTTTTTGTATGAAATGGAGGAAAAAGTGGCTAAAATAGCCATTTTTAGGATTTTCAAAACATTATAAAAAATACTAGCAAAAATATTTTTGAAAATTTTTTTTTGCAGACACTATTAAAAGGTGGAGAGGGAAGTGAAGACATTCTCAATTTTGAAAATAAAACAAATTGTAAATTCCTTTTAAGTCTAAATAGCAAACATGCAAAGCTTAAAATATTTTGCTCAAAATTATAAAAATTATAAAAAAAAATTAACTTTTTTACGGAGTTGGATCCAATTAAAAAACAAAAGAAAAAATAAAAATTCTAAGTACTAGCCTAACTGTGATTCATATCAAATTTCAAGTCTCTAGCATTTTTATTAAGATTTCATAGAAATATTTTATACTTTTTTCTCATAGTTGAATAGGGAGGGAAAGCTGAAGGCGTGGTCCAAATCAATAAAAAAATTCTAAATTCTAAATTGGTGTAACTAAGGTTCATGCCAAATTTGAAGACTCTAGCTCTAAAACTGTAATTAATGCCGCAAAAATCGACTTTTTGCCCATAGTACATAGTACACAAAATTATAAACTTAATTGACTTCCCAACTGTCTCTGAATAATTTCAAATAAATTATTAGTATTATATTCTGTGAACATCCAAAATGTTTAATATTAAAGGGTATATTAATGTTCACTCAAATCGTACCATGCGTTTGCCTGTGTGAGTGTTAGAGTACTTTGTATTGCAGTACAGGATATTACTTAGTCGAGCAGTCATACTTACAACAGTTGTTGTTGCTTTCAGAAACCGTGTTTTGGACTGTTTTAATTGCCATCAGGCTGTGCGATTGAATTGCGGCTGAAACAGCTTGACTAACAATGGTCAAAACAATGGTGGGGCGTCAGCCGAAATTGAAGTTGAATTTCAATTGAACCGACATTAATTCCTTCTACTCCAGCGATTGAAGGTACTCAACCCAACCTAACCCAAATGCAGTTGCAACTGTTGTTGGCCATAACAAAAGGACAACAGCAAATGACAGATGACAAATGTCATAACAACTACGAACAAGACATTTATCCAAGCGTCCCGTCCTCTTGGTGTCCTTTCGTCCACCTGTCCTTCAGTCCAATCGCTTGCTCATTTTCCTTGAGGCAAGGAAAGCACAAAAAGTGTTGCCTGCCATCGGGCGTATAAATAAATAATAAGTCGACCCGACGAGTATTTCTACATATACATATACGATACATACTTATATATTAGAAATATAAAATATTTACCGTAAACTCTGTGCAATTGGTCAACCTGTTTCATTAATTTAAATTGCGAGCACCTGCCGAATTCAAGTAGAGTTGATATGACTTTCTATCGCGTAGCAATCTCGTATTAAACTTTGCTAATGAGACTATATAAAAATCTACTAACGTTACAGTCGGACGACAAAATGTGGCAAATAAAAAAATAAAAAGTTTTTTTACATCTGAACTATGCATATTTAATAAACGAGCTAAAAAAAATCTACTTTAATGATTAAAAGATATAATGAAAAAACGTGATGACAATACGTTTCAAAAAGTAGAATTTGATTTCGAAATGAGCTTAAAAGACGGCAATACACTGAGTATTGGGCAAGCCTTTTCGTATATAACTATTTTGAAACTAAATATTTTGTTTGTGATGCGAATAATTAATGTTTTTCAAATGTCAGTATGTTGTAAAGTGAAGACTTGTTGTTTCGTTACTAAAGTTTGTGTTTGTTGTTTCATCATCAATGGTTTTTGGTTACTAAAAGTGTGTGTTTAAATAAGTTAGTTGATTCTTCTTAGATCTATCGCTTATCTATTTTTTTCGCATGACTTTTTTACTAAATAGGTAAATTTTATTTATTTCAAGGACTTGTTTGGAATGAGCACTCAGCATTCAAAAACATTAATATAAACATTAAAATATATGCAGGTTATAACTGCTTAAATTTTTGAAAACAATTTAACTGGTCGGTCAAGTTTCAAATCGACTTAGGGTGTTAAATGTCCGCATTTTTTGTTGCTGATGAACATGGACAACATCACAAGTAAAGTTTCTAGCACATGTCGTACTGGAATAAAGTTTCACATTGTAGCAAATATAAATCAAATCCAAATAATTATTTTAATTTGCACTGATGGTCACACACTCTAGGTCATGTACTCGTATTATGTCTTCTATTTTATAAAAAGGACTGCAATCATTAATCCTAATCTCCTGCTTAAATAAGTAGAAGTGTTCTTTATTTTTCCACTAATTGGAGTATCTCTACTCCCGACTAGAGCTCTCCTTAAACAAGCCAGCCTTAAAACAAGCACATGGCATTTCGAAAACTAAATAATGTAACTTTATGAATGTATGACAAAATTAAAAATAACACACAAATATTTTGGGGTTTGATATTTATTGTGGACAAAAATTATTGACTTCGAGTACACATGCGAGAAGAAAAATTACACAGATTTTAATAAAATTTCCCAAAATTAATCATCACTTGCAACAATTAAGGTGTCTAGAACAGAAGAAAAACAATTTGGAAGAATTCTTGGACACTTCCTTAAGTAAAATCTATCTTATTTGGCATGCACTGATATCACTCTACAACTTATACATAATAGTATGTAGTTAAATGAATAGCATGTAATGCCGATTTGCAGCCATGTAAGAGTTCATATATACATGGAATACTTTTGACACTAGTCCACTAAAAATATAACATACCAAATGCTGGGCGGTTATGAACAAATAAATCTTTGAAAATACAGGCGAACTTCCCTAGTCCGAACCACCGTTATCCAAAGGAAATGTTCGAGCTTAGGAAACTTCTACTTATGGAAGTATTTTTTTTTTTTTATTAAGTATACGCTGGGGCGACTCGATTTAGATCGAGTTGGAGAAAATTCGAGTTATGGAAGTTTGACTGTAGTTAGGGTAACATCTTAAAAACTGCTTCCTGTATTGCATTTTGACAATTTGTAGAAACATTTAATCTTACCATTTAACTATCTTATAAGGTTTGTTTTAAACAACTTGAACACAATCTATAGGGTATTAAAGGAAACGTCGCGACTTCTTCTTATTCTTTTGGTCTCCCGTCAGCGGTTCGTGTCGAAATTCATGCATGAGCAACCAATATCAATTGTCCCCAAGCTCCTGTGTTGCCATTCTTCATTCTTCTCTCATAACATTGCCACTCCCCCGCACTGTAACGCCCCTTACCAGCCAGTTATTGTTGCTGCTGTTGCCGTTGCTGCTGCTGTTCGAGCATTAAATTGCTTTATTATGCTTGACGTTATTATGCCCGCTATGCAATTTGTTGCTGGTCAGTCGTCCACCTACCACCCACCTTCTATCCCTATCCTCTTCCACCTAAGCCCTTGTTCCTTCCTTGTTTTCTTGTCCCCTTCTGCACTCACCACTTTATATATTTCATTTTTCGTTCGCTTGCTTTGTCTGGGCTTCTGGAAATTGAATGAAAGTAGAACAAAGTAAAATCAAGCTGAGACACATCAATGGTTCTTGGTTCTCATATTTCGCTTGTAGAGCGAACAAATTGATATCAAATTTTTTGATGAAATCGTTTTATAACTGCGATGCTGTTTGTCTAAGTTCCTTATTCACTTGTTGCGAAATGTCTATGAAATTAACAGAATCTTAGTATTATGTAGTATTATAAAGTAAATCAGCTGCGAAAACGCCAGAAAATATTGCAGCTGTTTTTTTTTTATATGGAGTTTTTTGAAACTGTTAACATTTCGTGTCAAGTAGATAAAAAAACTTTAGTTGATATTTAGTTAAATATACTCGAATTGCGGAACACCCTGCGAAGACATGGTATTCATATTTCTATGTATTTCTTTTAATGTGGCATATCCGAAAATGTTTTAAAATGTTTTGTGTAAATCGAATTTAGTCGGTGAGTGTGTGTGTGTTTTTGTTTGTGTTTGCATTTGTGTGATTTGCCTTCTCCCAGCAAACATTTGGGCGATTGTAGCATCGCCCATCGCCGAAAAGAGTCTTCTGCGAGTCGCCCAGAAGATTAATAGAAGACGAATCTTCCAGAAGATTAATAGAAGATGAATCTTCCAGGCGATTGTTTAGCGATAGAAAGCTGTCAATCGAAAAAAAGTAATGTGAGAGAGTCTTCTGGAAGGTGAATCTTCCCGGCGATTGTTTAGCGAAACCAAAACAGAAAAATAAGCTCCACGTCCAAAGCAATTTAATTCCGATTTTTTTTTGGTCCCGTAGCTCACTAGTTAGAGTTGCCATCTTCCGAACTTTTTAAAGTTTTAAGGTTCGATTCCCCTGTTGTGCTAAAACCGTTGTTTACTCTATCTGCTGTGACAAACTGCTGGACCAACAAAGTAAGCTCTTTGGCTAGCGAGCAGCGTCTTAACCTTTATTTTTTTTTTTAGAAGTGAGCCTCTTCCGCGATTCTTCTTAGTGGCTCACTCTCTAAAGGAGATCAAAAAGCGATGAAAAGGCGATGTCGCCTGAAACTTCTAGGCGAGTCGCCTGAAACTCTCTGGCGCTTAAAAATGTTTGCTGGGCTTAGGGCGCCACTGACAAGGACAACGAGCGATCAAATCGCCCGCTAATTGAAGGTGTGCAGTCACGTAAATCATTCAATAAGCGCTTTGTGGCATTATGTTACATAACAGAATTGAACAACAGCCACACCCACTAGAAACGTCAAGTCATCTGATGCCTAAATACCTGTGCACCTCCTCCTCACGCAGTCTCTTCTCCTCTCATGCGGCATGCCTGTTAAACTTGTGCGAGATGTCGTTGATTGAGATTGGAATTGAGGACGGGATTGGGATTGAGACTTGGGATATTGTGAATGTACAATGTGAGAATAATGCCCACATATCTTTTGATTTGCACTCGCAAATGCATTGGCATTAGTGTCATTTGTCTGTGTGTCTGTGTATTGGTCCTGCAAAGTATATCCTGCTGTGCCGTTGATTCTAACGCTTTGCACATCCATCGTGGGGTAGCCAGGATTCACTGTCATTCGTTTTGCCTTTTGTATGCTTACTTCCGAGTAAACAACATAAATTTTTGTTTAAGTCAACAGGACAATATTGCTGAATGTCCTTGTACATACACATAGCGAAGAGAAATTAAGTATTTCGAAATTATTAAAGTCGAAGACCACGATAACTCTGTACTTGAATACTAAAACGTCTTAAATAAAGACATAATCTAATCTACTGCAGCTTTCAATCGCGTGTACTTAATTTGTAAGTATAAAATGTTCTTGAAATAAATACTTTAGTAATCACGCAACACTGTTATTCATTTGCATGAGTGTTAACTCTTTCCGAACACTAAAAGAAATACGTAAAGATTAAAAGAAATTTTGTTTAAAATTTATTTTATTTATTAAAGCAATCTGATAAAAAAAACGGTTTTAAAAAATGTTATAATCGCAGGATTTTGCACAAGAACGTATCCCAATAAATTTCAAAACTAAGATGTGCACATTAAGGGCGGGAGTACGAGTCGAGACCATGAAATTTATCGGGGGTGCCACAGAAATCGCTTTCGCTTGAATTTCACTTAAATTTCATACAAATTGAAGAGAAATTCAAGCGAAAGCGATTTCTGTGGCACCCTTGTATAAATTCACAAAATCACTGTTTTTCACTTTTCCAGCTTTTTGCTTATATTTTGTTTCCCATTCTCGCACATGACTTTTTTTATTAGGAGATACTTATGTACATATAAGCTCAATCGTATACATAAATTTACATAGAAAGAGTTAAAGGCTTTCGGTAAGTGAGAACGATTTAAAATTTTAAAATATTGATTTATTATACTTCGAGCTTTGTCTGCGAATTCAAGCTCCAAAGTTTTACATAAAATTTTTGTGGATATTTCTAGTTAAAGAACAATAAAAAGAAAAAAATAAATAAAAAAATCATATTTTTCGTATGTGTTATTTTTTTATCACCAAAGCTGTTACTAAATATTGATTTGATGCCTTTTTTTGTGTGCCAGTATTTGGTAGATGTTCACAGAATTTGTATGTCCTGAGCTCTTAAAAATGGTCAAAAAAGTTTCATTTTTAAAAGTTTTTAAACAAGTTCCAATACTCGAATCAATATTATCCTAAGAAAACGTTCGAGTTATGGAGATATTCAACTTATAGAGTTGTTTTTCTTTAATTTATTAATTTTACTGCCACTCAGTCAACTCGAATTAGAGAGAAATTCGAGCTATAGATGTTCGAGTTATGGAAGTTAAACTGTATTTACAAATGCATTTTAAATGTCGCGTGATACACTGAGAAAACCTCATCATCATCAACGGAACATAATTTATTATCTATTGAAGTGAGAAAATATCAAAAAATGATACGAATTTGTACTTCAAAATTAAATTTAATAAAAAAACAAGTGGGAAAGGCTATAGTCGAGCTCCCAACTATAGGATACCCGTTACTTATTTAAATATTTTTATTGTATACGTTTAGGCAATTATATTGCTTAAAAACTTAAATCAGCCATTATCACCTTTCTCTTTGTCTGATCTTGTTACGATTTAGTATGATAATAGATAATAATAGAAGTTAATTAGCAAAAAAAAAAACAGTGCATGTGGTGGTTTTTCGCGGTTTGCGGAGGCGGAAAGAGGCGTGGCGAAAATTTGAAACAATCTTGATCTACGTGGGGCTTTTAGAAGTCTGCGTGCCAAATTTGGTAGCTCTAGCTCTTATAGTCTCTGAGATCTAGGCCCTCACACGGACGGACGGACAGTCGGACATGGCTATATCGACTCGGCTGTTGATGCAGATCAAGAATACATATACTTTATAGGGTCGGAGATGCTTCCTTCTCCCTGTTACATGCATTGCAAAGAATACAATATATCCTTTTACTGTTTTTTAAGTAACGGGTATAATTACTGTCTGCCTTCTCTAGAAATGGCACAGTTCATTTATTTTATTCAATTATACAAAGAGGGCGGAAACAAATATTGATTTATATTGATTTATATTGATTTATATTGATTTATGTTTATATTTATGTTGTCTGATTCTCTCTTCAATTTATATTCAATATTTTCGTCACGAATAATTTGGGGGCTATCCAAGTTTGTAGTACGTGAACATCTTTCCGGTTTGCCAAAGAGAGTTCGTGATAATTTCTAATGAACTATAATGAAAGACATCAGCCTTATCAACCCAAAATAAATAATCAAAATTATTTCAAGATTTCTTTAAGATCGAACTATGACGTATATTTGGCTAAGGATCAATTGGTTAAAAGAGAAATTTTGGTTTGAAAAACAGTTTTTTCTTTCACAATATTGATTTACTATTATTTATTTTATATTGTTTATTGTCTCAAATTGTTATATATTTATTTCTACTCATTAATTGTTCCTTCTCCTTCTGTTTTCGCAACACTTCGACTATGTCTACAGTTTTCACACAAACGTAAGTGAAATTGTAAGAATAGTCAGAGAAGTGCATTGTACGTTAATTGATGTCTACATTGCACTATGGGTAATTTCACGAGTTTGTGAGGCCAAAATGAATATCTAGTAAACTACTCAAGATATTTTGATGCGGATTTTTTTCTAGTGTTATTTATCCTCTTAGAAGTATTTTGGAAAAGTGGGCGTGTCACCACCCCCACCCCCAATTTTTTTTATTTTTTTTTTATTTTTATCGGTAACAAGTAAGTTTATGATTTCTATTGCAAATAACAAGTTTTGACCTTATATATTATTAGCAATGTAAAGAATACGTACTTGTTAGACACACCAAGTTGTTAGCCCTCTTAAATGGCATTGAGCATCAAATTAAAAAAAAAAAATTTAGGGCGGGCGTGTTGACACGCCCACTTTTCCAAAATACTTCTAGTAGTATGTATAACACTAGAAAAAAACCGCATCAAAATATCTTGAGTACTTTAGGAGTTATTAATTAATGCCAACAAGAACAGGTCAAATTCCCCATACGGCAAACGAACAAATCGGCCTTTGAAATTGTGAGGTTACTTGCTAAAAAATTAAATTTCACCAAAAGTGGTTAAAAGTGTATTTTTAGGCAACAATAATTTGAAAGAGAATTAAATTCTCTACAGCACACAATATATTTCAGCGATGGACTCGGATGGACTCACTTTAAATATCTTTTTAAAAATTATACTGAATAACAAATTTTCGTTTGATAGACTACTTAGACTTTTACATTATTAAGGGGATACCACGATCAATTTCTACATTTGACACTCACAAACTCATAGTACAAGCCCCACTGATTGGAACTCTTTTCAAAAATTGTCCAAATGTTTATTAGTTTTTCACTTGCTGGCACATTCAAATTGTTAACAAAACTGTTCAATTTGTAAAGCGAGTGCTTTGCAAATACAACCCTGTGTTTAACAGCTGATTTCTTCGAAGTGGCGCCATCTATTGAGATTTCTGGTAAGCAACATTGAAGAACCATCTTTTGTTAACGATTTGCACTGAAAAGAATTTCAAATTGGCGACTTTCAGAAAATGGGTTTTGGCCTCACAAACTCGTGAAATTACCCATAGTGCATTGATCAGTTTACAAAATTCAAAGATAAAATTTACAATTATCTACCATAAATTTATTTCAGTTGGCGGATGAATCTTAAAGTATTACATTTTAAATATTTAAAAAAATTATATCTCTTGGCAAGGCATTAAATTATTTCTAAATACGACGAAAATTACTCGTGCTACTTTTGAACAGAATGCTTGCCATTAGCTGACGTATCTGCAGTTGTTGATGTAACGATTTTTTCTGCCCATATTCCACTTTTTTTTCCTGTTGTTCTGCTTCTGAATTATTCCCTGTGCCGAAGTGTTCGAATACTCGAGCACACTGAGAGAAATTATTGATTCAATCACCTTAACACTGCCAACGAATATGCTCTGACATTTTTTGCAATGTTTTGGACCACAGTCAACTATGCTTGCATTCTCTCCTTGGTCACATCAAGAGAACAGCAATGCAGCGAAGTTGTCATTGCTTCAGCTGCTATCAGTTTTCCCAGCCGTGCACACAAAGCACACTCACACACACACACACACACACACACATACACGAGTGTTGCCGCTTTAGCGTTTTTCGAAAAGATGCGACTAGAGATGGGCACGGGCCTGTTCGGACTTCGTGTCCCGCGGGCCCCTTCAAAAAAACCCACGGGCTTCGTGCATGAATATCGGAAACGGGCTTATTTTCGTGCGGGCCCGGGCCTAAGTAAAAATCACGGTTGCCACAATTGGCGTTTTTGCGAAAAAACTGGCTCTTTTTTTCCTGTTGACGCAATGACACTTTTTTTTCGATTTGACTCTTTTTCATCAGTTATTTTTTATAGTATAGTTTTTGGATAAAGTTCATACTTATTCATTTTTATTTAATAAATAGATTAAGATGAAAATGTGAAATACTTTGGAAATATGTGTTATTGCTTTAAGTGTTTGTGAACGAAATATTTTTTATTTAATTAAATGCAAAAATAACATGAACTAAAAAAATATGTTGGCTCATTTTTTGTTTGTTTTTTTGGCTCCAACAGATATTTTTAAGTGCCAACCGTGGTAAAAAGCCCCAAGCCCGGTAGGCCCGAAAGGTCACGGTTTAACACATACTTTTCAAATCGCTTTATAACAAAATTTCACTTATGGTACAAAAAAAAAAGGAAGAGAGAAAGTTTAAGATGAAGCTTGCAGAAAGGGCTCTAAAATTCAATTTTTATCTGAAGAAAAATAAAGAAATAATAATTTAAAAAAATATATTTTTTACAGGGATTAAAACCCTAACCGAAACCGTAACCTTTAACCGGTAAAAACCAATTGAAATTTAAAACCGTAACTGAAACCGTAACCGAAAAAAACTATTTTCATTTGACCGAAACCTTAAAACCGAAATTCTGCAAACCGAAATAACCGTTTAGTAACCGATTCATTTATAAGGGTTAATTTCGGTTTTTGATACATAAAAAATAAGAATTATTGTTCAATTTTAATTTTAATTTTAATTTTCTTATGTCTAATTTAGAATTTTTTTTTTTTAATTCAAGATCGAATTTTCATAGCACTGAATAAGCGCAAATAAAATAAATTTAAAATAAACTAAAGA
Organism: Drosophila limbata; assembly: GCA_963924055.1. NCBI lineage: Eukaryota > Metazoa > Arthropoda > Insecta > Diptera > Drosophilidae > Drosophila > Drosophila limbata. The sequence continues at coordinate 6,385,043 of OZ001351.1, read as the reverse complement.
ACATGTGAAAGAAATGTGTGAATAAAAATTTAAGAAAGTAATGCCTTTTTAATTATTATTATTAGATTAATTATATAACTATATTTTTGCAAAAAAAAATTTGTTTGTGAACCGAAACCATACCGGTGTTTCAAAACCGAAACATACAAAAACCGGTTCACCGTTACGAAACCTTTATTCAAAGATTTTGCGTAACCGATAACCGCAAACCTAAATGCGAACATAACCAAAACCGTAACTGAAACCGATATTCGTTTCGGTTTTAATCCCTGATTTTTTATATAGTAATATCGGGCCGGGCTTTTTGAAAATTGAACCGGGCCGGGCCTGGACCGGGCCTCAAAGATTTATTTCGGTCCCGTGACGGGTCGGGCCTTAAAAAGGAGGAGATGCGACCGTCAAGCGCGCTCTTCTCGAAAATCGATCCTGTTTTACGAGTACTCGTAGAAGTACTAATATTGATTAAATTCTGCAAATTTCAGATATTAAAAATTTATTCTAAAGAAAATTGCATTAAGCAAATTTTTTTCTTTTATTCATTTGCCGTATATTTCAGTTCGCATTGTCCTTTTATTGTTATGGTGCGAGTAGCTGGCATCACTGACGTACACATACTTACATACATACAAGTATACGAGAGACTGAGTTCAGGCTCAGGTCGATGTAATTTTAGAGTCAAGTGAGACGCCACTTGGCATACATTTTTCAGTTGATCAGATGCTGTCACCTTGCCGGCCAGGTTGCCTGAAGATGTTTCCAACGAAATTGATTGATTGATTTGTCCAATGCCTTATGGGATTCCCCCGCAACTCTTGGCAACAGAATGGGAAAAAGACGACGACTCTGCAACGGGGGTTTCTGGCTTAGTGTTTTAAGCAAATGTCATTAATGTTTAATCACTCTATACAATCCGAAACACACACACACACATAAATACTCATACACAGAGATAAAAGGGCGTGGCACATAAGACTCTGATTTTAGCTCAAAAATGTTTTTCGCCCTTTCAGGACGTATTCGTACGTATGTATGTACATACATATGTGCGTGCATATGTGTTTTGTTGACTCATGCCTCATTAGCCAGGAAGCCAGACATAGAAGCCAAGTGTTTGGGGTGCAATGTTGGAGGTCTCACTGTGATTACGGCCACAGCATGAGAGCGCTTTCTGGCACAGTGTGTGGCCTTAAAGTTGTCAACTGATTACATTTCTTGTTGTTAATTTCAGGGCTTCAAACGGCTTACCCGATTTAGATTGGAAGCCGTAAGTGAAATTATAACCAAAACCAAACTTGTTTGTTATACCAAAACTTAAGTTCTTTAATCCGAAATAATCGTTCAGTAACCGATTTAAATTTTAAAAACGCTATTAATTTTAAATTGTATTAAACAATCTTGTTGAATTCAAATTGTTGTAACCATTACGAAACCGATATTCGAATATTTCGAGTAACCCGTTTGATCCCTCAACGTAGTTGATTCTGTTGAAACCGGTTAAGCAGGGTTGCATAAATGGCAATATCGGCAGTTACTACTTAGAGTCACCAGTAAACATAAACGAATTTCAAACAATGATTTATCCACAGACGCAGGACATACATTTCTCAGAGCTGTGAATGTCCTGGAGTACACTTAAAACACTTCTAGACACACGTACGAGTGTGTGTGTGTGTGTGTGTGTGTGGCACGCCTTAAGTAGCCACTGACGCAGGCGAGTCATCTACAAAGAGCAAAATAAATATAATATAAATCGACAACGAGCGAAAGAGACCACAAGTCAAATAATAAAACAACACTCGAAGCTGCGTAGCATTCCCCCCTTTTCCACTGACCTCAATCCCTTACTCCCTTTCGTAATCGTCGCCGGTGCAAGTAACGCATGCCATATACAATTTAAGAACAAAAATCTACCAAAAGTTGTCGCTTTTGAATTGGAAAAGTGCAATGCCTTGCCAGCCGAATCTTGAAATACACTTTATGTGGACGTGATTTTTTTTTTGGGAGCTCTGCAATTTATATAGTATATGTTTGTACACACATTCTTATTCAGTGCGGCAAGACGAGCCTCAATAATTCTTTTTTGTTTAAGTTTATCATAAAAATGACTAAAAGAATAATCATCAATATATGATTTTTATTTTATGGTCATTGGGTGAGTTGCCCTCAATATTCTGTGAGTAAATCAGTTAAAATCGTAAATTTGAAAATCATTGCGAAAAATCGTGGATTATCCTTTAAGGCGAATGATATTTTTAAATCAAAATTATAAATTCATCAGAGATGGGGTTGCAGCGGATGTGTCCGTTGGGTCTCCTTAGAAATATTTTCGAATTAAATATTATTCTTCTTAAGACGATTCGAATGATGCCTCGATCATCACAATCCGATAACGAGCTCAAAAGATAAGCACATTTTGCATTATAATTGGCCTCATCAAAATGAAATGGCAGATTGGACTTATTCCGGTATTCGTAAACCTGTTTTAAATTTATCCAAAATGTATAGTTCCTTAAATTCAAATGATCTTAAAGAAAAGTGAACAGATGACAGTTTCTATGGTCACGGCCAAAAAAATCGTAAAACTACTGACGGCTTCATCTTTGTGAAGAAGGACTTCAGGTTTGAATTATTTTATTACATATAAAAATACTTTTTAAGATTAACATTTCATATTAAAAATAAATTCTTTATCTTGTTTGCTTTTGGAGATAAATTCACTCATAGTAAAGTCAACAGAAATGTTACTATTACAGTGATCTCCAACATACCATACGTGTATTATATATGTATATGTGTATACATGTACATACATATTACACCAAATTCTTGATAACCAACAAATCTTTTCGATTATAAATTAAAATTTTTTCTTTATTTGCGAAATGAAAAAATAATTATTTTAATAAGTTCCTTGATAAAGAGTAAGTTATTGGAAGAATCCAAATATCGAATGGCGTTCAACCTGATCAAATCCAAAAGCTCGAATCTGTGGAAGGAAGTGTGTCGAGAATATGCCGTGAACCTGATTACACATAAAGTGCCGTGGAAGAAATTCGATCACGTAAATTGAGTTTACACTTTAAGGAGCATTTTACCAAACAGCAAACAAAACATTTGCGGCAGCACGTACACCGAAAAGTACGAGTATTTACCGTGCTCCTTTTGTTCAGTGACCCGAAGCAGGCGCGAAAGAAATGTTGTTAACTGGAGTGGGGGGAGGGGCAAGGCTAAGAGTTATCTTGTTATTTGGTATTGAACTTTGACTAAACCTTGTGTATTTTGTAGTATACGACTGTCGGTCAGCCCAATGAGAAATGTCTTTGAACATATCAATACGTTTAATGTCTTCGTTGAGATCATGCAATGAATTTCTAGTTACAGCACCAATAAAAACCCGTTAACAGTGTTAATATTACAACGTGTGAATGTGTATTTATGTGTATACATATGTGTCTTAACGAAATCAAAACGCATTTTCCACTGTCAAAGTGAGATAGTTTGAGTGTAGGGACGAGGACTGGGACGGGAAGGGAAGCAAGGCATGGCAGAAAGTGTTTGTAAGAGCGCAGTAGGCATCAGAGATCCAACGCTAGCTAACCTGAGGAAAATGCGTTTTTGTTGCTGTTGTTGTTTTTGTGTGTAAATTGATTTAGTGAATTGTTGTTGTTAGTTAGGGTAGTTAATGCGGTGTTGTCTTGGATGATTTTGTCGTATGACTAATATTTAATATGTTGACCCAGCGATGCGACAAGCTTGATAAGCTGATTCCGCTTGGCCTTGATCACATCCTGATGCAACGGTTGGACGCCATCGACACTGTCATACCGATTCACATAGTCGGTCAACTGATCGGCCATGCAGATGACATGAATGCCGCAGTCGTAGTCGTTGCTCTGCTGCAGGCAACGCATGCTGCGGAATCGGGCGTGCCGCATGTCCAGCACGTCCTTAATGTTGTTCACCAGCTCCATTGAGCTGCCCGTGTTGCTGCCCCCGTACGAGTCGAAATGAAAGAAGCTCTTGTCTGGCCGCGAGGCAACCAACAGCGTCCAATGGGCACCACCTCGATCACGCGAGTGCGTGTCATTCATTGCCATGAATATGAATGGCTTGCGAATGGCCTTGTGCTGGGTGAGAAGCAGCGAGTGCAGCTCCTTATCATCCATATAGAGCATGCATTGCGATAGCTCCGGCGTCACAAACAGAAAGTCCACATTTGATTTGTATTTGACCTCCTCCAGATACGCAAAATAAAAGTTGAGTATCGCATCATTTAACCAATGCGGCCCGTGCAGCAACTGCACATCGCTCATCCGCACCGCGTTCTTGCTCAGCGATGCCAGAATGGGATCTGCCCGCGATGCTTTAGGTTTCTTGACGCTGACATTGATGCTGCTGCTGCTGCTGTTGCTGTTGCTCGAGGTGGCATTGCCCAAATGAATATTGTTACTATTATTGTTGTTAGTGGTGAGGCCTTCGTTATTTTTGTTGCTTTTGCCATTGTTATTACATTTGTTGAGTTCACCATCGCCCATGGCATTCTCATCCATCTCGTTGTTGTCCAGCTTGCTGCTGCCCTTTACCAATTCGAGTGCTGCCTCATCATTGGCAGCAGCTGTGGCGGCTGCCTGAACACGACGCTCCGCGCGTTTCTTCTGTCGCACATTTCGTGGCATTTTAACAAAGCTTCCGATGATCGCTAATGGCGTTAAATTTTGGGAATACAATTAATTTCACAGCTGCCTGGAATATACACCCGATGCCAAACTTACACGATATACAGTTTTGTTGAATCAAAAGCGAACAAATGAAATTAATTTTGTTGAGTTCTGACAAGTTTATCAATAACAGCTTTCTGATTTTAAGCGGCCTCACAGCGTTGCCAGACCTATCATAAATCTGTCATCTAACCTGCGACCGTTTTGTTTCGTTTTGACCAAAGTCGATTATACTGAAAAAAAGGCCGATAATTTGAAGTCAACTTATCAACTTAAGTACGTAAAATGGATACTTCATCTACATATGAGTTCTTGGCGGAGGAGACGTCTAGGCCCGTATGGATATTAAAGTTGATATACGCTCAGTGGCCTCAGCATTTCCTTTGACCCTCTCTTGGCACATAATCGTATATTTTCAGATTTGATCTCAGTCGGTTTTGTGGCGGCAAATCGATTTTTAATCAACTTTTAGACAGAGCTGCCACATTTTTAGTCAACAAATAAGCCGGTAATGACGCCGTTATTGATATTGGCGAGCCTAAGCGCCTCAATATTTGAACGTAACTGCCAAATTTTTGTATTTTATTTTCGATATGGCATATATAATGATTACATTTTTAACATAACAACTAGATATAGGGTCTCTTTCATAATAATAATTATTTAAAACTCTTTTTTTATTATTATCTAAATAATGAAAATTAGGAAGTAAGTAATTTTAGATTAAATAGCTTCAAATTATTTTTCAACACATTACACAAAATGCTAATTGATATTATATATTTAATAACTCACGGATGAGACCAAACTGCGCTAGGTACTAGTATTTATAAATTAAAAACATAATTTTAAATAATAATGCGTTTGTTTTCGAATGCAGCTTTAGTTGAACTGGTTTGCAGTTCACAAACCATTCTTATTGGCTTTGGATTTGGTTAGCAATTATTGCGACATCATTATTTACTCAGGCCGCCCTAGCAAATCTCGTTTATTAAATATGTACAAATAAGCTTGTACATACATACAAGCTTTCAATATTTATTAAAAAAAATTCAAAACAGTTTGGCGCAAAATGCTTAATGCACTGGGAATAAGCCAGAGCTCCCGAAAATCGCTCTTCTTTTCATGGTTCCGCTTGGAACGCTTTTAGAAGTGCTCGGACTAGGATCTTATATTTTGCTCTCGAAGAAAAGAGCAAAACTAAAGAGCAAAGCTGTTTTCTTTTTGAATGTATGCATCCGTGTGTGTGACGCCGCGGCACGCCGTGACTTTGTGGTTCGGCTGGTGTTGAGGTATCACCCATTTCTAGCTCCGGGGTGAATCTCGAAGTTAGCACGAAGTACCAAGCACTTATTTTTGTTGTTTGATTGAAAATTTAGTTTTAATAATTATTTTTAAGTGGTTGAAATTGAAATGTTTGACATTGGTTTTGGTTAATTGTTTAGTTTTTGAATATTATGAAATATTGAACAAATATTTAAAAAATAAATGATGTAATTTTTAATAAGTTAAAGCATCAGACTAACAATCTGCATTTAAGTTATTTTGATATTATGAAATATTGAACAAATATTTAAAAAATAAATGATGTAATTTTTAATAAGTTAAAGCATCAGACTAACAATCTGCATTTAAGTTATTTTGATATCTTTTCTTTCAAGTGCCGACTTGGATCGGAAAATTTAAAAATTATATGGGGGAAAAAAATCAAAATTTTTGTTTTTAATTTTTTTTTTTTTGTTTTTTCATTTGGTCCAAAAGTACTCGAAAATTAATTTTTACCTTAATCGGAGTACGATAACACATTTAACATTGCTCCGTATGACTTCTGGTTATTCCCGAGACTCAAGAGACCACTCCGGGGAACGCGTTTCGAGTCGATTGAGGAGATAAAAGCTTAATCGAAGAAGGTGCTGATGGTTATACCGGAAAGGGACTATTTAGCATGTTTCGAGGATTGGAAAAAACGTTGGCATAAGTGTATTTCATCGAGAGGGGATTACTTGAAGGGGATGAAATTGATTTACAAGAATAAATTAAGATTTTTCATTTTACAAACAAATTCTTACTTTTTGCCCACAGTAGTAGGTGGAAATCTTGTCACGTTCGCGATGTCGGGTGACAAATTACTATAAAGCTTGTAAAATAAATAAAATGATAGTAACATATCAAAATTATTTCTGAAATAGAAAACTACATTATTTTAATTTTATTTAAAAGTATTTTCTTCCAAAATATTTCGCAGACTTTCACATTTGTCAAAATTAAGTCAAACATGAATTCTATATTTCGTCGCACTCGCGATACATTATTTCCTATAAATAATTCGAAAACGACAAGTCTTCAAAGCTTGTCTTTTATCATAAAAAAAAATGAATAACACGTGAGAAAACAGTTTTGAAAATGTAAACTTTTGAATTTTTTTTTTTTATTTAAAGACGTACAAATGTCGCGCTCTCGATCCTGGAAATACCCATATTCATTTTGCACCTAAATGCAAAAACTTGCGGAAATTAGAACAGGTCAGAGAAAATCCGACAAACTTTTTAGGTTAAAATCGTACCGACATCAAGGCTTGTTACCTGAAAAAGAGTTTTTGCAAATAAAATACATATTTAAAAATATATCTGATGATGCAGCATCGATCCTGGATCTTGCCTACACCCTAGCATATGAGTATAATTTAATTTTTCTTTATTTTTAACTCATTCCTTACAGCTTGAATTTTTGATGCGGTCAGAATTTATTGCAATTGTCAAAATTTCCGATGTCTTATTAAAAAATTTCTGATATCTTATAAAAAAACCTCTTTACGAGGTAAAAGTCTAGTGCCGAAAACATTTTCATACCCCAAAATTTCTGATATCCAATTTTGTGACGAATAATATTAAATTTTACACATGAATTATTAAAAAATAAAATTTTTGTCACTGGCACTGCGCAAAAAAGTACTATTTATTAGGTATGGAAAATTTAGCGCAATGTGCCCAGTGACAAAAATTTTATTTTTTAATAATTCATGTGTAAAATTTAATATTTTTCGTCACAAAATTGGATATCAGAAATTTTGGGGCATGAAAATGTTTTCGGCACTAGACTTTTACCTCGTAAAGAGGTTTTTTTATAAGATATCAGAAATTTTTTAATAAGACATCGGAAATTTTGACAATTGCAATATTTTTTTAAACAATTCAATAATTATATAATTAAGAGAATTAAAAACACATTCAATCAGAGACGTTTCAATATTATATATATTTATAAATATATTTCGATCTTGCTGTAATTGGAATTACAAAATGTTTCATCTGCCGCAAAAAGAATTCACCACTTGCAAGCAGTATCTTTCCACATGCACTGCAAGCAGTGCAAGTAGTGTACATGCAGTAGTATACATGCAGTAGTGTATAGGTAAAAGGTATATTCAATTAACAGGTAATATCTTGCCTAAACGAATTTTGAGAGATAGGTGTTATATGTCAAAAGACGCGGAATTGAATTGTCTACAACATACTACATATTTAAAAGTGAATTCATTTGTAGATTTTTCATAAATTAAAAAAAAAAATTATTTCACCTGTAGCTGTTTACCTTTTTACTTTAAAAAAAAACTTTGAAGGTATGCCTAAGAGCCCTTCAAAATACCTTTTCATCGATATATAGATCATATCTGTAGCTTCTATCGTTTGGATGCTATGAGGGTTTTAATTTTAGCGGTTTTTAGCGATTTCCCGCTAAACTAGCTATTTTTCGAAAAAGTCGTAGAACAAACGTTTCTATATTTTTGAGCGGGAACAAGTCCTCATTCAAACATTTAAGCTAAATCAACGCTTTGATACAAACAAACAAACAAACAAACAAACAAACAAACAAACATACTGACTTTTCATCTCATTTTCGAAAGGCGACTAAAAATTTCAACATTAATTATTTTTTGAACCAGTAATCGGATTTCGATGATCGAGGTGTCATTCGACGCGTATTTTTGATTAGAAGAGTAAAAAATTAAAAAATAAATCAAAAAGGCCCCAACGGCCCCATTTGCTCCAATAATTTAAATTTTTCCCCTCCCACTTACACCTGTTTATCTCACGAACCAGGAAAGTTTCTAAAAGTCTTAGTATGCACATTTGTAAGTTAAATTGATACCTTTCGATCGGTATATAACTCGACCCGATCGGACGGTCATAGCAAATTTTCCATTCTTCCTGTGTATATATGCTAGTCGCTTTCGCACCCTTCGTGCTGCTTTCGTCACTAGCGCGGACTGCCGTCCGCAGTGATATATAGTTAAAGTTTCAACCCTATATCTAACCTACTTCAAAAGTTACAGATTTTTGCCACCAACATCGGCAAAATGAGCCGCGCGCAGGTACAAAATACATGCAAAATACATATAATATAACATAAAATGGTACAAAATTTAAAATTACACAAAATACGAAAAGTTTCTCGATAAAAATCGGAAGCTCGAAATTGATTATGGACCCTTGGTTTCTTGGGCAAACATTCTTAGAACTCTTCGTAGATTACGATATTGACAATCACCCTAATATGTATAGTATCTATACATATGTACATATAAAACTCTTTGTCCTGACTGACTGACTCACTGACTGACTGGGAATCAACGTGTAGGCCAAACGGCTAAGCGTAAAAAGATGAAAGATGCGAAATTCGACCTGTAAGTGGGTCAAATTCGGGGTCAAAGTTCAGAAAATTTCTTAAGATATCTCAACCAAACTCACAGATTATATGTTTGGGACTGTTTTTCAATCCCGACTAAATTTGGTCCAATTTAGATTACTATATCATATAGCTGTCATAGGAACAATCGGATGCAAACTAACCTTTAGAATCAAAAACTCTGTTGTTGTATGAGATATCATAGCAAAACTCACAGATTAACTCTTTTTACTATTTCGCCAAATTTAGCTTTGCCCGCCAAATCACTAGATCCGAATTTTTAGTCAAAGTCCAATTGCAAGGAAAAAACATTGAAACCATACCTCGAACATCTATAGCTCGAACTTCTCTCTAACTCGAGCTAACTGAGTGGCAGTAAAATTAATAAATTAAAGAAAAACCACAATAAGTCGAATATTTCCAGAACTCGAACCTTTTCTTTGGATAATGGTGATTTGAGTTAGGGAAGTTCGACTGTATTTCCGTTTTAGACAAAAAATGTTTAAAATTTGTTAAACCGGACAACTGAAGACCATCCTGTCAACTTTGCGAGCGATGCGATCTGGGGTAGTAGTACATATTGACGTACAACCAAAAACTGGACTGCTTTTGTGGCATATCGACATGGACATCGAGTACTCAAACATTGCCATATCTAAGTTTTTGCTCCGAGAATCAAATCGGCTTATCCTGCTGCTATATGGCATTGTACTGTCGGAGCTGTTTTTTTCTTTTGTTTGGCTTGTGGCTTCGCTAGTCGCCAACTCATTTAAACTAACAGCTGCGCATAACATGCAGCGCTTACTTTGGGGCATGCAAAAAAAAACCCGCGACATTCTGTTCAATTTTTTTTAAAGTTGTCAAAAGGCTCCAGTGCTGGCCAATTGTTTGGCTATAACAATTGGTTTTTATACATATACCCGGAGCCCATTAAAAATTGGCAAATAAGCGTTTTTATTTATATTTGTAAAATGCATGTAACATAAAATGACAGGGATATTAAAAAAAAATTTCACATACGTTATTTTTGAAAGGACTATCCAGAAAGAGGATAACTTTTTATGTTTTATATTATTTACAGTCGAACTTCCCTAGCTCGAATCACCACTATCCAAAGAAAAGGTTCGAGTTATGGAGATATATAGAGTTATTTTTCTTAAGTTTATTAATTTTATTGCCACTTATTTAGCTCGAGTTAGAGAGATTTTCGAGTTATAGAAGTTCGAGTTATAGAAGTTCAACTGTATAACTTTCCTTTACATTTTTATAATATTCATAAATTAAACAAGTGGGAAAGGCTATAGTCGAGCTCCCGACTATAGGATACCCGTTACTTACCTAAATAAATTTAACTTTTTTTATTGCATGCTTTTAGGCACTTTTATTGCTTAAAAGCTTTAATCAGCCAGTACCACCTTTCTGTTTGTCCGATCTTGTTGGGATTTAGTAGAATGATAGGTAAAAACAATGGCTAACGTTCACCGTTTAAAAAAACCTAATATCTTAAAAACTGTGCGTGTGGTGGATTTTCGCGATTTACGGAGGCGGAAAGGGGCGTGGCAAAATTTTGAAACAAACTTGACCTGCGTGGGGTTTATAGAAATCTGTGTGCCAAATTTGGTTGCTCTAGCTCTTATAGTCTCTGAGATCTAGGCGCTCACACGGACGGACAGACGGACATTGCTATATCGACTCGGCTGTTGATGCTGATCAAGAATATATATACTTTATAGGGTCGGAGATGCTTCCTTCTCCCTGTTGCATACATTGCAACGAATACAATATCCCCTTTTACTTATTTTTAATAAGTAACGGGTATAAAAATAAGTTTTATTTAAATTATTATTTAAAAGTTACACCTTAACTTCTTAACATAAAACTTATAATCGTTACGATCCCGGACTGATGACTGATCTGAATGTGTGTGCAAATACGTATTAGGGTATATATAGTAAGTGCCTTGTCAAAGGGTATCCCTCGCTCGATTGTAGGCTTTTTCGATTTTATTGTTTTGTTTTGTGGTTGCCATTATGTAACACTGGAGACTCCACGCTAAATATACGCCAAATCGCAAAGCAAACAAGAAACAGCCACAGAAGAAAAAGCTGTGGGACCAGAAGGGAGCTAAAACGTTCGCTTGAAACGACCCAGTGGAACCTGATGGCATGTGGTGAACAAAATACACACAGCCTTCAGCCGGAAAAATACAGGGGTAAAGTTACAGGCCAAAGCCTACTACGGATTCAGGGCGAGACCCCTCAAGACGTCACTGCACTTTTCTATACATACTTCAGGGGTACATTTTGCTGCAAGAAAAAAAGTCCCTGCAGCAAACTTAACGTTGCCAACGCCTGGAAATAAATATTGAAATCACTTTTTATGAATTTTCAGCCAGCTGTATTTCTATAGGGTTAAAATAATTTATAAGAAATTGGATACATTGAATAACTTATTTTATTAATTAAGCATTTTTAAAATATGGTAAAATGTTGATTTATTATGAAATATTATTATCGCGCGGTCATCGATAAAGGGCTGGCAAAGCTATTATCGACTATCGAAGACATTGCAGCCCTTCGTTTGTGTATTTCGACATTGTGCAGAAAGTGTAAAAATAAGGTAAGTTTTATCTATAAATATATGAATAAATTTTTATTTTCGCTGTATTTGTAACATAACAGATCGGCTGACTTAATTGACCGATTATGAAGAACATAGCTGTTGCAAGTAATGCCCTTTCCTCACTGAAACTACATTTCAGCATTTTAGCATTTTTGAAGCAAATAGTACTTTTTTCCCATACATTTCATATTGGAACTAGTGGCGAGACATTTACATTTCTGAGGAATTTAACTACATTTTCAGAAAACAATGTGAGATTCATCGGAATTCAGTTGATATTTGGAATTTTTTTTTAATTCGAGAAAGTACTATCACTAGAGTTCTCAACTTCTGGCGCCAAATTTCAAACGATAAAAAACTGTACTATACTTTATTTTTAATTTAATGAAGAATGTCGTAATGGTCAAATGGTCAATCAAAAACAGACCCTTTTGGCTACAAAAGTCAACATAACACATTCTCGATCGCAGCAATTATTATTAAATTGTTATTGTATTTCATTGAAGATGATAAAAATTGAATTAATAAAATAGTAGTGCTAGTTGGTAAACATTCTAATATTTATTAGTATCAAATTAATAAATATTCCGTTGAATTGTACAAGAAGTATCTGATAAGGGCGCTACGACCACTGCATTTATAACTTTACATCAGGGGTGCCCAAAGACAGCTTACGAAAGAGTTCGCACCAATACTTATAAGCAAACACACCAATCCACTATGGGTAATTTCACGAGTTTGTGAGGCCAAAACCCATTTTCTGAAAGTCGCCAATTTGAAATATTTTTCAGTGCAAATCGTTAACAAAAGATGGTTCTTCAATGTTGCGTACCAGAAATCTCAATAGATGGCGCCACTTCGACGAAATAAGCTGTTGAACAAAGGGTTGTATTTGCAAAGCACGCGCTCTACAAATTGTATGGTTCTGTTCGCAATTTGAATGTGCCAACAAGTGACAAACTAATCAACATTTGGACAATTTTTGAAATGAGTTCCAATCAGTGTGGTTTGTACTATGTGTTTGGGAGTGTCAAATGTAGAAATTCATCGTGGTATCCCCTTAATTATGTAAAAGTCTAAGTAGTCTATCAAACGAAAATTTTTTATTCAGTATCATTTTGAAAAATATATTTAAAGTGAGTCCATCCGAGTCCATCGCTGAAATATATTGTGTGCTGTAGAGTATTAAATTCTCTTTTAAATTATTGTTCTCTAAAAATACACTTTTTACCACTTTTGGTGAAAGTTAATTTTTTAACAAGTAACCTCACAATTTCAAAGGCCGATTTATTCCTTTTTCGTATGGTGAATTTTACCTGTTCTTGTTGGCATTAATTAATAACTCCTAAAGTACTCAAGATATTTTGATGCGGTTTTTTTTCTATTGTTATACATACTACTAGAAGTATTTTGGAAAAGTGGGCATGTCAAGAATATTTTAAGACCAAATTACTACGTATTGTCAATGAGCTTTTTTAGCAACTTTTACCATTTGATTCAAACGTAAAGAACAGTATTTAATATTGCCTTGAACATGTTGACCTTTGTACCAGATAAAGTGTTTTTGCGAGGAGTTATTATACCCTGTGCCCATTGAAAATGGTCAAAAAGGGTATATTAGATTTGTGTGATGTATGCAGCAGAAGGAAGCATCTCCGACCTTATAAAGTATATATATTCTTGATCAGCATCAACAGCCGAGTCGATTGAGCCATGTCCGTCTGTTTGAACGCGTCGATCTCAGAAACTATAATAGCTAGGGACTTCAAATTTGGTATGTAGGTTGCTGGATACCGGACGCAGATCAAGATTGTTTTTAAATTTGGACCGGACCACTATATCATATAGCTGCCATAGGAACCATCAGTCGAAAATCAAGTCTTAGTATGAAAAACTTTTTTGTTGTTTGATCTATCTGAATCAAACTCACAGAATATGCATACGCGATGGTCCCTTATAACCTGACCAAAATTGGTTGAAATCGGTCCACTATATCATATAGCTGCCATAGGAACCATCAGTCGAAAATCAAGTCTTAGTATGAAAAATTTTTTGTTGTTTGATCTATCTGAATTAAACTCACAGAATATGCATACGCGATGGTCCCTTATAACCTGACCAAAATTGGTTGAAATCGGATCACTATATCATATAGCTGCCATAGGAACGATCAGTCGAAAATCAAGTCTTAGGATGAACAACTTTTTTGTTGTTTGAGATAACTGAACCAAACTGACAGAATATGCATATGAGATGGTCCCAACCAATATTCTATTTTATGGATACTGGCACGGGGTATCCTCCAGTCGAGCAAACTCGACTGTAGCCGCGCCCACTTGTTTTTGCTTGTGAACAGCTCCTCGACCGCCAAAAAAGGAAGGGTTTTTGCATCGCACTGTGACTGGCGATGAAAAGTCATGGGTCATTCCTGGTTAGCTATTAACATCCTCCTCAAAGCCGAATATTCCTGGCATGAAGCTTATGCTCTGTATTTGGTGTGACCAGCTGCTTAACCCGAATGAAACGATCACGGGGAACGCTTTCGGACTCAACTCATGCGGAAATCGAAGAAAGGCACGACAAAGTCATTTTGCAGCATGACAGCGATCGCCCACATGTTGCAAGATTGGTCAAGACCTACATACTTGGAAAGGCTAAAATGGGAAGTCCTACCCCACCCTCCTTATTCTCCAGACATCGCTCCTTCCGATTACCACTTATTCCGGTCGATGAAACATGGCCTGTCCAAGCTGCGGTTATCTTTATATGAAGAATGCCAAAAATTGGTCGATGAATGTATTGCCTCAAAAGACAAGTCGTTCTCCCGAGCTGATATCTAAAAATTGCCTGAAAGATGGGAAACAGTTGTGGCCAGCGATGAAAAATACTTTGAATAATATATGTCTAAATGTTTTTGAAGAATAAATCCGTAAATTTGAAAAAAAAAGCTCATTATTAATTCAAGGTCCCAATAAAACTTACTTCATTCTTCTTAAAATGTTAAGAAGCCTAATCTTCATTTGAGATTTTTTGTCTTGAGTATTCAAAACTTTTTGGACTATAAATAAGAACATATAGTCTTAAAAAAATAATAAGTTATATTCTTATACTGAGATTTGAGGTCTTGAAATTGTAAGAATTTATGATCTTAAAAAAAATAACTTGGTCTTATTTTAAATGTTCTTAGAATCAAGATGTATTTTCCTACTTCAAGATTTTCATGTTCTCGACGCATTTTTTAGACCAAAGTTCTTAGTTCTGAGACCAAAATCTTGATTTTAAATCCCATTTTATCAGTGTAATGAAAATATCGTGTCACTACGGCTATGGCAAATTACGTAATGGCAAATTGAAAAACGTTTGTGTTTTGATGTAGCAACGAAAAGAAAACATAGCCCTAGCGACTCCGATGGCAGCGAAAAAAGTCTCGAGCGTACACTGAAAAAAAAGACCACTTTCTAAAATCAAGAACATTCATCTTAAATATTTTGTTCTTGAAATAAGAATATTTTAAGACCAAATTACTAAAACTAAGAATATTAATCTTGAAAATCGTAAGTTCGATAAAATAAGAACAAAAATCTTAAAATTTTGTTACTTCTTGAGACTTAGACCTTAGGCTTGGATCGCTGGTCAAGTTAGCACATCGCTACTGATTATAGAGATTGGCATCTCTTGAAACATCCGTGTTTTTTGTGTTGTTGTTTGTTATTTAGTGTCATCTCGACATTACTAGACCTCAAGTTAACTAAAACTTACTTCATTCTTCTTAAAATGCTAAGAAGCTTAATCTTAATTTGAGATATTTTGTCATGAGTATTCAAAACTTTTTGGTCTTAAAATAAGAACGTATAATCTTAAAAATATAATAAGTTTTATTCTTATAATAAGATTTGTGGTCTTGAAAATATAGGAATTTGTGGTCTTCAAAATAAGAACTTGGTCTTAATAAAAATGTTCTCGACGTATTTTTTAGACCAATGTTCTTAGTTCTGAGACCAAAATCTTGATTTTAGATCCTTTTTTTTATCAGTGTACCGCATCAACAGATATAATATATTTAAAGATGATTGCCGTTCAAATGATGTTGGCAAATGGATTATTATATAATCCACTCAACAGCTTCAGCACAAAAACGTGATCTCTTAATTAACTGCATTTAAAACGAAAGTTTAACCACAGCACTATGGTAAAAAAGTCCGATATTTTGGCATTAATTCAAATTCTTTTTTGTTCAGTATCTTCCAAATTTTTTTATTTCCTAAATCAAAAAACTCCAAAGCAAGCAAAAATTATTTTTTTAGATTTTTCGGGACTACCCTTAATGTTTTAAGCGCGCTCAAAGTCAGCCGATTGAACGTTCCCATATGAACTGAAAAAGCGCAAGAAAAATAATTTCAACTTTCAGAGCCGATTGTGTTTGTTTAGTAAGCATAATAAAAATTGCTAAATATGGATAAAGTTGATAAAGGTATTTAAAAAATAGTAGTAGAAGAGATTTTTAGTATTTGTGGTTTATTGTGCAACTGTCCAATGTGTTGTTCTTGTGTATTTTGAGCTAAAAACTAACAAATGTGTTCCTGTTCCGTTAAGCATTACATTAGTACATTACAAAACATTACGAGAGTTTTGCGTAAAGGTTATTAACTAAACCATCTAGAATCAGATGTTAATAACCCCTTTTGTTCGATTTTGTTCCTTTTCGTGAAAAATGACATGTTGTAGGTGTGAATTTTGGCTGAAAAATTGGATTTTTTTCAGATTCAGATGGGGAACAAGGTGAAAACGTGTTCAAATTAAAAGCAAACTAAATTGTAAATTCTGCTTTATTCTAATTAGCAAACATGCAAAGTTTAAAATAAATTGCTTTGTATTTAGGCTTAAAAAAAAAATTTTTTTTCTTAGTCGGGCAAGGAGAAGGGAAGAAGACAAGGTCCAATTAAAAAACAACAAAAATTATAAATTTTTAAATATTATTACTAAGCTTCGTGTCCAATTTTAAGTCTCTAGCTATTTATTTGGCTTTTATATAAATTTATCTTCACTTTTTCAAATAGTCGTATGGGGAGGGGGAGGTGAAGGCGTGGTCAAAATCAAAAAAAAAAAATTCAAAATTCTTAATCAGTCCAACTAAAGTTCATGCCAAATTTCAAGTCTCTATCTTTATATTTAGAGTTTATGCCAAAATATCGGGTTTATTTACCATAGTGCACAGCTGGCTTGATATGTATAAACCATGGATGGCTTATTCGCGGAAATTAAAAGGAGTTTTCTGTATGCATTGTGTTTTGTTTAAGCCACAAAAGGTACATGGAATTGTTTCTTCTTTTGTGGTCCCACCATTCACAAAGTTCAAAAATGTACATGAGTACTCAAAGTCGCATGTTTCATCTCTAGTGCCCAAGGAGGCAACTGAATCAGCCAGACTATTTTTAAAACAGCAGCCAGTCGTCGAACAAATGCGATCTGGGCATGTTAAAATAGCTGCAGATATAAGAAAATATTTAAAATCTTTTATTTCTACAATTATTTTCCGTGGAACCCACGGTCTTCCGTTACGAGGAAAACTATATGAAGAAGGTAATAGTTCTATTGAGTGTCCCCAAATATGTAAAAGTGTTAGCTCATGACAAAGGTTTTTTTTAGACCCCGTACTTTAAAAAAGTAAAGGGGTCTATTAACTTTGTCACAAAAAAAATGTGCGTAACAGGCAGAAGGAGGAGTGGCAGACCCCATAAAGTATATATATTCCTAATCAGCATCAACAGCAGAGTCGATATAGCCATGTCCGTCTGTCCGTCCGTCCGTCTGTCCGCCTGTAAGAGCGCCTAGATCTCAGAGACTATAAGAGCTAGAGACTCCAAACTTGGTATGTAGGTTCGTCTATATTGCAAGCAGATCGAGTTTGTTTTAGATTTTGGATCGGACCACTATATCATATAGCTCCCATAGGAACTATCAGTTGAAAATCAAGTCTTAGTATGGAAAACTTTTTTGCTGTTTGAGATATTTCAACCAAACTGACAGAATATGCATGTATAATGGTCACATACATCCTGACCAAATTTGGTTGGAATCGGGCCACTATATCATATAGCTACCATAGGAAGGATCATTAGAAAATCAAGTCTTAGTATGAAAAACCTTTTTGGTGTTTGAGATATCTCAACCAAACTTACAGTATATGCATATGGGATGATCATATACATGTACGGGGTCTCCGACAGTCGAGTATGCTTGGCTGTAGCACCGTCCACTAGTTTTTTTTAGGAATATTTCATGAGTGATTGATGTTGCGAATTTAATGTGGTGATGAATTGTTAAAAGTATCTCACGGAAGAAATGCAACGTATATATCCGTGGATAAACAAAATGGGTTTATTGAATTATGCTCGAAAGTTTTAAAAGATTTAATCTGTAAGGAGATAAAAAATGCAGGATCATTTGTCATTTTAGAGGATGGGACAGCCGATATTTCTAGCAAGGAGCAACTATCCATAGGGATTTGTTTTTTTGATAAGTCCCAATCGCTCATCCGGGAGGAGCTTGTAGGCTTCACCGAACTCAAAAAACTAGACTAAGAGACAATTGCTGAAAATATAAGAGAAAGCATTGTTGAAATGAACCTCGATCCAGAAAAATGTGTGGGACTGGGTTTCGATGACTGCGCAACAATGGCTGGCAAAACTGGCAGCGTGCAAGCAATTTTAAAGAAAACTAGTGGACGGTGCTACAATCGAGCATACTCGACTGTCGGGGACCCCGTACTTACTATGGAAAAAAAGTTTTTCATACTAAGACTTGATTTTTGACTGATCGTTCCTATGGTAGCTATATGATATACTGGCCCGATTCCAACCAAATTTGGTCAGGATGTATGGGACCATTATACATGCATATTCTGTCAGTTTGGTTGAAATATCTCAAAAAGCAAAAAAGTTTTCCATACTAAGACTTGATTTTCAACTGATTGTTCCTATGGGAGCTATATAATATAGTGGTCCGATCCAAAATCTAAAACAAACTCGATCTGCTTGCAATATAGACGAACCTACATACCAAGTTTGGAGTCTCTAGCTCTTATAGTCTCTGAGATCTAGGCGCTCTTACAGACGGACGGACGGACATGGCTATATCGACTCGGCTGTTGATGCTGATTAGGAATATATATACTTTATGGGGTCTGCCACGCCTCCTTCTGCCTGTTACGCACATTTTTTTTGTGACAAAGTTAATAGACCCCTTTTCTTTTTTAAAGTACGGGGTCTAAAAAATTTCAAAATGCTTTTATTTTTACAGCGCAAGTCACCGGCTTAACTTGGTCGTTAATGATCTCAATTATGTTCCTCAAATAAGGAATACAATAGCAACCGTTAAAGATAACATAAATTTTTTTAAGGAATCTCCTATACGTAGACAATTCACACCAAATATGTACTCGTTCTGCGAAACAAGGTGGTCTGAGAAATATTGCAGCATTAATAACTTCAAAAGAAAAGAAAAGTTAAGCCTTGAAGACAACTCGTCCACGAGAAAAGCTGCGTTTCAGTTACATAGTGCAGCTTTTAAAAGCGTATTTATAATATGCCTATGTATAATTTCAGAATATTTCGCTATTTTACAGCCAGTTGTTAATCAACTATAAGCTAAAGATAACGACCTAATTAAATGCTTCGAGCATATGCAGAATATTGTACGAGTTTTTGAGCTGCATAGATCAACTGTAGACGTCGTTTTAACGAAATGATGCCCCTAAAATTGCCCAAAATCTGTCGATCGAAATTAATGCTCCACGAATAATAGACAAACAAAAAAAGAGAGAGCCATATTTATTCCCTACTTAGATTCGTTAATTTCATCCTTAAATGAAAGATTTTCCAAAACAAATAATGCATCATTTGATCTCACTGCATAACACTCGATATTTAAAAAAACTAGCTTCAAGTCGAAGTTTTCTAACTCCATCCGGTTTTATATATTAGAAGGTATGAGCTAGAGTTGTGGTACCATCAATGCAAAAAAAATAATTATTTGGATTTGATTGATGCTTACCAGAATGCGGAATTGTATCCAAATAGCTATGCCCTGTACAACAGACACAGTGGAGCTGTCATTTAGCACTCTTAGACGAGTTAAAACTTGGCTAAGAACCACGTTAAAAGATTCTCGACTTAATGGTGACAAAAATTATTTATAAAATAACAACAATTTTATACCATACTAGGGGGCTACGCCCCCTGCTCGCTTCGCTCGCCAACCCGCAGCTCGCTTCGCTCGCAACATTGTATTTAGTTGCCCGTTTTAACAAATTTATATAATATAGCATTTTTTCTAAAAAAAACCGGAAATATTTAGCTTCCGCTGTCCGCTGCGGTAATTTTTTTCCCTTGCAATTGAACTTTGGCTAAAAAGTCGGATTTTGTGATTTGGCGGTAAAAAGCTAAATTTGGCGGGAAAAAGCTAAATTTGGCGGGAAAAGCTAAATTAAGAGAATTAGTCCAAATCTGGGAATTTTTTTAGGATATCTTCGATTGCATCCGATTGTTCCTATTACAGCTATATGATAAAGTCATCCGACTTTGACCAAATTTGGTTAGTATGTTAGAGACAGTATCAAACAAACAATCTGCAAGTTTGGTTGAGATATCTTAAGAAACAAAAAAGTTTTTCATACTAAAGGTGTTTTTCATCGGATTGTTCCTATGGCAGCTATAAGATATAGTCATTCCACTTTGACCAAATTTGGTCAGAATGTAAGAGACAGTACCAAACATATATATCTGAGTTTGGTTGAGATATCTTAAGAAACAAAAAAGTTTTTCATACTAAGCAATTTCGTGACTTTTGACCCCGATTTGACCCACTTAGACGTCGAATTTCCCAAAGCGCCGTCTTATTGCACGATGAAATTATCTCATCTATGTTGTGTGCAAATTTCAGCTCTCTATCTTTTACCGTTTGGGCTGCACGTTGATTCTCAGTCAGTCAGTCAGTGAGTCAGTCAGGACAAAGAGTTTTATATATAGAGATTAATTTTTTAAAGCACTTTGTATGCTAAGTGCTCATAGCAAACTAGTCATTAAAAGGAAGTCGAAAAAACTTATTTTCTGTTTAAGTACAATATAATGAGGGTATTCAAAAACTCTGATATTTATGTTATTTTATAAAGCGATATATTTTATAATGACAACAAATACACAGAAAAAAGATTATTATGACGAATTTTGTATACATACCACAGGGCAAGGTGTATTTACTATAAAGGTGACGTCGTCCGATGTGGTGAGGGGACAAATTTTTTTTCACCTCTCTCTCTCCGCTCTCAGAGAGAGCTGACACAAAAGCAAACGCTTACTTAAAATATATAAAACGAAATAATTAAAAATAATTTATAATATTCTCTCCGCTCTCAGAGAGAGCTGACAGAAAAGCAAGTGCTTACTTAAAATAAATAAAACGAAATAATTCAAAATAATTTATAATATTTTAAGCCCATTCTTGATCAAATGCCGATATGTCCGGGGACCAGCAGCATGAAGACATATTGCATTTGAAATGTAAACACTTGCTTTACTCCTGGCTTCTGGGGTACAGAAGGTGGCATAAGTCGTCTCCGTTTTGTTGCATTTTCGGGCACATAGTTGAAGTCAGAGTCATTGATATGGCTGCACTATAGGTCAAATGGACCCTTTTTCTGATATAAATTAATAACTCGAAGGCTTATCCAGTTTTTCGCGAAAAGTCTTTTGGATACCATTCTAGATCGAATTTGGAAATAGTTTTGAAAAAATGGGCGTGGCACTGCCCATCAACGCCCCTAAAAACAAAATAAATACTATATATATATATATTTTTTTTTTTTAAAATGTTTGTTTTTGCGACCTTTCTATATTGTAGAAATAAGTTTTAGCTAACTTGAGGTCTAGTAATGTCTATAAGACACCAACAAACAACAACACACAAAACACTTGCAGATCGCAAGGAGCATGGCACGGTATACAGCTGTTTCAAGAGATGCCAATCTCTATCATCAGTACCGTTGTGCTGACTTGACCAGCGATCTCAGCCTAATGTCACTTTTGAGAAGCCAGAACCAGTTGTGAATTTTAGTTCTCAAAAATGAAAAATAGCTGTGAAGCTGATCTAGCCCTTTGTGTGTTGTTGTTGCCGTCGTTATTGTGCAAATGCCATCGGCATTTTTGTTGCAATAACAATTTTGTTTTTGTTTTCTGTTTTTGTCAGTAACAAGAGAGTGTTGCTACTATTCCAAAATGATTCCGGCGTGTAGTCCGTTTATGTTTAAAAATGTTTGTTTTTGCGACCTTTCTATATTGTAGAAATAAGTTTTAGCTAACTTGAGGTCTAGTAATGTCTATAAGACACCAACAAACAACAACACACAAAACACTTGCAGATCGCAAGGAGCATGGCACGGTATACAGCTGTTTCAAGAGATGCCAATCTCTATCATCAGTACCGTTGTGCTGACTTGACCAGCGATCTCAGCCTAATGTCACTTTTGAGAAGCCAGAACCAGTTGTGAATTTTAGTTCTCAAAAATGAAAAATAGCTGTGAAGCTGATCTAGCCCTTTGTGTGTTGTTGTTGCCGTCGTTATTGTGCAAATGCCATCGGCATTTTTGTTGCAATAACAATTTTGTTTTTGTTTTCTGTTTTTGTCAGTAACAAGAGAGTGTTGCTACTATTCCAAAATGATTCCGGCGTGTAGTCCGTTTATGTTTAAAAATGTTTGTTTTTGCGACCTTTCTATATTGTAGAAATAAGTTTTAGCTAACTTGAGGTCTAGTAATGTCTATAAGACACCAACAAACAACAACACACAAAACACTTGCAGATCGCAAGGAGCATGGCACGGTATACAGCTGTTTCAAGAGATGCCAATCTCTATCATCAGTACCGTTGTGCTGACTTGACCAGCGATCTCAGCCTAATGTCACTTTTGAGAAGCCAGAACCAGTTGTGAATTTTAGTTCTCAAAAATGAAAAATAGCTGTGAAGCTGATCTAGCCCTTTGTGTGTTGTTGTTGCCGTCGTTATTGTGCAAATGCCATCGGCATTTTTGTTGCAATAACAATTTTGTTTTTGTTTTCTGTTTTTGTCAGTAACAAGAGAGTGTTGCTACTATTCCAAAATGATTCCGGCGTGTAGTCCGTTTATGTTTAAAAATGTTTGTTTTTGCGACCTTTCTATATTGTAGAAATAAGTTTTAGCTAACTTGAGGTCTAGTAATGTCTATAAGACACCAACAAACAACAACACACAAAACACTTGCAGATCGCAAGGAGCATGGCACGGTATACAGCTGTTTCAAGAGATGCCAATCTCTAT